>JAVIAB010000106.1:47472942-48044064 GCA_032433765.1 Megaustenia siamemsis | reverse complement strand
AAACCAAGATTTACTATCTGCATAATGCAATATAAATATAAAAAATGTCACTTCCATAGTCTCCTTGTGATTCTGTATCACTATAAACCTCTCTAATAATTTACATAACTAAATCAGTAATTGGCATCCAGGTTATGACATCATTTATTTCTTCAAACCACAGGGATACTATATCATTTTCTAACAAGAATATCACAATGAATATAATCATTTCCAAGAATGATAAATAGATCCTTCCAAATGAGTTAATTAATTTTTCGTCTACCTCACCTCACCACCAACTGCAGTTTCTTCTCATTTTCAATTACAAATGGGTCTTCACCCTTACTATACTCATCATCATCATGTGCCATATCGGTTTGGCATAGGTGATCATGTCCCTCCAAATCTTCTATCTACAGTGCATCTGTATCAGTTCTGTTGTTGACTGTTTTCCATGCCATGACACCAAGCTATCCAGTATTTTCTCTCTCTATTGTCCGCGATCTCTCTTCCTTCTATTTTGCCAGTTGTAACAAGTATTCCAACTTTCCTCTTCTCATGATGTGCATGAAAAATGTTGATTGCTTCTTTCTGATGTTTTTTTTAAGAGCTCCCTTTTTGTGTTGCCTCTTTGAGAACTTCCTCATTGGTCTTTTTAGCTGTCCAGTGAACTTTCAACATTCTTCTGAGAAATCCCATCTCTGTGGCCTCTATCGTCTTTTCATTTGTTTGTCTACTGTCCATGATTCACTTCATAGGTCAGAACTGGTTCTATATAGCACCGATGAACTCTCTCTTACTATACTAACATCTCAAAGACGAGCGTTTATTTATGAGATGTCTTACTATACTAACATCTCATAAATAAACGCTCTTCTTTTTCTCATACTTATCTTAGACCCTTAGAATAACTTTTCACCCTTGCATCTCATAAATACAAGCTCTTCTTTTTAATACTTTTTATCTTAAACCATAGAATGACTTTCCAAACCAATCATGTTCTGTTTGGGTCTCCAAATGTTATCAGCTGAACTTTATTTATCTACTCTCTCAAGCAACCCAAACTCCTTCCATATTTTCTCTTCCAAGGATTCAAAACTGAATTCCTACTCAAATTTCCACAAAGTAGTTTTATTTTCTTGTCCAGTCTCTCTCTTCATTATTTTGCTTGATGCCCACCATACCATATTTCTAGCCAATCATCTTTTGCTTCTTGAACTTTTCTCTCATGTTTCATCTCTTCTGTACCCTGCCTATTTATTCTCTTCTATCTAATTTTAGTAACACTGACTACTATCATACAATCTACAATTTTTATGTTATTTCTCTATATTTGGTCAATTGTTTTGTCATGTACTCCTTTTCATAATCATCTTCTTACAGCTCTGTACCTTAAGTCCATGACAAGAGCTTACCACTTTGTTGAATACGTTGAAAAAAAAAATGTATGCAAATATCTCAGATTCAGAAGGCAAGTTAAGTAAAGACAGCTTTAAGTTACCCCTGTGTATTTCAAGATTTCATTCAAGCTCTGGGTATGTTTTCTCTAGTTTCTGTTTAACTTTTTATCCCTATTTTCTGTGAACATCATACTTGTTAATTTGGAAAGGGATTTCTCAGGAACTATTCATTCAAATCTCATGAACCCTGACACATCTGACACAAGTGTGTTATGACCAATAATCTGAGAATTTGCTATTGATAAAAATTATATTATAAAATCAACCCAACACATTAAGCAAAAAATGTAACTCATAGATCAGTGAATCAGTGTGAATCAGCGTACAAATGTGTTAATAAGTTGAGTTGCTTAAATAAGGCAGTAAAATGATTTCATAGATTCCAATATGGTGGCTGTTTATTTTGGGTTCCTGGCCGAGGGACTACTATAACATGAACAAATAAAATTTAGAAAAATTTACAAAGTAGTATAATTTCACAATAAAATAACTTATTTAAGACATTTAATAGACAAAAAAATTTGTTTTACTGTGTTGCTCTTCTCCTTAAAGATGGATCACTGTTATAAATAGTGTACAATTTTGCTTTATATTTCCTTCTATTTACTCTTTCAATAATGCCCTCAAAATGAAAATCCAATGCAAACAAAGATATTTATCAAACAAAAGGACAGTAAACATGAAATAGAAACAATTTATTAGAAATAGCTGAAAGGCCATTGAACATTGAATAAGTCTTAGACTACAGCTGATTAATTATTAATTTAGAACAACTGTAAAGAATTAGGTGAATCATGTAAAAGGCACAACTATGATGAAAGTTAAATTGTTACTAAGAAATACAAGGTTTAATTCTTGATAGTTAAGTTACTGATGATTAGAATCATAGAATCAGTGTCATCATACTTGATTTATTAGAAGGACAAGATTGAATCCGTTATTGTGATTCAAATGTTTCATGTGCAGCATGTGAAGGTAATTGTGAGAAAAATATGTTGTGGGGTTCGAGGTAATTTGAGGAGGAAAACATCTTTTTCTGCTGAGACTTTAATGCTAGATCAACCAGTGGGTAAGGTCATAACTAACAAGCAGGGAGAAGACCTAAAGAAAGCACTGGTGTCAGTCGATTTAGTGTGCTTAAATGATGGAAGGGCAACCAGAATGGCCACACAAACAGGGACTCATAGTGTCTTCCGCCTTTGCACCGGTTTGCAGGTGGAGTGTACTGGGATTCCACAGAAGTGATCACTACCGATGTGTCCTCCTAATTGAGAAAGGCAGAAATCGAAGCCAGAAAAGAAAGCTCCACACATTCCACTATGAGAAAACAGACCAGAATGTCATTTGCAAAATTAGACATAGGAAACAGGGCACCGTTCGCAGGAGAGATGGACGCAGCCACCTTAGTGGAACATAGAATCGTGGAAACTTGGAACAAGAGACAAATGCCCAAGACATTGCAGAAAGCCAGAAAGAATAGAAGAACACAACCGGCGCTCATGAAGCGTCCCTATCCACGTCCCTGGACAAGCAGTACAGGGAAATGAGAGAGTGGACATGTTGGCTAGCTGCGCTATCGGGGATGGTCAACTAATGGATCGGGCGGACATCATCAATGCCCTCTGATGAGGGCAGGACACAGGACTTCGACAACAATAAGTCCATGTCACTCCTTCTGATGAAAAGAGATGGGAGTTAAGATGGGCACAGCCAGAAATAAGGAACTTAGTGGGCACGTAAGAAGACTTATCAACCAACACAGAACTGGGGTCGTCAGTCGCTGGACATTGTGAGACATGCTGAGGTGATCTGAGCACCTATGGACATTTCGGAATGCAATGATGATGACTCGCAATAACTCAATAAGTTTATCATTTTAAAGTTAGAGCAAACTTACATAATATTAAAATGCAAGGTTACTGGAGTAAGACAAGGGTGCGTTTCACCACTCTTGTTTATCACTTAATTGACAAAATATGCAAGGATTCCAAATCACAGTGTGAAAATATATAAATTAACTAACTACTTTTTTGCTGATAACCAAGCCCTAATATTTTTCAAAGAAACAGAACTTCAACAACATCTACTGTCTTTGAATAAAGAATGTAAAATGAATAACATGAAAATAAGTACTGAAAAAAAGTTATATCAATAGGAAGAAAAAAGAAGACACTAAACATAGCTACAGAACATCAAGTTATAAAACAAGTAACAAACTTTAAAAACCTGAGAACAACATTCTCTGAGATGGTAGAATCACAAAGAAATTGATATATGATGCAATAAGGCAAACCAAATATTGTGACAGCAATTTCTTATACACAGAGGTAAACCTATTTCCACCAAGAAACATTTATACAGAGTATATTCATTCTAACATTGTGCTATCAATGCCAAACATGGTCACTTACACCTAAGCACACAAGAAAGCTTGTCACCACAGAGATGCAATGTCTGAGAAAAGCACTAAGAAGAACCAGAAAAGACATAAAAGAAAGGAGGTAATGAGCCAATTCTAAGCTACATACAGAAACAACAAATAAACTGGTTTGCCCACTTAGAAAGAACACCGTGTGATTTTTTACCATACAAAGCATATATTTAAAAGAGAAGGGAGAAGAAAACAAGAGGCAGACCCAGACTAAGATGGACAGAAACCATCAAAGAAATGTTACAACAGCTTCAAATGACAATGATTGAAACTGCCAAAGGGTGAGAACCAGATCTCCCGCAACACCCAATGGGTACAAGATTATAAGAGAAAGTAAAGAAAGAAGGAACAAAGAAAGAAGGTTCCTTGATAGTTAACGAAAACCCTAGTTGCTATAAGGTCATTTGTGAGGTGAAAAAAAAGGCAAAAGTTCAAATCTCCCTCATTCCAGACAAGCATTTAACTAAATTTTATATGAACTGTATGTAGCTATTCTGACTTAAGTACAACTTCAACTTAAGGATGGAATTCATTCATAGTCCACAGTCTTCTAGTAAATAGTTCTGATTATAATCTAAAATGATACCCACACTACAGTACAAATTATGGAATTTTTATAGAAGAAACATTAACACTTAAAAGAAAAGTAGTGAATAAATCAGGCAGAGCAAGAAAAATCTTAAATTCGAATTAGTAATCTTTAAGATAACTAGAAGTTTTCATCATCATCATCGAGTGCCTTCTCCGCAATGAAGGTTGGCTACCATGGAGCGCCATTCTGCTCTGTCTCTTGCTTTGATGGTGCAGGTTGTCATAGGCTGATTTGTCCACTTTTGATGTTACTCGTCCATGTTAGTCATGGTCTGCCTCTGCCTCTTTTACCTTGTATTTTCCCCTCCAGGATTACTTTTAGTAGGCTGTTGTGTCTTTTAACATGGCCCAAAAATCGCATTTGTCTTGTTTGAATTGTGCTTAATAGTTCTCTTTTCATTTTTAGTTGTTTTAAGACTTCATTGTTTGTTTTCTTTTCTTTCCATCCAATTCTTCTATAAATCCACATTTCAAAGGCTCAATTTTCTGTTCTGTTTTCTGGTCTAATGTCCATGTGTAATAGGGAGAGAGAAAGAAAGGAAGAAGATGGATGAGGGGAAAGAATGAGGGAAAAGTAGGTGAATGAAGGGAAGGGGTGAAGAAATAGGGGGAGAAGGTAAGGAACAAATCAGTTAGATAGAGTGAAGAGAATGGCAGAAAACATGAAAAGCGAGAAAAGAGGAAACATGAGATCAACTCAGGGGAATGAGCGACGCTCGAGGATTGGGAGATAGTCACGTGGGAGAAGTGACACGAGGAAAATTAGGTTGTAAGTATGATCAGTTTCGAACTAGCGGTGGACTGAGACAGAGCGGTCCTGCCGAAAAGCGTTAGCCGTCCAGGGCTAACAAACCCTTGAAAATGTTGTACATAGTCATTTGTGTAGTTAGTTGTGTGCCAGCTCGAGATGCGGAAGGGTGTCCAGTCCAGTAGAAGGCCAGTGCATCTTAGAGTAGTCAGTGGTTAGTTAGTATTGAAGTGGCCTGTGAGGATGGCCAATAGTGGACAGTAGTGACAGTGATAGTTAGGTCGCTGAGTTTCCAGTTAGTGTAATTGGTCGCTAATGTTCTGATAGTGCCATTTGATTCGGCGTGAACCTGGCAGAGTGAACAGATGTGTTAATTCATACAATGGTGAGTAAGAAGCTCACCCACTTTTAGCAATGTGTGTGTGCACTGGTCAAGTTGTTTGTCAGATCCATTGAGAGCAATAGAATTCAATATTATTTCATATGCTGGCAGACACAGAGCTGCTGAAGTAGCCACAGGGTTTGGCACGAATCAAGTTGTTGTCAAGTCTATTGAGAGTGAGAGAATTCAATGTCAATGTAATATGATGGCAGACATAGGGCTGCTAAGACGTGAGGAAGTGTGGGCCATGCGTAAGGTACTCCATGTGTGAAATTGGGGAGAGAGAAGCCAGTTAGTGGTTGTGATGTTCAGGGTTATTATTGGGATGTGGCTCATTGACATTGTATGATTGTCGCGGTGAGACAAATTGGATCGATCACATCAGTGATCGATTAGAGGGAGTGAGCAACAATAAAGTTAAACTATTTTATGTACTAGTGAGTTTGTTGTGTGTTGCAGCTAATTATTGTTACGTTTTGCGACGAACGAACCAGATTGTCAGCGAAATACACAACACGAAGTACTATATGACACAAGACAGTCAGCAAGACTAACTGGGTCTGGTCACGGTGGCTGATTTAGGCAGGTTGGACTGTCATTCATAACAGACTTGTAGCCGCGAGGGGAATGCAGTGGGTGGACTGGGAAGCTTACTTAACCCAGTGACCCAGGCCTCCGTGTAGGAATATTGAGAAGATGTAACATTTTGCTATTCTTAGTTTTAACCCTGGTGTTATTTGTTGATGTTGGTATGTTCTTCATGACATTAAAATTACTTTTTGCCATTCCTATTCTTTTGTTTATTTCAGTTGTACATTTTCCATCACTTGTTATAGTATGTCCAAGGTAGTTGTAGTTCTGAACTGTCTCCAGGTCTATTCCTTCTATTTTGATATTCACTTGTGGGTTTTGAGTATCTTCTTTGTTTATGATCATAGTTTTAGTCTTTTTGATATTTATATCTAGTCCATATTTTTTGCTTGTCATGTTTATTTCATTAAGTAATTGTTGTAGATCTTTAGGATTTTCTGCTAGTAGTACAGTATCGACAGCATATCTTAGGTTATTGATTATCTTTCCATTAATTTGTAGGCCTGGCATCTCTATGATGTTTTTAAAATTTGCTCAGTGTATAGATTGAACAAGCTTGGTGATAGGATTCATCCCTGTCTTACTCCTCTTTTTATATCAATGGGTGTAGAGTTCTCTTTGTTATATTTTATCATTGCTGTTTGCTCCCAGTATAGATTACATATTAGTCGTATGTCCATGTCATCTAGATGTATCTCTTTTCAGGCATTCTATAAGTTGTTTGTGGTGTACTCTATCAAAAGCTTTGGTGTAGTCTATGAAGCAGGCATATTCATTGGTTTGTTTACTTCTGTGTATTTTTCTATTAATGTTCTCATGCAGAATATGGAATACTAGAAGTTTTACCAACAAAATTCTTTCTGGTAAACAATAAAAACAAATTTGCTACTTTGATGATGACCCTGGTGCTACTGGAAGATCCATGTTACTTGCATCTTTCTTAACTTTTAAAAAGGAGCCAGTCAAAGAAAAGTAACGCTGCGTTGCTTGTTGTACTTTAGTCTCTGCAGCATGAGGGTTGAAAATTTCCAAATTTTTAAGGGGTGTGAATGCCACACTGGAAGCAGTACCTTCAACCTGTGAAAAAATGAAAGACAAATTAAAAAACAGTGACATATATTCTGACTTTAAAAACTGAAGTCATTAATATAATTCATCAAACCCAATTATCATAAATGCAATTTTAATAAATGGTCTGAATATAGAACATTCTTGTGGGCACAATTATTTGTCATCAGGATTGAAAGCAGTCAGCGAATCACAACTCACTGTTTGAGCCAGGATTGATGAACTGAACTATACCAGATTCTACTGCACCTTTTCAAAGTGCCTAGTAACAGACTAATTAGTCTGGCAAAAAATAGGGATCAAGAGCAAATGCAACCTGATATTCAAAATGTCATGCTGAAGGTGGATGTGTTGGCTCCTCCTTCTTCTTTTCTTTCCTTCCTCATTTGCCTTTCAGCGTCGAGAGGAGATATAATTTGCGGTCTTTTGCTCTTCTGTTCGCCTCTGCTGCTGTTATGTTTCCTAGTGCTTCTAATACCCCATCGACCCATCTTTTTCATGGTCGACCCTTGGGTCTGGTGTTCTCACAACGTTTGTTGAAAGCTCGTTGTGTTGTGTTTTGTTCTTTCTGCCTTGTCACGTGGCCAAACCATTTTATCTGTTGTTTCCTTATATATTCTATGCGGGGGCTATTCCTAGCTTTTTTCTCAGTTCATTTCTGATCTTATCTCTCAACTGTTTCCTGTCATTCAGGATGTGTTGGCTGAAAGGTGCAATTCTCTCAGCTTGTATTTTTTTCATGGCAATTGTGATCTAACCTGGAAGGCTTAGCTTGAGGTTGAACTGATCACTCGCCAAAAATTAGGCAAAACAACAACTTATTGTTTTCATTAGTGTATCAATATGACGATAGGCTGCAGGAACCATTAAAGTGCCTGAAAAGTGTTCCTTGTTGCAGTTTCCTCATATTCCAAGTCTGGCTTGCTGCCGGAGCTACTGAGTTAAGTGTTCTGTGCGTTTAATCTGTTTTGATCGTGTTTCGATATTCCAACTGTTTATGATGAATTATATCCTATGACAGGGAACAGTTGGCTGTGTTCACTTTCTGCGCGGTTTCGCCTTATGCCTTTTGCATGTGCTGAGACTGCTACGATGGGGACTACAGTTACCTTTCTTTCTTTGGGAGATGAGATATTAATTCAGATGATTGCACTGGCAAGGGTGGTTGAGCAATTATGGATTTTAATTCGTTTGCAGTGATACCGAGGTCTTCCACAACCATTAGTATCAATTGATAGTAAAACTGTTGGTTTTGTTGTTAGGATTGTCATCTGCATACAGACAAATCCATCAGTGCCATGATATCCTCTTCAATAAAATCCAAGGAAAACACTGACACATGTACATGAACTCTGGGTCCTTCCTGTCCAGAGGCTGACATTGTGCCTCTAGACTACCCAGCTCCCCATAGTAAAACTGATGTTTTCAAGCGCTTTTCTCAGACATTGCATCTCTGTGGTGACAAGCTTTCTTTTGTGCTTAGGTGTAAGTTACCATGTTTGGTTGGCATTGATAGCACAGTGTTAAAATGAATATACTCTGTATAAGATGTTTCTTGGTGGAAATTGGTATTGCTTTGTGTATAGGAAATTGCTGTCACAATATTTGGTTTGCATTATTGCATCATATATCTATTTCTTTGTTGATCTTACCATCTTCAAAGAATGTTGTTCTCAGGTTTTTAAAGTTTGTTACTTGTTTTATAACATGATGTTCTATAGCTATGTTTAGTGTCTTCTTTTTTCTTCTTATTGATATAACTTTTTTTTTCAGTACTTATTTTCATGTTATTCACTTTACATTCTTTATTCAAGGACAATAGATGTTGTTGAAGTTCTGTTTCTTTGAAAGATATTAGAGCTTGGTCATCAGCAAAAAAGTAGTTAATTTATATATTACCACACTGTGATTTGGAATCCTTGCATATTTTGTCAATTTAAGTGATAAACAAGAGGGGTGAAATACACCCTTGTATGGTTTGTCCAGTAACCTTGCATTTTAATATTATGTAAGTTTGCTCTAACTTTAAAATGGTAAACTTATTGAGTCATTTGAGGGTCATCATCATTGTACTCTGAACATGTCCATAGGTGCTCAGATCCCCTCCTCAGCAAGTCCCGCAGCGTATAGTGACTGACAACTCCAGTTATGTGTTGGTTGATAAGTCTTCTTACACTCCCACTAAGTTTCTCATTTCTGGCTGTGCCATCTTAATTCCCATCTCTTTCATCTGTAGGGGTGACGTGGACTTATGGTTGTTGAAGTCATGAGCCCCTCCCACATCTCGGAGGGCATTGATGATGTCTGCCCGATCCATTGGTTTACCATCTTCAACAATAGCGCAGTTAGCAAACCACTCAGCTCTTTCATTTCCCCATACTCCCACATGTCCTGGGATGTAGACAAAGGTGACCTTTCGTATATTTTACTTCTGCAATGACTCTAACCATTGCATGCGTACAGAGCCCGCGTCCACTTTTTTTCATGCTCATTGAATCATTCAGTATGAAGGCGTGGGTGTAGTATTGTGACTAACCAGAGGAATTTGCGGGTCATCATCATTGCACTCCGAACATGTCCATAGGTGCTCAGATTCCCTCCTCAGCAATTCCCGCAGTGTCCAGCGACTGGTGACTCCAGTTCTATGTTGGTTGATAAGTCTTCTTACACGGCCACTAAGTTTCTCATTTCTGTCAGTGCCCATCATAACTCCCATTTCCATCATCCAAAGAAGTGACGTGGATCTGTGTTTGTCGAAGTCCTGTGCTCTTCCCACATCTGTTGTTAAGGGAGAACCATGCAAATGACGCTTTATTAGGATGCACCTGATACTCGACACCAGGAAGAGATGCGATCGAGTTCATTTTGCAGTATGCAAGTGATTTCCCTTCTGTCTCTTCCCTGATATACCAGAATATCATCAGCAAGAGTTATAGTTCTTCCCATCCCATCCAGCTGACGTTCCGTGATCATTATTGTGTACACGTTAAATAGAACTGGTGACAATGGTGAACCTTGTGCAAGCCTCGGACAAATGGATTTTGGCTTGGATGACCAACTTCCACATTTGAATATCACCTTCCTCTGAAACATGATCCATCTAATGAGGAAGGGGATGCACTACCAGTTTGAAGAGCATGTGCATGATGTACTCAAATGGTACTCTATTGTATGCATCCTCCAGATCTATAGCAGCAGCACAAGTCTTCTTTCGTCTGTGGAAGCCTTTAAAGACGTCATAGGTGAAGACTGCCGCATTGAGCCATGTCTCTTTGTTATATCTATAACTTTTGAGTGTGGGTGGGAATGTGCGTATCTGTTCAAGGTGACTGGTGAGTACACTGGCAATTATTACTCAAGTAGCTTGCCCCGCAGTGTTCTGCATCGTGATGATTCTGTAGGCACTGATCTAAGAATGGTTCATATTTGGCTACGGTGGCAGTAGTAAGTAGCTGTGTAGTCACTCCTCCTTAATCTGGCCACTCTGATTGCTGGCATTGAACTCTTTGGCCAGTTTTTTTCAAGTCGTTGTCAGCTAAATTGCCTATGTTGTCATACCGAACACCATCTGGACAAGGAGCAGTGTTGTGTGACCTCTTAAGTGAAGTGTTGTGCAAATGGTATCAGTTGTGATTGTGAGATCTTCCTTCTGCACTACATTCTCACACAATTCTGAGAGCTACCCCAGTGTCCTCATTCTTACAGCCTCATTGCTTTGGTCAGTCTGCTCAATGTAGCGGAGAAGCAGGGCCTCCCTTTGTTCTCATCAGATTTGTGCTATATCTGGACTGTGTTCTGGAAGTCTGGTATGCCTCTGTGTTGTGTTGTGCCATTTATGCTCTGATGATGGCACCAGAATGTGGCTAGCAATTTTTCTGAGCACAAATTTTTAGAGAAATCATCCCACGTGGCATCCTTAGCCTGCTTAGCACATAGTTTAAAGTGTATCATTTCTTGGTCGACCTCGTCTTTCAGATGCATCAAGACTTCAGGTTGTGTTCTTCCATTATTTCTGGCTATCTGCCTATTGGACATTTGTCTCCATTCTGCGAAGCTTCGACTTCTATGTTCCACTAGGGTGGCTACATCCATCTCTCCTGCCCCCTGTTTCCTATGTATGATTTTGCTAATGACGTCCTGGTCTGTTTTCTCACAGTGGAATGTGTGAGGCTTTCTTTTCTGGCCTCTATTTCTGCATGTCTCAATTAGGAGGACACATGGATGGTGATCACTTCTGTGGAATCCCAGTACACTCCACTTGCAAACCGGTGCAAAGGCGGAAGACACCAGTGCCAGGTCTATGACACTATCAGAGTCCCCTGTTCCAGCGGTCATTCTGGTAGCCCTTCCATCATTCAAGCACACTACCTCGACTGACACCAGTGCGTTCTCTAGGTCTGTGCCCTGCTTGTTGGTTATGACCTTACCCCACTGATTGCCTCTAGCATTAAAGTCTCAGCAGCAAATGACGTTCTCCTCCTCGAATTGGGGTCTGCACCTGCACTGCACGTACCTGCAATTCTGCACGATCTCACGCAGATATATCAACCTCTGCTGCCACCATATTGTTTAGCACATGGATGGCCTGCCCAAGGTGTCGTCTATTGTAGAAACAGTGAAATCCAGGGGCACTAACTGTCCTATCACCAAGAAGTGTTTCTTGCAAAATTATTATTTATAATTTCTGTTGATAACCTTATGCCAAGCCATTCTCTTAAGCAGTCTGGTATCTTTTCTCTTTGCTTCCCTCTATCTCTCCATCCCTCAATTTTCCCAGTTGTTACAATATATTCCAGCTGTTCTCTTCTCATTATATGGCCAAAAAATCATGATTGTTTCTTCCTAATATTGGAAATTAGTTGTCTTTTTGCTTTGGCCTCTTTCAGAATGTTTTCATTACTCTTTTTAGCTGTCCATGGATTCTCAAAATTCTTCTTAAAACCACATTTCTACAGACTCCAGTGATTTTCTTGTCTGTAGTGCTATTGTCCATGATTCACATCCATATGTCAAGTCTGGCTCTACATAACATTTAAGAACTCTTTTTCTTCCTTCTATTGTTAGAAGGTCAACAACAGAAATGATAAATAACTGTCGAGATCGAAAGTTGTGGAGAGACATGATCACCTACACCAGCAGGCCTGGAACTTGATGATGATTGTCAAAAATGTATTGCACAGTATTGTCCTCATTTTTTGGAAAGCTGCTTTTGTCTGAGCCATTCTGCATCTCCCCTCTTTTGTACATCTACTAACTGAGGTTAACATTGTTCATACATAACAGACAGAGGTTAACATGGTGGATAGGAACCGTTGAGGAAAAGTGTTTCTTGTTGCAGTTTCCTCATATTCCAAGTCCGGCTGGCTGCTGGAGCTACTGAGTTTAGTGCTCTGTGCACACTGTGAGCTGGCTGTTTCAGCTGGATAGTGTTTCTATATTCAGACTGCTTAAGATGAATGATGATTTTGTGTAACGATGAGTTCAGTAGATGAATCAGTAGAGTTCACTGTGGTGCTGATACGCCTATGTCTTTTGACATGTGCTGTGTTTGCTAGAATGGAGACTGCAGCTGCCTTTCTTAGGATATTTTATGAGATGTTAATTTGGATAATTCCACTGACACGGGAGATTGAGAAATCATGGATTCGTTTGTAGCGATACCTGGGCCTTTGTATAACTATAACATTGTTCCACTTGTCTTTATAGTGCATTGTGGTGAAGTCTTTTTCTTTGTTGCTACCATTACTTCTGTCATTTTACTATTAAGATTTGAGTCCTCTATTTTTGCTTTCCTTCACTATAATGGCTAACATTTCCTGTAACTCATTTTCACTCTTTGCAATTTACACTGTATTATCAGCATACCTTAGATTATTTATATAATGACCTACAATTGTTATTCCAGACATGCGCCGTATGGATCTTAAAACAATCTCACTATACATATTATCACATCTGGTGACAGCACTCAACTTTGCCTAACACCCTGTTTTATTTGTTGAAACATTCCCAATTGATTTCCAGTTCTTATGGCCGGTGTATGTTGCCAGTACATGTTCTTTATTATTCTTAGATATTTGCTGTCTACATTATGATATGCTGATATGATAATGGTTCTTTGACGATATTGTTTGAGTACATTGTTTCAATAAAAATAACTTTGAATGTACTAGGCTCTGCTTTTACAAAACCAACTTAACCTGAGTAAGAGTAAAAAATGTTACCAGTCAGGATTTCAGTTACTGTAAGAAAATCTACTACTGTGCAGTTTGAAATATATTTAATTTATATTTTATTGCCATTTTAAGGTTACTTTTTACTCACTCTCATACAATAAAATATAGCTGTAAAATATATGTACATATTGTTTATTTTTACATCATACATTTAACATCCTTCAAGTTTCATCAGACGCCACACATGGCTTGAAAGGTACCTTGCCATAAGTTCCTATCCTGAGGAAGTTTTTCAATTTCAAAAGAGAGTCAATTTCTGATATATTTGCCTCACTTGTGAGTGTACTGCCATGTGTCTTTTGTGATCAGTCTCATTTTTATTCTTCTGTTGTTTCTCATGTGAAGGCTTGCTTTGTGATTGTGTAGTTATTTCTTCTCATCTCATGATTGACATATGTCAACTTTCCCTTCCTGATTATCAACTCTACTGATCTATCTAGTTCTATCTATCTATCTATTGTCCTTTCGAGCCGAAGACGGCACATAGGGCAGAACCACAATCTCGAAAACAGAAACCTTGCATGCCAAAATGGCACATATTGCAGAGATCAATGTTTTTAAAATCTATGGCTCTGTTTCCATAACAATACTTTTTACAATGACAGCTTGTCAAGCCAAGTCAAGTCTACTGTCAGTTACATGGCCATATTTCTGCACTAATCTTGAATTTATGTAATTAGTGAATAAGTAAATTCATGGAAATTACTTTATTTGAATCTTTTCTCTCCTCCTTCCTAAATTATACCCTTATGTTTTTGTCACAGATACTGTGAAATTAATAACAATATTGACAGTAGTACTAGCACAAACTCTTAGTGCAGAACTATTTTTAAAATACCTGTTTCTTTACAGTTGTACTGCCTCCCCAAGTCTGATTCTGTTTGCTTAGCTTCTGCTGCAATGTTTTTGAAATTCTTGCTTTGGTCTTAGCATCCACAGGTGGTCCTCGGATTTTTCCTGAGCTAGACTTCCCCATTGTTCCCATAGAAAATCCCAAGTCCTCTTGGTAAGCATCTTCTTCTATTTGACCAAAGTTCATTCTGTTTGCTTGTTTTCTCAACTCAGAGAGACCAAGTCTTTCCTGTTGGGAGAGGGGAATAAACAAATAAAAACACATATGCAATAACAGTGTAGGTAATATTTAAAAAATGTACAGACTGATTGACAGATAATTAATACCTGAGGATAAAACATTTCATTCCACAAAACATGAGCTTCATAAATGTTATGGGATGCAATGATTTTCTTACTTCTGGTTTGTACTGTAGAAGCTAGACCCTGTCTTTCCTAGTGGATAGTACAATAAAACTAATCCTACATAGCTAACTAGTAATGAAACATCAAAAACAAAATAATCGAAATATGTTGACTTCCCTGTGTGTCGTGGACTGTGTTCAGGCTGGGAAAGGAATTTCTCACGGGTGTAGCTGTAATTTATACCCTCTGGTCAGAGGTGAAGGGTTCTAAAAATACACGAGTGGGGGAACGCTGTCTAGGTGCGTCGACTACAAAGGCACAGGCAAAATCTGAAAGTATCTAAGGGCCCATAAACACATGTATACACACACACAGATGCGTGTATACATATGTACACGTGCAAGAAGACGTGCACATACTAATACATATCAACACACACATACACATACACACACATACATGTGTATGCATACAAGCAAGCACACATATACATGCATGTATATGCATATACATATATATACCAATACCCGTGCCTATGAACACATACATGCATGTGCACATCCATACGGGGACAATCATATGTAGAAATGTGCGTATGACCCACAACTAACCAGAGGGGTTCACACCGGGGTCAGTGTACAAACTCAAAGGAGAAAGAATAGAACAGTAGAATAACAGGTACTCAAAAGGCGGAAAGAGTGAGATGTATGAGAGTGGGGTGCAATAAAACAAATGAGGGGTAAGTAGCACAGAAAAAAGGTATATAGGAGAACACCGAAGTGTCTCAACGGGGACTAGTGGAGAAGAACTAAGAATATCGTGTCATAATAGATAGACTAAAGAGCCACAACATGGGTGGTAGAGAGGGCTATGCAAGAGGGAAGGAGCAGCCGAAAGGAAACTATGTGTATGAGTGTGATACATTCATGCCCCGTGGGGTCAGCGAACCATAATGGACTATGAGGCGATTTTCCAAATTATATCGGCTGCGGTCGCCAGAGTGACAGAGGACAATACCAGTGACACGGATGTCGTCTTTGCCCTTGTGATCTGGGGAGTTGAAATGGAAAGACACTGGAGTGCCAGTATTCTGTTGGACATCTCGTAGATGTTCACAAAATCTTTCCGCTAATCTTCTATCAGACTCGCCAATATAGGTCATGTGGCATGTGGCATATGAAAAGATATATGGATAGTACAATACCAGTAATTCCCACCACAGTTGAGATCATGACAAACTCAAACATCATTAACCCAAGTGAGTTTTGTTTCAATGTAGTTGGTGTCAGAGAATTTGTTTGGCCTTTTTAACTTATTTGGCACATTTTTAGCTTTTTTTTTTCCTTGTTACAAAATGTATGTACCAAATTACATATGACCCTCATCATCAGGTCGGTCGTATGTTGTCCTTTGCAGAACATTGCATTCACCACAGCCCATCTAAAACAATCTCTCTCTCTAGCCAGATTTCCTACTTCTTCTGTTGTATTGTTCAGTCTCCTTGATGTCTTGAAAAACCAACTTCTTGGTCTGCCCATGATGTGTCGCTCAGGAACCATGCCTTCTATTATTGTTCTTTCCAGCTCGCTGTGTCTTTTGACGTGGCCATAGTATTTTAATTTCCTCTATAGAATGGTGTTTATAAGCCAGATCTTTCTCCTGTTTAAATCTTTTAGTATGTCTTCATTGTTCTTTTTCATTACCCAAGGTATCTTAAGGATTTTCTGCAGCATTTTGTTTTGAATGAATCAATTTTTTCCTTGGTGTTTGCAATATAATCCATGATTCACAACCTTGCTAGCGGGAAGATACATAAGACCATATATTAAAGAAATATTTTTCTTAAAAGAAAGTTATTTATGCCTTACCACAGGAGAACCATCTGGTCAGCTACGATGAAGCCAAATCCATCATCAAAGGTCAGTTTCATGAAAAATATAAATGAGAACACCCAAAGTATGATGAGAGGGATGGATACCACCAACTATCAAGAAGGGATCAAGTCATCATACTTCGCCTCCGCACTGGCCACAACAGAATGAGAAACCACATGTTCGCCAAACTCAAAATTGGTACTACGAGCCAGTGCCACTAGTGGCACAACATGACAACAATACATGTTCTACAGGATTGCCCCAGTACACAGACCTGAGAAGCACAATGTGGACCACACCCACCTCCCTGGAAGAGAAATTATACGGGGTAACCGAATCACTTAAACAGACAGCTGACTTCATGAGAGAGTCCGGAATCCTACTCTGACAGAGTCATGATTGCAGAAGAAGAAGAAGAATTTATGCCTAAAACAAATTAATATTTAAAAAAAAAGGCTGCACATCAAAGGTTAGAGCTTTGCTTTCTGATCAGAAATGCCTGAGTGGTGAATTTTACTGCCAGAAGTGGTGAATTTTTTTTTGGACTAACACAGCTCCAGGGTTCTCGTAACCTGTAAAAAAATTGGTACTAGAGATGTTTCTGGGAAGTAAAAGCTGCCTGGCATGACACTGACCACATCACATAAAAATGTGCAGTGGCCATTAAAAATATGGGCCTAACAACATACTACTACCCACACGCCTAGTAAGGTTTGGAGGGAACCTTTACTTTACTTACATGATTGTGGGTAGTATCAAGTTTCAGTTTTCACTGACATGTAACTCATCAACTTTCAAAGTTTTATAAGGGAGCTGCGACAGTTCAATGGTTGGTGAACTGGACTATTAAGAACAAGAGGTCATGTTCAGTCCCGATCAAGGTTTTAAACCCTAAACAAGTTCTAGTTTAAACAAATTGGTACCAAATTTTTCTGGTAAAGTAGGGCTGCATGGTCTGAAACCAACCACATTACCAATAAAAATGTGCATTTGGTCATTGAAAAAAATAGGCACCAATGCCACATTTTCCATAAAGGAGGAAATTCCTTTATTTCAAAGCATTATGTTTTTTTGCAATCATCATCGCTACGCTCCAGACACATCCATAAGCACTCCAATCTTCTCAGCATGCAGGAACAAACTGTGCCAGTTCAGTGTTGGTTGACAGTTCCTTTCATGTGTCCAGGTTTTCATTCTCTTCTGGCAATGTCAATCTCCACAACTCAATCTTGCAGTGTAGATAAAGAAATAGTTTCACTCTTTTCAAAGTTCTTCATTTTACTCACATCTTTGGAGTTGTTAATGATATCTGCCCTATCCATTGGCTGTCCATCTGGTGTAATTGCCCAACCAGCCAAATGCTTAACTATCTACGTATTCATTGCCTTCAAAACTGGGAAAAACAGAAAAGTAAAACTGCATGTTATTGACCTCTGTATTAACTCCAGCCATTGCTTGTGGATGGACCAGCCTGGATCAAGTTCACCGAGCCTCTCACCACACAGAGATGAGTGTAATCTTTTGACCTATAACCAGATAAAAGCCATGATCTCCAGTGTCATGCCACTGGTTGTCATTGTGTAGGTGCTACTACCTTAATAAATAGTTCTGTCAATGTAAATGCAGTAATGTCCCATTATTTCATTGATGGCACACTACACAACCATCTGGTAGATCAGAGCATCAGTGACAACGGAACTTTCCCAGATGAAGGCATTAAACTCTGCACTAACCACATTTGAGTCCATTTCTCTGCATCCTCTGTACAGTATCATGATGAAATAAAAGGTAGTACTGAATCCTAGAGGACCCAGAGGAATAGGTACCAATTTCACTTCAGTATTAATGTTTGACAGTCTACACAACAATTTAACAGTACCATCAGCTCAACTATTCATAATTTACATCTTAATTTGCTCCCTTTAACTTAAGTCAGCTTATCATATAGCAGATGTTCCTGCTCAGTGCTTATCTTTAGATATGTGTGTGCCCTCCAGATAATGAGTCTGTCCTCCATTGTGGGAAAATCAAGTTAGAACTGCATTGCCACAAAAATTAGGTATCTTTTGTGTATCCAAATTTAATGTGCAAGGCTTAATTTTTCACTCTTTTGAGTCTGTCAATATGTCAGAGGACTAGTCCCTAAAACAAAAGTACCAGCAAATATTGTTCAACACAAGCAAAGATCAAGACCCTTATTGTCAATAATCCTCTGTATGCTTTTGTTATCACATGGTCAATATGTCCATTGAAACACAATCTATGATCAAATTTCACCACCATATTTGCTCTAATCACCTTCTCATTATACATTTTCACAATTTACATGCCTGTGTTAACAAAATGATTATTAAGGGAGAATCATGTCACTGCTGCTTTTCTTGTGTTGACTAGAACTTTGGAATTGTAACACCTCAAAATGATACAATTTAGTTCCTATGTACTCTGTATTTTCAGTCAATGTCAATGGTGGGGCAGACTACAGAAATCACCTTGTTCACTCGTAGAACTACAGGATATCTCACATGCTATAGAACCATGATTTCCTCAATAATTCTAAGCCATATGAAAATATTGCAACAAAATTTGAACAGGCATACATTAATTGTGCTAGATATTAGTCTGTAGTGTGTGTGTGTGGCACCTAATCCTAATAGTGTTATAATAATTATATTAAGGTTATTGTTTGTGAGTTAGTGTACAGGATTAGTAATTTCACACAGCATGGCTTATAGTGTTCGGGAAAAATGCTATCCTGTTTGATCTCACAAGTACCATATACTGAAACTAATGAACAACAACTCAACCATATTGTGTAGGCGTCCTCAGCCAAATAACAGAGATATAGGAGAGAGGCAAATAAGGCAGGCATGTCAATACAATTAGACCCCACATACACACACTATAGACATATTTCTATTCATTTCTCACATAATGAATGTACTCCTCCTCAAATGTTTTTGCAATATCTTTATTGGTCTTAGAATTATGGAGGAAATTCCAGGTTCCTTAGCATGTGAGACACCTGGTATAAATTTTAAGTTCACTTTCATTATCACTTTTCGAAATAAACTTCATCAATAGGAATTCGCTTTCTGGCCATGGTAGGGGGGAGGAGTAAGCGTGTATAAGGGTTATTGAGTTATTTGCGGGTCATCATCAATGCACTTCGACCATGTCCATTCTTCTCCACAGAAGACCAGCTGTGTCTAGCGACTGACGACTCCAGTTCTGTGTCGGTTGTTAAATCTACTTATATGTCCACTAAGTTTCTCATTTCTGGCTGTGACCATCTTAACTCCCATCTCTTTCATCCAAAGGAGTGACGTGGATTCATGGTTGTCGAAGTTCTGTGCCCTTAACACATTTCTTATTAAGGGAGAACTATGCAACTGATGCTTTATTAGGATCAACCAAGGCACTTGATACTCCACATCAAAAAGAGATGTGATCAAGTTCATTTTGCAGTGTGGAGGTGATTTCCCTTCTGTCTCTTCTCTGTTGATATATCAGCAAAAGTCATAGTTCTTAACCTCCCATCCAGTTGTTGCTCAGTGATTGTTATTGTGTACACATTAAATAGAACTGGTAACAATGACGAGCCTTGTGGCAGCCCTGGACAAATGGATGTTAGCTTGGATGACAAACTTCCACATCTGAGTATCACCTTCCTCTGAAACAGTGCTGCAGCGATCCATCTAATGAGAAAGAGGTGCACCACCAGTTTGAGGAGCATGTGCATGAGGTATTCAAATGGTATTCTGTTGTATACATCCTCCAGATCTATAATAACAGCACACTGTCTACTCTTGTCTGTGGAAGCCTTCGAAGACGTCATAGGTGAAGACCGCCGCATAAATCCATGTCTCTTTATTATATCTATAACCTCAGAGTGTGGGTAGGAATGCACATATCTGTTCAAAGTGACAGGTGAGTATACTGGCAACTATTTTCTGCAGTAGCTTTCCCCGCAGTGTTCTGCATTGTGATGATTTTGTAGGCACTGATCTGAGAATGATCGTTGTTTGGCTTCGGTAATGATAGTAAGTAGCTGTGTAGTCACTTCTTAATCTAGCCACTCTGAATGCTGGCATTAAACTCTTTGGCCAGTTTTTCAAATCGCTGTGCAAGGGTTTCGATTTCCAACAGCCAAGAGTTCTTTAATGTGCACAGAATGCACACAGAACCTCTGGTTTTTCACCATCATCCAAGAGGGCTAAATATCAGATCTAACTACGCAGAGACCAGTAGAGAGTAAAGCCAGAAGAAATTTGTTGGACTGAAACAGAAATTCAAATGCAACAATTTAATATGTGGATAGCATCTGTTTAAATTAACCGACTATACACGTATTAAGGATAAAAACTTGTAAACACATCATTAGCACAAAAAGATTAATATAATTAATGCATTTGTTACATATTTTTTATATGCAAATATTAAAGTTTACATCTTTATATATATAAAGATTTAAGTTCTTAAGACTCCTGTTTAACCTGCAGAAATTCTTAGATTAAAAATTAATATCACAACATTAGCATATAATCTAGATTTTTTAAAATGTAATATATATATATATGTATATAATATATATAACTCCTCTTGATGTTGAAAGGCAAATGAGGAAGGAAAGAAGATATATATATATATAAAATATATTGTTACTTAGATGCACGTTATTTAAAAATGCAAGACTGTTCAACAATATTTATTGTACTACATATATGTCTCAACATTTAAGGGATTTCTAGAAAAACTAAGTTATTTGCTGTTTTTTAATTATGTTATTAGCTTTTATAACTTAAAACACTAGAAGTCAAAATATGAGCACAAGATCTCTATTTATATAAGGTGACCATATTTCTGAAACTCTAATCCGGGACTGATTAATCTGACTCAAATTCTCCATCAATAAAATGACATTTCTTCTGCCTTTTTCAAGTGAATATATATATTTTAAAAGTAATCTGAAAATTATTTTTAAATTATATTTTAAAACTAAATTATCTTAAAACACCTAACAAGATAGGCTTACAAAACGTTATCAGGAGATTAAAAAAACAGTGATACTCACTTAAATGGAAAGTGAAGCAGTGTTGTTGTACTTTTCTGATGAGTTGATTTTTTTAAAAAGATCTTTGTTTGGAGCATCTTAAAAAATGCAACACATGTTTGCTCATTGTTCACTTTGGTGATCAACATGACCTTTAAAGTGTCCACACTTAGATGTGTTTTATCATTTGTCGTTAAGCTGTTCATCAGTGAAAACAATCTTTCCGTTGCAGCGTTCTTCCCAAGTTGGTGTTCTGTTCAACATTACCCAACTGTAGGCCTCAAGATTTTGAAAATTATTTGCAGCCCATTTCTTCAAATAACTTAAAGCTGTTTCATAGAATGAAGAAACAGTGGCTTTAAACTTGTTCATATCATTCTGTAGAATTCCTTACATTTCCAGCTTGTCAAGAATTAGCTTTGATGGCAAGAAACCATCCTCTAGTTTGGACACCAAGATAGTTCTCAACCCATTTATGTTGTCATTTACTTCAAAAACAGTGACCACCTGTCCCTCTAATTTCTGCACTCACTCTTCGTGGAAAGAGGATGCCTAACTGTGAACAAAAATGAGCCATGCTTCAGACAGAGGGTTTTCAAAGAATTTCTGTATAAAGACTGGGCATCTGTCTTGAGACTGAAAATAGGATTTTAAAGGCCGGAACATGAGAAGAAATCTTTCAACAGCTGGCAGCAGTGCAAGCCACCTAGTCTGTCTATCTATTGACCTTTCGAGCCGTAGCCGGCCCATAGAGTGTAGACCAAGATACTCATTCTCTTATCTGAATTTTTGTTCTAGCAGTTTTTAATTCTTTTAAAGATATTTTATCAAATCTCGCCATTTGTCTCTGTTCTGTGCAAGCAGCTCTATCTCATTGAGGGAGCCGATTCCTGCTGCTCTTGCCTCTCTCATCAATGTTCTTCTCAGTGTCTCTCTGGGTCTTCCTCTTTTCCTCTTACTTGTTGTTACCTAGTCTGTGCATAACCTAAAATTATCTGGAAGTCTGTCCACAAATTGGCAAAACTCCTTGAGACTTTCATCTCTAACTGTGTATGATTTGAAGTGCAGATAAATTTTAGCAATAATCATCTCAACATCAATAAGTAATACATTGGCAGCTGCTCAAACAGTGTTTTGGAAAATATGGCATGCACAACCAACACCTATCAAACCATGTCCAAGGTTTTCTTTCAGCTTTATGAAAACATTGTTCTTTCCTTTCCTTTCAGCGTCCCCAAAATTAGAATTTGTGTTGTCTGCATATAATGCAACTACTTTCCTTTCTAAATCTTTTTCCGTTAGACAGTCATTAATAAAACTACTAACAATATCAGATGTTTCTCCTGGCAATAACTTCACTTCTAATATTTTAAATTTCAGCCCCTTATTGTGATCAAAGTATCTGACAAGCAAAGGAAAAATCTTGATTTCCTTGTGGTTGGAGGCATCTGTCAGTATGGAAATAAATGTTGAGGTTTCTAGGTCACATCTCAACTCATTTTGAACATGGGGTGTGAACACATTTCGAATAATGGCTTCTGTTTTCGTACGTGCTCAAGCAAATTTTGGTTCCAAAGTAACTTGAAGTAATTTTGATGTGCAGTCCTTAATGTATGATTCTGTATCACTGTATGATAAGCACCTTCTGTAGCAGCTAATTCTTCTTTGTCACCAATCTTTAAAAAAAATGTTGTTGACGAGCTTGGTGCAGCTGTAGCGATGGCTCTCTTATGTTTTGCACTATTTATGTGACTCTTAATATCACCACGTCCACTATGGTTAATTGAAAACCCAGAGGCACATATACTGCATCCTACAGTGAAGTCTGATGTAGACTTTTTTTTAGAAAGGGGTATTCCTTTTGTAAATATTGATTGAAACTGCATTAACGCTTTGATGCCATTTGTTGCAACAATTACAAACTTTACAAACTAACTATAGTTTAAATAATAATTTTCTATTACTATACCAGATGCATAGCATAACAAAGAGACATGGCTCAACGCGGCAGTATTTGCCTATGACGTCTTTGAAGGCTTCCACAGACGAGAGGAGACATGTGCTGCTGCTATAGATCTGGAGGATGCATACAACAGGGTACCATTTGAATATCTCATGCATATGCTTCTCAAACTGGCGGTGAACCCCTTCCTTATTAGATGGATCGCCGCGGCACTGTTTCAGAGGAAGGTGATACTCAGATGTGGAAGTTGGTCTTCCGAGCCAACATCCATTTGTCCTGGGCTGCCACAAGGCTCACCATTGTCACCAGTTCTATTTAACGTGTATACAATAACGATCACGGCCCAACAGCTGGATGGGAGGGGAAGAACTATGACTTTTGCTGATGATATTCTGGTATATCGCCTCCACAATGCAAGACAAACTCAATCGCATTTTTCTTCCTGGTGTGGGGTTTCAGGTGCCTTGGTTAATCCCAATAAAGCATCAGTTTCATGGTTCTCCCTTAACAATCATATAAAATATATGAATATATATAATACGACCACACCGGTAGTACGAATGGGAGCTGATGAGATGACCAGGGACAAGTTGATGACATACCTCGGAGTTAAGTTTGATCACAGCCTATGTTTTCGGGACCACGTCGACCATGTGATAACAAAATCCCGCAAAGGATTAGCCGCCTTGAAGGTCATGGCAGCTGCCAACATCGAGCAGAGGCCACTTACTCTTCTGTTCCAGGGATTAGTCCTCGCACCAATCGAGTATGCCCTGGCCATTCTTACTGTCAGTACGACTCAAATTGATAGGCTGGAGAAAATACAAAATGAAGCCATGCGCATTATCCTGGGATGTACGAGGGACACTCCCTGTGTGGCAATGAGGTATCTTCTTGACTTTCCAACCATGGATGACAGAATCAAGATCTGGAGAGCACGAGCATACCTGAAGATTAGTACAGATACAGAGCATCCATTGCACCACGTGCTCAACACAGAGAAAGGTACCAGGCTAAAAAGAGGCAAATCATGGGTGGGCCGAGCAGAAGATGTCATCAAACAGGTCTGTGGGCTTACCAATATCAGCGTTGGTGAGGAGTGGATACCGGTGCTTACATCATTCAAGGGGACTTTCTCATGTATTGTCACACTCAACAGGAAAAGTAGGGAACAGAACCCGGTCGTGGTTAATGCTGAGGTCAACGGTCTCATCTGCGATAACACCGATGAGAAAGATGCAGTCATCTATACAGACGGATCTGTAAGACGACATGAAAGAAGTGCATGGGCATTTACAGCATGCTCGGCAGGCAGAATAGCCAAGGAAGACAGTGGTGCATACGCCATGACCACGAGTAGCATGACAATGGAGGTGATGGCAGTGACCAAGGCATTCAAATGGTTAGAGTCACAAGACTACACCCACGCATGTATACTAAGTGATTCGATGAGCATGATAAAAAAAAGTGGAGGCGGGCTTTGTACGCATGCAATGGGTAGAGTCGTTGCAGAAATCCAAAATACGTAAGGTCACCTTTGTCTATGTCCCAGGACATGCGGGAGTACGGGGAAATGAGAGAGCGGACAGGTTGGCTAGCTGCGCTGTCGTTGACGACGGGCAACCGATGGATCGGGCGGACATCATCAATGCCCTCCGAGATGTGGGAAGAGCACAGGACTTCGACAAACACAGATCCACGTCACTTCTTCAGATGATGGAAATGGGAGTTAAGATGGGCACAGCCAGAAATGAGAAACTCGGTGGCCATGTAAGAAGACTTATCAACCAACATAGAACTGGAGTCGTCAGTCGCTGGACACTGAGGGAATTGCTGAGGAGGGGATCTGAGCACCTATGGACATGTTCAGAGTGCAATGATGATGACCCACAAATAACTCAATAACTCAATGCATAGCATAAGTTCTTAAACATTAAAATTTCGAGTAACTGAATTATTATAAAAAGCACATTATAAATAAAATCTAATGAATGCAATAACCTCTATCACTAAACAACACAATAAAAAGAATTAGTTCATCGGTAAACGAAAGTAACACAATGAATATAAAATGTTGTGGTTGCAAAGATGCTGCTTGTTGAGTTTCAGTTTCAGTATACAAGATTTAAAACTTGGAGCACATTTTACTATTACTGTTTTGCCAAATGAACAGCCAGTTCAACTTTTTTAAATATTCTACACAACAACAGAATAATGTATATTTTTAAGTCAAAGAGACGTTTACCATATTGGCAAAATTGGTAAACATTTGTGTCCTTACTGTATTTTAACAAATCTGGGACAAAAGCTAAAAAAAATATGCCAAAATATGGGACGAAGGTTGAAAAAACAGTAAAAACTCTGGACTGTCCCGGAAAAATTGGAACGTCTGGTCACCTTAATTTATACATAATAACTCAAGCTAAATTTTGTAAATTTACCTTTAACACTTTTCCCATCAATTCATAGGTTATAGCTCACATAGTAGAGTGTTTGCTTGAACTGTGAAATGTCAGAGGTACCAGGTTCAAGCCTTGGCAGGTACATGTGTTATCTTCTTTTTTTTTTTTTATTGTTTGTTTATTTGTTCACTGATTGTAGAGTTTCTTCAAAATTCAATAAATTTATTACAAAATTTATAGGCCACAATAATGACACAGAATGTAGAATGTTCTATTGTTGTTTGACAAAAGATAATTTATTTGCAGCCAACAACAATTTGAAGACAGGTGTAAAACTCATACATATATGGCTTTTTTTCCTGCCAGGATGTGTTCTGGAAAACTTGTATGATTTTAACAGCCCCAAGATCACATATTTTAAAAGTAACTAAAAATTGGGTTGATGAACTTGTACTCTGAGACTCAGCAACTACTGTAATTATACTGAGTTATTTATGGGTCATCATCACTGCACTTTGAACATGTCCACAAGTGCTCACTTTCCCTCCTCAACAAGTCCTGCAGTGTCCAGCAACTGATGACTCCAGTTCTGTGTTGGTTGACAAGTCTTCTGATACGGCTACTACGTTTCTTGTTTATGGCTGTGCCCATCCCATCTCTTTCATCCGAAGGAGTGACGTGGAATCATGGTTGTCGAAGTCCTGTGCCCTTCCCACATCTCGGAGGGCATTGATGATGTCTGCCCGATCTATTGATTGACCATCTTCAACGACAGTGCAGCTGGCAAACCTGTCTGCTCTTTTATTTCCCAGTACTCCTGCATGTCCAGCGACGTAGACAAAGATGGCTCTACATATTTTTGACTTCTGCAATGACTCTGCACATTGTATGCGTACAGAGCTCACCTCCACTTTCTTTTTATCATGCTCATCAAATCACTTAGTACGCAGGCGTGGGTTAGTCTTGTGACACTAACCAGATTAATTCCCTGGTCATTGCCATCACCTCCATCGTTATGCTACTTGTGGTCATAACATATGCACCACTGTCTTCTTTGACTATTCTGCCTGCTGAACGTGCTGTAAATGCATTTGCACTCCTTTTGAGTCATATTACAGATCTGTCTGTATAGATGACTGCGTCTTTCTCATTGGTGTTATCCCAGATGAGTACTGTAATTATTATTACCAATTGGTATTGTTAAATTTCTAATAAAGATAAGTTACTGTGAACAGTGACTGATACTTCATGGATGTCAATCAAAGACAAAGTTACAATCCTCTTTTGATCTTGAATTAAAAAAGTACTGTACCACCTTCCCATGTCAATCCTCAAATTCTGGGTTTGGGCTATTTGATACAGGAAAAAGTATAGTAGGTCTTTTTATTTTGAAGCTGTGCAAGCAGTTAAAAATGTGAACCTTAAAAGAGTGACTTTGAAGAAGAGATTAGACTACTAATTAATAAATATAAATTTTTCTATTGAATCCTACGTTTTATATTACAATCGCTTCAATAATAAAACGAAAAAAGATTTCAATCTAAAGAAGAGATATTAATGCCAGAATATAGATATTATTTTTAGTGTAACTGAAGTGCAGAGTGTGTAAGTGACGTAGAACTCCAGAAAGACAATCTGTTTGCAGAGAGAAACAGAGTAGAAAATGCCTGTTAAATATTGCAGTTAATAAACACCATCTACATCAATTATCCCCATTTCTACTGTTGAATGTGAGTAGCTTCTCCCTGATGAACCTAGTTCTCACACTGACAAGTTATTCAAGTGAAGACCATGAATACACTTATTTTTATCAAACTAGTTGGTCCTCTCTATGTTATTTTCAACCCTTGCCATACATCAGTTCCTGAAAGGCAGGCATCTAGCAACAGATTCAAAGAACAAGGATTGAAATTGAAAAGAAAAAAAAAAGATATGACCAAAATGATGAGCCCAGTTTGAAAACTTATTAAAGGTAATAATTTGATTTTTTTAAAATATCTAGTGTTTTATATGCAAAATCATTCAACATTATAACAGACTTACTGCCTGTTTCTAATTTTCATTTGATAAATATAAAAGTATAATTATCATCCTTAGAAACTCCTAAGAGACAAATTGATGTATTAGGGTTGGTTACTCAAGAGCAAACACAAATTAGTTATGACTAAATAGTCCTATTCTAGAATGGCAGCCACACCCACATATAGAATGGGTGTAGCTGAATAAGTCTGACTTTGGCACTTTTGATATCTTCATTCCTGCATCTTCTCTTTTCTTGCCATGTGTTCTTAGGGAGAATTGAAAAAATGGTATGGTAAAAGCTTTACGTGATTGATAGATGACACAAATTTGAACAACGTTTCAGCTCAATAGGCCTTTAGCAGGAACAAACAAACACACACACAGATATGTAAGTAAATAAAACTGATCCTACATAGCTAACTAGTAACTCGTAAACCAAAACTGGTTTAAGAAAAGAAAAATGTCTTCCTTGTGTCGTGGACCATCGCCGGAATGAAAAAGAGAGATTCGTGGTTGTGTGCTGTAATTACCCTGCTGGTCAGAGGGTCAAACCGTGTAAAGGGTTCTAAAAATATGTGAGTGGGGGGGGAACCCTGTCTAGGCTACCCCGACTGCAAAGATATTAACAATGTCTATAAGTATCCAAGAGGCCACACGTACATGTAAACACACACATAAATGCGTATGTATATACATATACAAATATACATGCATATACATATATATATATATATCTATAAATATATACATATGTAAACATACATATGACCACATACATGCATATGCACTCCCATACAGGGACAATCATATATGTGTAGAAATGTGCGCATAACGCCCACATAACCAGAAGAGTACACACTGAGCAAGTGTGCATACACCCAGGAGAAAGAATAGAACAGAAGAATAACAGGTACTCGAAAGGCGGAAAGAATGATATGTCTGAGAGTGGGGTACAATAAATAACATGTGAAAGGTAAGTAGTAGTAGTAGCATCCGTCAGTCATAGTTGACTATGGATTTTTCGGCGCCCCTAGAAATGTTATTTTTTCCTTTCTTTTCTTTCATCGTGTATTCTCTTTCTCTATGAATCTGTCTGCTTCTTCTTTGAGGTGAACCTTTAGAGTGTGTTTCCAGAGATTGCGGTCTGCAGCTATGTCTTCCCATGCTGCAGGGTTTATGTTCAGAGTCTTCATGTTGCGTTTACACACATCTACAAATCGAAGTTTTTGGGCGCCCCCTAGTTCTTTTACCATATGCCAGTTGTCCGTAGAGTATATCTTTTGGTACACGGCCATCTTTCATATAGTGTACATGGCCAAGCCAGCATAATCTATGTTGTTTGAGCAGCGTGTAGATATTCGGTAGGCCTGTGCAAGTCAGGACCGCCACATTTGTCACTTTATCCTTCCAGGTGATACCAAGAATATGGCGTAGACATCACATATGGAATGCATTTAGCCTTCTCTCCTGCTTTACATAGGTTGTCCAAGATTCGCTGCCATACAGGAGGATACTAATTATACAGGCATTGTACACTGTGGCTTTTGTTTTAATTGTCAGTTTGCTGTTTTGCCAGACACGCCTAGAAAGACGATCAAAGGTGGTAGCAGCTTTACCAATACGAGTGTCAATTTCTGTACCTAAAGACAGTGTGTCGCTGATGATGGACCCCAGGTAGTTATACTGCCGCACAATATCAAGTTTGCAGTTGTCGATAGAGATTTCAGGTGTTGCTTCGACGTCCTGACCGAGTATGTTAGTTTTCTGCAAACTTATTGTTAGACCGAAGTCTCTGCAGGCATGCGCAAATCGATGTACCATGCTCTGGAGTTCTTCCTGACTTTGCTGACAAGTGCAGCGTCATCAGCAAATAACAGATCTCTAATAGAGATATGTCTGACCTTATCCCTTGCCTTTAGTCTTGAGATATTAAACAATCGACCATCAGATCTAGTATGCAGATAGACACCTTCATTTGCATATGAGAATGCATGTTTTAACAGAACAGCGAAGAAGATTCCAAAGAGTTGGAGCAAGAACGCATCCCTGCTTGACAATGCTGCGTATGCCAAAGGGTTGTGATGTGCTGCTGTCATATTGGATGGCGCCCTTCATGTCCTCGTGAAACGATTTGACTAGTGACAGTAGAGTATGTGGGCAAAAGGTAAGTAGCACAGACAAAAAGAGGTATAAGAGACCACCGAAGTATCGCAGTGGGGTCTAGTGGAGGAGAGCTATGAATAGCAAGGCATAGTGGATAGACTAAAGTGCCCAAACCTGGGCAGTCGAGAAGACTATGCAATAGGGAAGGAGCAACTAAAGGGAAACTATATGTACGAGTGAGATACATTCATGCCTTGTGGGGTCAGCAAACCAAATTGGACTATAAGGCGATTCTCCAAAGCAAACTGGCTACAGTTGCCAGAGTGGCAAAGGACAATACTAGAGATACGGATGTCGTCTTTGCCCTTGTGGTCTGCGGAATTGAAATGGGAAGACACTGGAGTGCCAGTATTCTGTTGAACATCTTGAAGATTTTGACAAAATATTTCTGCTAAATATCTCCCAGACACACCAATATAAGTCATGTGGCATCATTGGCATATATGATGTTTCAGGACACACATGTGAAGCCATGCTTAATCTCAAACCGTCCGTTAGGGAATAAGACAGAGTCAGTGCTGAGCACAAAGGCGCAGGTGATACAGTTAGGACCACAAGGGGCCGTACCCAAGTGTTGATGGTCGGAGCAGGGAAGATGGCTCCTAACATAAATATCTCCCAAATTCCTGTCGCATTTGAAGGCGATCATAGGAGAATCACTAAAAAAGTACACGAGTAGTGGGATCAGAGAGGAGAATTGAACGATAGCAGTTGAGTATCTTCACAGCTGCCAGATTGTGAGGATGATAGGTGAGGGTGAGTATTGTTCTCTTGGACAGGGGGTGGTTGGAAGAAGTGAGTGCCTTGGGATTAGAGATAAGGAGGACTCGCTTAAAGGCAGACTGGAGGATCGAATCTGGATAAAGCCGGTGGCTAAGGAAACCTAACATGAGGTGAGTCTGTTGGAGGAAATCTTGGTCATCCTGGCAGATACGACGAAGACATAATAACTGTGAGAACGGAATGGAATAACGACAAGAAGGTAAATGTGATGAAGTATAGTGAAGATAACAATGGGCGTCAGTAGGTTTTTAGAAACCGAGGCGCGGAGGCCAGAAGAACCCAAGGAAACAATAAGATCTAGGAAGGTAACAGCAGAAGTGGATATACAAGATGTGAACTTGATAGCTTTGTGATAGCTGCCAATGTAGTAGATAAACTTGGAGACGTAGTCCTCGGGTAGATCGGTAAGTCTGAAGCAGTCATCAATGTAACGGAGATATATAATGGGCAGGACACCTTGATACGAATTGAGAATTTGGTGTTCAAGGTAATCCATAAATAGGCAAGCATAGCTAGGGCCCATCTTGGTGCCCATGGCTACTCTACTAACTTGGTCATAGAATAGTCATAACATGATGGGATGTCTTGTATTGTCGATTTTATGAATTTTAGGGAGATTGTAGAATGATGACTTACCAAGAAAACTATTGGGGATAATGAGGCGGGACACAGTATATATAAGGAGGTTATCTTGGATCAGTTCCTTGATGGTAGATTGGACCTGCTTATTGTGGAGGATGATGGCGTCATCAAGGTGAGGTTTATAAAATGTGGTATTGGATAACGGTTTGTTGCCCTCTGAAATGTATAAGTCTTTATGCCAAACTACCACCGTGTGTTCTTACCATGCTTTACCAAAGATTGCCACTTCTGTCCAACTGTAGCATATGTTTCCAGATTTGTTACTGTTGATGCTGAACTGCTTCAGACAAGTGGGCATCTTTAAAATGGAATGCTAGTCACCAGGTAGGTAAGGGGTTAAGGCATAAAAATGCGAAGCTGCAGTAAAGCTGAATGTGAGGAAAAATTAAAAAATAGAAGAAAATGGTATGTAAGAAGCTTTACGTGATAAGTGGACGACACAGACTAAACGACGTTTCGGCCCAATAGGCCTTCAGCAGGAACTCCCTGATCACAAGGGCAAAGACGACATCCGTGTCACTGGTATTGTCTTTTGTCATTCTGGCGACCGCAGCCGCTATACTTTGGAAAATCGCCTCATAGTCCAGTATGGTTCGCTGACCCCACGAGGTATGAATGTATCACATGCATACACATAGTTTCCTTTGGTTGCTCCTTCCCTTTTGCATAGCCTTCTCTACTGCACATATTTGGGTTATTTGGTCTACTTACTATGCCATGCTATTTATAGTTCTTCTCGAGTCCCTGATGAGACACTTCGGTGTTCTCCTCTATACCTTTTTTCTGTGCTCCTTACCCCTTATTTGTTTTTATTGTACCCCACTCTCGGACATCTCACTCTTGCTGCCTTTTGAGTACTTGTTGGTCTGCTATTCTTTTCTTTCTCCTTTGTGTTTGCACACTGACCCCTGTGTGAACTCCTCTGGTTCTGTGTGCATTTGCGCACATTTCTGCACGTTTCTGTACATTCACGACAGCCGCACTTGGTTGCTATTTCCTTTTCGTTTTGACTTCTGTTTACACACAGGATAGATAATTTTGTTTTCTTTAACACATTTCGATTGTTTTTGTTTTGGTTGTTTCGTTATTAGTTTGTGTGTGTGTTTTTTTGTTTGTTCCTGCTGAAGGCCTATTGGGCCGAAACGTCGTTTAGTCTGTGTCGTCCACTTATCACGTAAAGCTTCTTGCATACCATTTTTTCTATTTTTTAATTTTTCCTCACCAGGTAGGTACATCTCTATCACCAATTTGCTGTATACAATGTCTTTGGAATTCTGTCATCTTTCTATAGGTTGTGTGTCCCAGCTATTTCAAGAGATGTTTGCCATTTTATGTTTGCTGCCTTAAGAACAGCAATGTTAGATACACAATGCTGCTATCTTACTTCCGCTTAGACTGAGCAGGTGCAATGCTTTGAGCTGATGTTCTTGATAAGCGTATTTGTTATCCATATCTCACTGACATATAGTAGAGTACTGAGACTACAAGTATGGTCTACTATAAGTTTGGTGTTTTTTAATGAGGGATTTTTGTTTTCCAATACTGTTTTAACAAGTCTAGATATTGCAACTGATGTTTTACCAATGTAACTGTTGATTGTGACATCAAAGGAAAGCTTATTTTAATGTTTAAACCATGATATGTAAAATCTGGATAGCCTAGAGGTACAATGTCATCCTCAGGACAGGAAGGATCTGGGTTCAAAGTCAACCTGAAGTGATCGTGATTTTTCAAAAATAGAAAAAAGTACTCCGTGATTTCCTTATGACGCTACCCACAATTGATCTCTTGGGTAGAGATCCTTACAGCAATAAACAGAAGGTTCCATGTGCACTTGCACAGTTAAAATTGAAAAGAGTAGGCCACAAATTCAGCCACTGCCAAGGCAAAATTGTCAGCAGAAACCTACCCACACCGTGGATCCCAGGCCGTGCTATGGGGTTTGTGCATGTGTGTCAGGATTCTCTTATGGTTTTCTCAAGATTCTTGAGGAGAATATTGGAGCACCGATGAATTCATTTGGTGTGCACTGATGACGATCCTTCATAATGGAGAAATGCTGCACTGGTAATAAAGGCATCGAATGGATTAAAGGAGACCATTTGGAGGACCTCGACTTTGCTGATGACATAGTTCTCGTCAGCAGTCAGATAAAAACAATGCAGGAAAACACAAATGAACTATCATCAATAGCCAGCAAAATTGGGCTTGAGATCAATCATGAAAAGGCTAAAGTCATGAAAAGCTTAATTCCAACAGACGACAAAACATACATGGAAAACAAACCAGTGGAAGAGATCGATCACGTTATCTATCTTGGAACTATCTACATTGATCGAGAAGGGGATACAAGCAAAGAAATTAGAATCAGAATAGCTAAAGCAACAATGTCTTTCAGAAGCCTTGAAAATTTGTGGAAATCAAAACTCATCAGCACAAACACAAAACTTAGACTATTCAAATCAAATGTACTATTAACCCTTACATATGCGTGTGAAAGCTGGAAAACAACAAGAGATATAGAAACAAAGAGACTGTCTCTGCTGACAAGATAAAATGTCTTAGCCAGATCTATAAATGCAATGAATAGAGGAATCTGCTATTCGCTGCATTTTCTTGTATTCAGAAAAGCATATTGAAGGCGGGTCAACATGTACAAAAACAGGGTGACTTGGAGTGAATCATTTCAGATGAAGAGGTATGTTTACAGCACTCTGAAAAGATGACAAATAATCATCATCATCATCGAGTGCTGTCTCCGCAACGAAGGTTGGCTACCATCAATCGCCATTCCACCCTGTTTCTCTCCATGGCTTTCTTTGGAGTGTTACGTGATGAGGCTCCAATCTCTTTCATGGTGGTCTGCCATATTGTCTTTCGTGTTCTGAATATGCCTCATGTGTACCACACACTTTGCTGTTTTAGCTTTCTGGGCCATTGATCATTTCTGATTCATCCGCCCCATCCACCGTCACAAATAATCAACAACAAAAAAAAAAACAAAGAACAATATATTGTCCGAAGCAGGATCAAACTCATACTCCTTGGCACAGCGCCTTGCACGAGAAGCCAAACACTAGGGAACACTGCCAACTCAGCTAACTAAACATACCTCTTCCTCTGAAATGATCGCTGATTAACACTTCGGAAGTTTCCTCTATAATAATATAAAGTGTAAATTGGAAAAGTAAATTGGAGTGTAAATTGGAAGGATGTTGAGAATACCAAGGACAGCTAAGAAAAGTAATGAAAACATTCTGAAAGAGGCCAAAGCAAAAAGAGAGCTAATTTCCAATATTAGGAAGAAACAATCATCATTTTTGGCCATGTAATGAGAAGAGAACAGCTGGAATATACTGTAACAACTGGGAAAATTGAGGGACGAAGAGATAGAGGGAAGCAAAGAGAAAAGGTACCAGACGGCTTAAGAGAATGGCTTGGCAGAAGGTGTACAACAGAAATGATAAATAACTGTCATGATTGAAAGTTGTGGAGAGACATGATCACCTACGCCAGCAGGCCCGATACTTGATGATGATGACTTGGAGTGAGCATGCTCTGTCAATCTGCGTAACCCATTTAAAACTACTCGAGCAAAGGTCTTTCTTACTATATTTAGCAGTATGATTCATGGCAGTTAGTGCAGTCTTCAGTATCGCCTTTGTTCTTGCATAAAGTAAAGTTTGCATTCCACAATCATGTGGCAAGCTCCAACAGCAAATTCAATGAGACTATAGCATATTTCAGAATCTCTAGAGCAATACCATCATTTCCATCAGGTTCGATCCTGCCTTGGTCCATATTTTTTTCTGTTGTTGATTATTTGTCATTTTTTCCGAGTGCTGTAAACATACCTCTTCCTCTGAATTGATTCGCTGATTATCGCCTCGGAAGTTTCCCTCTATAATAATATTCATTTATTATTATTTGTCACCAGTCTTAACCACTGGAAACTATTATTCATGCAGTTTCGTCCTAAATGTTTGTCTGCAACACAAGTATTCAGCCCTACCATATCCGGGAGATACTTATCTTAACAGGAAAAATATTTCCGAGCTGTGATCGCAGCCTTATGCTATAGTCATGGGAAAGCCTTCGCGAAAAGACATTGCCTACGAAGCTAATTTTTTTAGTTAGCTGAGTGACAGTGTTCCTAGCGTTTGGCTTTTCGTGGCAAGGCGCTGTGCCACTGAGTACGGGTTCGATCCTGCCTTGGTCCATATTTTTTTCTGTTGTTGATTATTTGTCATTTTTTCCGAGTGCTGTAAACATACTTCTTCCTCTGAATTGATTCGCTGATTATCGCCTCTGAAGTTTCCCTCTATAATAATATTCATTTATTATTATTTGTCTCCACCATCATTTCCACAGGTTTTCCTGTTTCCAAGTGAGTCCATGGTTTTATTTCCACTTCTAGTTCATCCAGATTGTACATAACCAGCAAAGATATATTTTGTTAAGTGTTGTACTGGTGACAGCATTCATTGTGGAATATAGCTCAGAAAAATGTTAACCCAGTGGTTCATTTGTTTCCTTTGATTGATATTTATCCTCAATTATGACTTCATTGGGACAACTTTCTTGATGGAAGGTCCAAAAGCTGTCTTGATATTTATGCATTCCTATATTTTCAGTGTCAGAGAACTGTTGGCTTTAGCAGGTTCAAATTTACTTAGATTGACTTTGTATAAGTTTGCATTGTTTTAAAGTTTGAATTGTATAATGTGTATTTTTTTGTGAATCCATGTGGATTCTTCGTTAGCAGTTCTGGATCTAAAGAGTACATATTGCCTGAGCCAGTTTTGGCTTGAAGGTGTATTAATTCATGAATGGCATTCATGTCTAAATCTCTGTAGTTTCTTTGATGCTAGTCTCTCTCTCTCTCTCTGCGATCAGGACTCAATCAGAGTAGGATTCCAGACTCTCACATGAAGTCAGCTGTCAGGTTAAGTGTGTTGATCGCCCCCACAGACAAAACAGCACAATTAGAGTCTGCCAGATCCTCTCCGATTGAACACCCGTTAATATGTTGCACTGTGTTCTGCGCCAGTGGCCCAGTGTATCCGATTTCAGCCAGCATTTTATTCAGGTTTGCTTTCCCTAGCCTTTGATTGTCCCCAATCTTCCTGCAAGGCAGCAGATGATCTTTTCTGTAGAGGAATTCTGCCCTTAGATGGTCGGCCCTCCCAGGTTTACGAGCACCATCTACCCGAGTCACTAGAATTGACTAACACAGACATGCACACACAAAGATATGAGATGTGACTTATACAGACATGCACGCAACGATACGAGGCATGACTAACACTGACACACATCAAGATATAAGATATGACTGACATAGACATGCACACACAAAGATATGACACATGCCTAACATAGACATGCACACAAAGATATGAGATATGACCAACATAGACATGCACACACAAAGATTTGAGATGTGACTAACATAAACATGCACACACAAAGATATGACACATGACTAACACAGATACACACTAAGATATGAGATATGACTAACATAAACATGCACACAATGACATGAGATATCACTAACCCAGACATGCACACACAAAGATATGACACATGACTAACACAGATACACGCTAAGATATGAGATATGACTAAACACATACACACATAAAGATATGAGACATGATTAACACGGACACACCTAGATAAAAAATATGACTAACATGACACACACCAAGATATGAGCCATGGCCAGCACACACACACACACACACAGGCTAAGACATGAGCTATGACCAGCACAGAAACACATTAAGGTATCCATATGCTTGGGTGTGTTGTAGTCGGCAGAGTCTTCTTAACGTGGGAATCATCGACATACGAGACGCAGGCCCCGATTAACTGTTCACAGGTTTCGTTCAAACAGTTGTACAGAGATTTGAGAGTGCAGTTTGACCCGTAGAACGTTCCCTTGCATGTACAGTTCCCGGTTGACTGTTCACAGGTGTCGTTGAAATAGTTGTCCGGACATTTGAGAGTGCAGTCTGACCCATAGTACGTTTCCTTGCACGTACAGTCTGCACTTTCCGGGTCACATATGATGTCACAGCCATCAGAACACGTCTGTTTGCACTGTAGCCCAAAATTACCATCGGGACAAGTGTCATTACAGGTGTAGACAGGATGTTTACATTGTAGGCATTTTCAGGATTTTTCCTCACATAAAATGGCACCAAAATGGAAGCTTGTTCGCGTTCGAGCCAAGGTTTAAACAATGTTGACTTTGAACATCACGCTATCTGTTATCACAGCGAGTTGGCGGATTTTTAGAAATGTAACTAAAGGTTTGATAAATGTTTGTACACAGTTCGTTAACCTCCGCTGTAGATCAAGTCTATATTCTGCTGGTTTCGTTTGCGACCTTGGAAGCTAATAATGACCTAAATTGTGCAGACGGTTGGTTTGGGGCAAATTGTACGTTACAATGTCACTGCTATAATGACTCAGTTTGTGACAAACTACAGGGACATGCCCAAACAATGACAGTTGTCAGCACGAATATTTCAGACCCCAGTGTCAGTACTTGGATCTCGTTTACAATACGCCCAAAAATCTGAGCCTACTTTCCTGTTTGATAACAACGACACCACATGTAATCCGGACATGGATTTTACATCAGTTGAGACAACTCTCAATCAATCTTTGCCATTCTCCTGGTTTAGGATTTATGTGAATGACTTAACTATCCGGACAGTTTCACGGTAAAACTAAATGGTTCTGCCTCATGTAATAATGAATCAAGGTTTGTAGTTAGTTCACACGAGATTGATGTCTTTTGCTCTGGGCTGGTCTGATCAACAAGTTACGGATTGAAGGGGCGATAGTTGCAAATATCTGCTCCATCTACATTGGCGGGGGCCGGAATGTGGCTCTCAAACAGAACACAAACCAGACCGACACATTTAATGCTTGTTATTCAGGAGACAGATGTGGACCAGAGGCCGCAGTTAATGGCAAAACAAAGACCAGTCTCTATGACAATGACTGCACACACACACACAATTGAGAAGTGGAACCAATTCTGTTTAATGGTATCTGAACTTTGCCACGCCCCAGAAGACTCACACCATTCGAATCTATCATCAAGCTAGCACTATGATTCGGGTAAAGAATGCCACTCTAAAGGCTTTCTCTGACAATGGCGGTGTAGTGTTCCAGTATAATGATATATCATACCCAAATATTTATGTGAACACTATCGTAGTCACCACACAAGCGACAATGGCACACATTAAGAATGAGTTCTCACCGATCATTTCGCAGGCCGACAGTGCACTGACGGTGTGTGAGGTGCAAACATTTACAGACACCTATTGTATGGACGGGCATTCTTGTCTTTTTGTGCAGTGTGTAGTTGGTGTTGCAAAGGCTGCAACGTCATCATCGGTACGTGTCACGGCAACTGTTCACATGGGATCTATGGACACGACTGCTCCGGGTCTTGTCTCAGTGTCTGTCCTTTATGTGATGCTAGTCTGACCTTGATACATATCATAGAACGCTTAACATCACAGACAACACTATGATTGCTGTGTGATGTTGACAATACTGATGTCTCTGCATCTTGCAATAATTAGATTAATTTGATGCTAGTGCTGGAACCTTAGTTTACAACTATAAATAGAAAAAACAGCCTACAAATGTAATCATGTTCTCAGATTATTAGTCTTAGTCAGTTCTAGTAGTCTTTTCCTTAAAGTTTTATTAATTTCCTCAATACCAAATTGTCCTCGATACAAAAGCACACATTGTGCTCTGCATCCATGCTTGCATTACAGTTTCCAAGGATGACAAGACGCTCCGTTTTGGGGACGTTTATAATGGTTGGGTTAAGATCTTTTACTAATTAGATATCCAGAGTATCACAAAGGGTTGGTGCATTGACACTAAAAACATTTATTAATTAGACATGAAATTGTATGAATGAGGATGGGCACCAAGATGCAGTCAATGCCAGGTATTGGATATTCTATCATAGCATAGGTAGAAATGCATTTTTAAAATGGCAAAGCCCACTCCATAAATCTTGATACCAGGGCAATTTACCCCGGTAAAAGAAATTGTAGCCATGTTTTCTAGTTGATCCATGGTCTGCAAGACATGTTTCTTAAAGTATCATAATGTCAACATTAAAGTCTTTAAGTTTATTGTTTATGATGACAGTTTGCGAACATCATCAATCTTCTGAGAGACCAGGATTCAATATTGTGACTTTAAAGTTTGTAATTTGAAAGGCTGGAGTTTTCTTCCATTTGCGATTTTTTCACTTCCATGTCAATTGGACTGAGGTTACCTTCCATAACACAAGCCAAGAGCTGTACTTCAGCTTTCACATACTTGAAATGTCCTTTTGAGCTTGGGCACGGGAGTAGTTTCAATTTCAATAAAGGTTTCCTTCATATCTAAAATAGGATGAGTTTGATGCATTGTTTTCAAATCATTCCTTTTTCATTGTTCTTTTGACCACAGGAAGATATTGCTGTCTGTGTTCTTAGGCTATTCAAGATATCTACTACATTTGTTTGTTTTCAGTCTTTTCCATGTATTCAATAAATTTGCTTGTGAAAAGACAGTTTTTTTTCAGCTAGTTTTGTGTTGATTTTGGCTTTGGTGGCTCTCTTGATATAGAGTTTAGTATTTTCTGTTACTTTGCTGAGGGCATGAGCATCATCTTTACTGCAGGGGTGCAATGAGGTCTTCTAAAATACAGAGCTGTTGATTTTTTTCAGAAAAGAGTAGTAAATGCCTTTTTAGCACTTCATAAAATTTCTCTTTCTCTTTAATAGTTGTCATTGTTGGTGCATTGGCACAGCTAATGTTGACTAAATCACCTTTAGACAAAGATAACACTGATTAGCCCACCTAATTAAGCTGAAGCAAGTAATACACTCTAAATGCTCTTTTGGAGTGGTTATCGAATTAAACCTATTGTGCACAAAAAATCTTTCCCCTAGAGATGAGGCTTTTCCAGAACTCTGTCTTGCCAGAAGGTATAATTTTTCGACTGAGCCACACTCTAAAAGTCTAGTTTCCTGGAGGACTCCAATATCTACAAGCAGTCACTTCAGTACCATGTCTATCAGAGCTGTTTTACTTGTCTTTCTACAAGTTTAGTTTGCCAAATTTAATGCATATTCTTCTGTTCTATATGCAAAGTTTGAAAGAAGATTTTTCTTCCTAATCATAATTTACATGAAATGATAGACATAATAGTAGAAGAAAGCAACAAGAAAGGTCTCAGTCTGAATAGTAAGAAAACAGAAGTAATGGTTATATCGAAGAAACAATCATCACCATCATGCAGCATAAAAATAAACGAGACAAATCTGAAACAAGTACAACGTTTCAAATACTTGGGCACAATAATTACATCAGATGGAGATGCACCACAGAAATAAAAAGCAGAATAGCTCAGGCCAAAATAGCATTTCAGAAAATGAAAAATATCTTATGCAACAAATCTATGTCAATAAAAATGAGAAAGAGAGTTCATCGGTGCTATACAGAACCAATTCTGACCTATGGAAGCGAATCATGGACAGTAGACAAACAAATGAAAAGACGATTAGAGGCCACAGAGATGGGATTTCTCAGAAGAATGTTTGAAAGTTCCCTGGACAGATAAAAAGACCAATGAGGAAGTTCTCAAAGAGGCCAACACAAAAAGGGAGCTTTTAAAAAACATCAGAAAGAAGCAATCAACATTTTTCGGGCACATCATGAGAAGAGGAAAGTTGGAATACTTGGTTACAACGGGCAAAATAAAAGGAAAGAGAGATTGCGGACGACAAAGAGAGAAAATACTGGATAGCTTGGTGTCATGGCATGGAAAACAGTCAATAACAGAACTGATACGATGCACTGTAGATAGAAGATTGTGGAGGGACATGATGATGATGAATCATAATTTGCCTGTTTTGTCTGGGCAAATAATATGGAGATAGTGTTCTGCCCAATTCACATTAGCTCTCAACTTTATAGTGTTCAGAATAATAAAGTCCATACATTCTAAACAAAAATCTGGGTTGCAGGGATGCCAAAGAATGGATAATACACTACACTGTCCTAGGATCCCTACTTCTGGATTTCTATTGAGTCCTTTACAAGGCATCATGCTAGACACGGGTTCCACTGTCAGAAATAGATGTTCACAGTGTAGTAGTCTAGCTATCTTTCATTCACCTGAAGTATTTGTCTATATCTGCAATATAATTTCATGTATAAATTTGACTATTTTTTGTAGTCTGGTGCAGCAGTGAAATCACTGACCTAATGAACAAATAGGTCTATTGCAAAAGAATAAATAGTGTCCCATTATTCTTCTCTTCTTAGCATTCATCCGTTAAATGGGCATGTATGTGTTGTGTCATTAGTTTACAGCATAGCCGCGATATATGCGCCTTTCAACTCAACACATCTGTCTTCGGCATGGATTTGCTTAACAATTTTTGCCCTGACAGCTACTTTTTTTTTTTTTTTTTTTTTTTTTTTGGCCTACTCTTTTTGAACTGCCAAGGGTTCATTAAAGTGTATGAGTGTACACAGGACCTCCTGTTTTTCGCTGTTTTACAAGAGGGCCAGATGTTGGATCTCACTACTAGGAGTCGGGGGAGGGCAAAGCCATGAAAATACCATGGATTCAACTTTTGAAAAATATCCACCGCCTGTGGTGAGAATCGAACCCAGGACGTTCCTGTCTAGAGGCCAACATCTTACCTGTAGACCACCAGTCCCATTCAAACATCAAGATTTTAATACACACACACAAGCGCACATGACGTTAAAAAAATTAATAAAATAATAAATAGCCATACTTGGATAGCAAATGAAAACATAAAAAACTACTTAAGAAAAACTAATAATTAGAGACTGTTAGCTTATTGCAGATAAAGAAACAAAGAAGAAATGATCATTGAAAACAAAAGTAGCAACAGAACACTTACTGAAATATGTAACTACCAGTGGTGAAGTATAGACTAAGACAAGGAAAGCATGCTTACTTTTCATTATAAATTGTTAATTTAATACTGGATCATCATTTCTCTCCCATTGAATTGAGGCAAACACTACACATGGGGCAGATATTAAACCACTGCTCTCTATCTCAGATGTTGCACTATTGGCTCTTTTAGGTCTTATGTGTAGTGTATTTTAAAACTCATGACTGACCTTTATGTTTCTCCAAAAAGGTCTCTTGGTCTACTGTTTCTTTGTTGTCTCGTTTTAAAATCACAAAGTTTAGTTTTTTTTTAGTTTTAGTCATCAGATTATCCTCATCACACATTGAACAGTCCATAAGTGCTCAGATCTCCTCCACCGCAATGTGAAACGATAAACTCAGGACTGGTACCAACTAATTACTTTAGAACATTCTAATATTAATTCTGAGTACAAGACTGATGCAAACCCCCATCACCTGTTCCTTACACTCTTGATAGTAAAACAGTAATGGCAATTTAAATTACTTAATTTTAATATACGTAATTAATTTCAATATATGTAAATTTAATAGGCCAATCTATAGACTATGTTCTATGCAGGACAACTTTACACAGGAAATTTTGAAAGTGCTTTAGTCTACAATAAGTGCAGATTGTATGTGAAATTGAAATTTGTATATCTAAACAGTAAAGACGAACATGGCTGACCACCGTGAAAGAGATTGGAGCCTCATCACGTACCAGTCCAGAGGAAGCCATGGAGAGTCGGAGAAATTCGAACTTATGTCGGAGGAAAGATCTTAAAATAAGTACTTGGAATGTTAGGACTCTATATCAACAAGGGAAATTGGAAAATCTAATTCAAGAAGCAGAACGAATAAATATAGATATTTTAGGCATATCAGAGACTAGATGGAAGGAATGTGGGTACATTGAAGACGAAAAATATACATTTATATACTCAGGAAACACAACAGAACATCAAAGGGGGGTAGGAATACTGATAAAAAGAGAGCTACAAAAATATATAAGTACCCACTGGACATACAGTGATAGGATTATACTACTCAAGTTGAAAGCAAAACCATTCGACATAGCAATAATACAGACATATGCACCTACTCAAGACTACACAGATGAACAAATAGAGGCATACTATGAAGACCTAAATAAAGTTATGAAGCAAGTGAAATCTTCAGACATCTTGATTGTAATGGGTGACATGAACGCTAAAGTAGGAAAAGGTAGATATAAGACAATTATAGGAAATCATGGTTTAGGAAAAAGAAATGACAGAGGAGAAAGATTAATACAATTCTGTGAAGAAAACAGGCTGATAATATGTAACACCTACTTTGAGCAAGAGAAAAGGAAACTATACACATGGAAAAGCCCTGGAGATAGGAAGAGGAATCAAATAGATTACATAATGATAAAAGAAAGGTTCCGTAACAGCGTAAAGAAAGCCAAAACCTACCCAGGAGCAGATATTAATTCTGATCACAATCCTGTAATGATTAAAATGAAAATCAAACTAAAGAGAAACAAGCAAAAAATCTGATTCATCAACAAACCCACTCGACATAACAGCTTTAAATCAAAAAGATATTAAAGATACCTATACAATACAAGTAAAGAACACATACCAGAAGCTGCTAGAGGAAGGAATTGAACAATACAGAAGAGAAAATCCTGATGAAAAAGTAACAACCAAATGGCAATGCATAAAGAAAAGCATACAAAAAGCCTGCGACACCTTACCCAAAAGAGAAAAGAACAAAAAACAAAAATGGATAACTAACACCATCTTAGAAAAAATGGAAGAAAGGAGACAAGCGAAGAACACTGCCCAATACAATAAAATAGATAATGAGATACGCAAAATGTGCAAAAAGGCAAAAGAAGACTGGCTCAGCCAAAAATGTAGAGAAATAGAAACTATGGAAAGCAAACAAGACCTAAGAGGAATGCACACAGAAATAAAGAGAATGACTAATAAAAATAAAAAAGCCACAGAAGGTGGATGCATTGCAGACAAAAAAGGAAAAATGCTAACAGACAATAAGGATATCATAGATAGATGGCAGGAATATATAACAGAACTATTTCATGATCAAAGGGACAAGAAACCAGTTATAAAATGTACATCAGGCTATAAAATCTTAAAATCTGAGGTGGAAAAAGCTATATAAAAACAATGAAAAGGGGAAAAGCAGCAGGACCTGAAAGCATACAGATAGAGATGATACAGGCACTTGAAGATTTTGGCATTGAAGTGATTACAGACATATGCAACGACATATACCACACAGGATACATACCAAATGAACTAAAAACATCAACTTTCATTGCATTGCCTAAAAAGAATGGTGCAGTTGAATGCAGTGACTTTAGAACAATAAGCCTAATGAGCCATGTTACAAAAATCTTGCTAAAAGTTATACAAGGAAGGATTCAGAATAAAATCAATACTGAATTAGATGAGCAGCAATTTGGATTTAGGAAAAATAGCGGGACAAAAGAAGCCATATTCTGCATGAGAACATTAATCGAAAAATACACAGAAGTAAACAAACCAATATATGCCTGCTTCATAGACTACACCAAAGCTTTTGATAGAGTACACCACAAACAACTTATAGAATGCTAAAAGAGATACATCTAGAAGACATGGATATACGACTAATATGCAATCTATACTGGGAGCAAACAGCAATAATAAAATATAACAAAGAGTTCTCTACACCCATTGATATAAAAAGAGGAGTAAGACAAGGATGCATCCTATCACCAAGCTTGTTCAATCTATACACTGAGCAAATCTTTAAAAACATCATAGAGATGCCAGGCCTACAAATTAATGGAAAGATAATCAATAACCTAAGATATGCTGACGATACTGTACTACTAGCAGAAAATCCTAAAGACCTACAACAATTACTTAATGAAATAAACACGACAAGCAAAAAATATGGACTAGATATGAATATCAAAAAGACTAAAACTATGATCATAAACAAAGAAAATACTCAAAACCCACAAGTGGATATCAAAATTGAAGGAATAGACCTTGAGACAGTTCAGAACTATAACTACCTTGGACATACTATAACCAGTGATGGAAAATGTACAACTGAAATAAACAAAAGAATAGGAATGGCAAAAAGTAATTTTAATGTCATGAAGTCAAAACAAATAACACCAGAGCTAAAACTAAGAATAGCAAAATGTTACATCTTCTCAATATTCCTATATGGTGCTGAAACATGGACATTAGACAAGAAAACAGAACAGAGAATTGAAGCCTTTGAAATGTGGATATATAGAAGAATAGGTAGAATTGGATGGAAGGAAAAGAAAACAAATGACAAAGTCTTAAAACAACTAAAAATGAAAAGAGAACTTCTGAACACAATTAGAACAAGACAAATGCGATTCTTAGGCCATGTTAAAAGACACACAGCCTACTGAAGTGATCCTGGAGGGGAAAATACAAGGTAAAAGAGGCAGAGGCAGACCAAGATTAACATGGACGAGTAACATCAAAAGATGGACAAATCAACGATGACAACCTGCACCATCAAAGCAAGAGATAGAGCAAAATGGCGCTCCATGGTAGCCAACCTTCGTTGCGGAGACGGCACTCAATGATGATGATGAAACAGTAAAAACATGTATTTACCAGTACAATTTACTTTTTTCAATACCTTCATTTTTCTTGCTCTCCTCCCTCCTCTCTTTTTTTTTGACTGCTCAATTGGTGCTGGTAGCGGTTTTGAGAATTTCACAGGCGGTGGCTCAGTCATTTTATCCATTTTTGTATCAAGCTCAGCTCTAAATCTGTCTCCAATAGATCCATCTAAACTCTCATGAAAGCTGTCAACTCTGGCTGAAAGAGTACACTTTGCTGCTACTGCTCTTGCTGTCTTTCGCCTCATTTCTGGGGGCATTTTCTGAACAATTTCACTATTATAGATATATCCAGTGTGAGGGAGGATATTTGTGCTTGAAAAACCAGCTAATGTTTTCTTCTGACTGCCTAAGAGCAAAACATTACAGGCTGGCATCTTTGAAAGATTTGTTAAACCTCCAGCAGTGCCCATGAGTTTTGCTGCTATCGATGCTCCAACAATAATAGTCAGGTTTGGGGCGATTAATGTCATTCGTGACTCTACATACTGAAATATTCTGTCCTTACTTTTATTTAAATCAACTGCCATGTCACAACTTTCCATAACAGTTGTCATATCTTTGTCTGACAGCTCTGTACCTTGAGTGGTGGATGCTGTGACACTGACAACCATTATGGTAGCTGGGGTTAGAATATCTTGAAGAATCTCATTGTTCTTTGATTTTTCCAAAATATTATTGCCTAGTTCTTTTACTGTGCATATATACTCCAGTGGCATAGGAACCAATGATTCGAGCTCTGGAAACCTTTTGGAATATATGTCTTTGGTAAACTGATGAATAACATTGATCTCATTGTCAATCTCAACTGTCATGTTGTTGGCATCAACAATTAGTTTATATTCTGGGTCTGCTTCAACTGGCCCCACAACTACTGTACGCTTTGGTTTAGCGGAATATTCCTCGATACTTTCAAGTATTCTTCTCAATTCAGGACTATCTTTCAACTTCGCTACATTTCTTACTGTAAGTGCTGGATCTTGTCGCTCAGTTTCTAGGCAGTCAGTTACATCCTTGATCGCCATTTCTTCATCTTCAGCTATCGTTTCAAGCTCTTCGCCACCTTCTTCTAAATCTGCCAGCAATTCGTCTGCTAGAGACATTGTTTGATAGTTTTGAGATAGAGTTCAACAATCGATATATTATTCTATAATATATTGTATATGACTATCTATAGCTCACAACGTACGGGTCTTAGTGCACTGACAGACAAGTCAGTGTTTCTACCGGAACCGGAAGATACAACATGACTATCGTAACGGACACGGCGACTCGTTACTCGTTAGATCCTTAGAAGATAACTACAGACACAATTAGGCGTAGTTTGGGCTGCATCTGAAAACTTACACTTCTTACCGGCGTCTTTAAAGATGAACGTCGCTGAACGTTGTTGCTTTGGATGGCCTAGACTCACGTGCACTTGCTCAGTCGCACGGCCTAGAACCCGTTCCACGTTATAAACTGGCCAGCTCCAGTAACTTGCTCAGCAGCACGCGGAAACACTGTGAGCTTTCTACAAATTAAATGGCCACTCGAACAGGGGACTCTGATAGTGTCATAGACCTGGCACTGGTGTCTTCCACCTTCGCACCGGTTTGCAGGTGGAGTGCACTGGGGTTCCACGGAAGTGATCACTATCCATGTGTCCTCCTAATTGAGAAAAGCGGAAATAAACGCCAGAGAAGAAAGCTCCACACATTCAACTACGAGAAAACAGACCAGGACGTCATTAGCAAAATCAGACATAGGAAACAGAGCGCCCCTCCTAGGAGGCAGGAGAGATGGACGCAGCCACCCTGGTGGAACGTAGATGTCGAGGAAGCTTGGCGGAGCAAGAGACAAACGGTCAAGACATGGCAGAAAGCCAGAAGGTATGGTAGAACACAACCTGAGCTCTTGAAGCGTCTGAAAGTAGAGGTCGACCAAAAAATGATGCACTTTAAACTATGCGCTAAGCAGGCTAAGGATGCCAAATGGGATGACTTCTGTAAAAAAGTGTGCTCAGAAAAATCGCTAGCCACATTCTGGCGCCTTCACCAGCTCATGAATGGCACACCACGACACAGAGGTATACCAGACTTTCAGAGCACAGACCAGATATGGCACAAATCTGATGAGAGCAACGGGAAGGCCCTGCTTGCCCGCTACATTGAGCAGACGGACCAAAGAAATGAGGCTGTAAGAATGAGGATACGGGGATCTTTGTCAAATTTGTGTGAGGATGTAGGGCTGGAAGAAGATCTCACAATCACAACCGATACCATTCGCGCGACACTTAAAAGGTCACACAACACTGCTCCTGGTCCAGATGGTGTTCGGTATGATGACATAGGCGATTTAGCTGATGACGACTTGACAACACTGGCCAATGAGTTTAATGCCAGTATTCGGAGTGGACAGATTAAGGAGGAGTGGCTACACAGCTACTTACTACCGCTACCGAAGCCAAACAAGGACCATTCTCAGATCAGTGCCTACAGAATCATCACAATGCAGAATACTGCGGGCAAGCTGCTGGAGAAAATAGTTGCCCGTGTCCTCACGTGTCGCCTTGAACAGAAACGCGTATTCCCATCCACACTCGGAGGTTATAGATATAACAAAGAGACATGGCTCAATGCGGCAGTATTTGCCTATGACGTCTTCGAAGGCTTCCACAGACGAGAGGAGACATGTGCTGCTGCTATAGATCTGGAGGATGCATACAACAGGGTACCATTTGAATATCTCATGCATATGCTTCTCAAACTGGCGGTGAACCCCTTCCTCATAAGATGGATCGCCGCGGCACTGTTTCAGAGGAAGGTGATACTCAGATGTGGAAGTTGGTCTTCCGAGCCAACATCCATTTGTCCTGGGCTGCCACAAGGATCACCATTGTCACCAGTTCTATTTAATGTGTACACAATAACGATCACGGCCCAACAGCTGGATGGGAGGGGAAGAACTATGACTTTTGCTGATGATATTCTGGTATATCGACAGGGAAGAGACAGACGGGGAATCGCCTCCACAATGCAAGACGAACTCGATCGCATTTCTTCCTGGTGTGGGGTTTCAGGTGCCTTGGTTAATCCTAATAAAGCATCAGTTTCATGGTTCTCCCTTAACAATCATATCGTTAATACGACCACACCGGTAGTACGAATGGGAGCTGATGAGGTGACCAGGGACAAGTTGATGACATACCTCGGAGTTAAGTTTGATCGCAGCCTGTGTTTTCGGGACCACGTTGACCATGTGATAACAAAATCCCGCAAAGGATTAGCCGCCTTGAAGGTCATGGCAGCTGCCAACATCGAGCAGAGGCTACTTACTCTTCTGTTCCAGGGATTAGTCCTCGCACCAATCGAGTATGCCCTGGCCATTCTTACTGTCAGTACGACTCAAATTGATAGGCTGGAGAAAATACAAAATGAAGCCATGCGCATTATCCTGGGATGTACGAGGGACACTCCCTGTGTGGCAATGAGGTATCTTCTTGACTTTCCAACCATGGATGACAGAATCAAGATCTGGAGAGCACGAGCATACCTGAAGATTCGTACAGATACAGAGCATCCATTGCACCACGTGCTCAACACAGAGAAAGGTACCAGGCTAAAAAGAGGCAAATCATGGTGGGCCGAGCAGAAGATGTCATCAAACAGGTCTGTGGGCTTACCAATCTCAGCGTTGGTGAGGAGTGGATACCGGTGCCTACGTCATTCAAGGGGACTTTCTCATGTATTGTCACACTCGACAGGAAAAGTAGGGAACAGAACCCAGTCGTGGTTAATGCTGAGGTCAACGGTCTCATCTGCGATAACACCGATGAGAAAGATGCAGTCATCTATACAGACGGATCTGTAAGACGACACGAAAAAAGTGCATGGCCATTTACAGCATGCTCGGCAGGCAGAATAGCCAAGGAAGACAGTGGTGCATACGCCATGACCACGAGTAGCATGACAATGGAGGTGATGGCAGTGACCAAGGCATTCAAATGGTTAGAGTCACAAGACTACATCCACGCATGTATACTGAGTGATTCGATGAGCATGATAAAAAAAGTGGAGGCGGGCTTTGTACGCATGCAATGGGTAGAGTCGTTGCAGAAATCCAAAATACGTAAGGTCACCTTTGTCTATGTCCCTGGACATGCGTGAGTACGGAAAAATGAGAGAGCGGACAGGTTGGCTAGCTGCGCTGTCGTTGACGACGGGCAACCGATGGATCGGGCGGACGTCATCAATGCACTCCGAGATGTGGGAAGAGCACAGGACTTCGACAAACACAGATCAACGTCGCTTCTTCGGATGATGGAAATGGGAGTTAAGATGGGCACAGCCAGAAATGAGGATCTTGGTGGCCGTGTAAGAAGACTTATCAACCAACATAGAACTGGAGTCGTCAGTCGCTGGACACTGAGGGAATTGCTGAGGAGGGGATCTGAGCACCTATGGACATGTTCGGAGTGCAATGATGATGACCCGCAAATAACTCAATAACTCAATAACAATTAGGCGTAACAGTATTATATATATATATATATATATATATATATATATATATATATATATATATATATCTGCGATCAGGACTCAATAAGAGTAGGATCCCAGACTCTCACATGAAGTCAGCTGTCAGGTTAAGCGTGTTGATCGCCCCCACAGACAGAACATCACAATTAGAGTCTGCAAGATCCACTCTGATTGAACACCCGTTAAAACGTTGCATTGTGTTCTGCGCCAGTGGCCCAGTGCATCCGATTTCAGCCAGCATTTTATTCAGGTTTGCATTCCTTAGCCTTTGATTGTCCCCAATCTTCCTGCAAGGCAGCAGATGATCTTTTCTGTAGAGGAATTCTGCCCTTAGATGGTCGTCCCTCTCAGGTTTACGAGCACCATCCACCCGAGTCACTAGAGGTGACTAACACAGACATGCACATACAAAGATATGAGATGTGACTAACACAGACATGCACACAGCGATACGAGGCATGACTAACACTGACACACATCAAGATATATGACACATGACTAACATAAACATGCACATAAAGATATGAGATATGACTGACATAGACATGCACACAAAGATATGAGATATGACCAACATAGACATGCACACACAAAGATATGAGATGTGACTAACATAAACATGCACACACAAAGATATGACACATGACTAACACAGATACACACTAAGATATGAGATATGACTAAACACATACACACATAAAGATATGAGACATGATTAATACGGCCACACCAAGATATGAGATATGACGAACATGACACACACCAAGATATGAGCCATGGCCAGCACACGCACACAAGCTAAGATATGAGCCAAGGCTAGCACAAAAACACATCAAGATATGAGCCATAGCTAGCACAGAAACACATCAAGATATGAGCCATGGCTTCACGGAAAAACACCAAGAAATTAACCATGTCCAGCACAGAAACACATTAAGGTATCCATATGCTTGGGTGTGTTGTAGTCGGCAGACTCTTCTTAACGTGGGAATCATCGACATACGAGACGCAGGCCCCGATTAACTTTTCACAGGTTTCGTTCAAACAGTTGTCCGGAGATTTGAGAGTGCAGTCTGACCCGTAGAACGTTCCCTTGCATGTACAGTTCCCGGTTGACTGTTCACAGAAGTCATTGAAACAGTTGTCCGGACATTTGAGAGTGCAGTCTGACCCATAGTACGTTTCCTTGCGCGTACAGTCTGTACTTTCCGGGTCACATATGATGTCACAGCCATCAGAACACGTCTGTTTGCACTGTACTCCAAAATTACAATCGCGACAAGTGTCATTACAGGTGTAGCCAGGATGTTTACATTGTAGGCATTTTCCGGATTTTTCCTCACATAAAGGACAGACACTAAGACAAGACCCGGAGCAGTCGTGTCCATAGATCCAATGTGAACAGTTGCCGTGACATGTACCGATGATGACGTTGCAGCCTTTGCAACACCCACTACACACTGCACAAAACGACCATGAATGCCCGTCCATACAATAGGTGTCTGTAAATGTTTGCACCTCACATACCGTCAGTGCACTGTCAGCCTGCGAAATGGTCGGTGAGAACTCAATCTTAATGTGTGCCATTTTCGCTTGTGTGGTGACTACAATAGTGTTCACAGAAACATTTTGGTATGATATATCATTATACTGGAACACTACACCGCCATTGTCAGAGAAAGCCTTTAGAGTGGCATTCTTTACCCGAATTATAGTGCTAGCTCGATGATAAATTCGAATGGTGTGAGTCTTCTGTGGTGTGGCAAACTTTAGATACCATTAAATAGAATTGATTCCACTTCTCAATTGTGTGTGTGTGCAGTCATTGTCATAGAGATTGGTCTTTGTTTTGCCATAACTGTGGCCTTTGGTCCACATCCGCCTCCTGTATAACAAGCATTAAATGTGTCGATCTGGTTTGTGTTCTGTTTGAGAGCCATTTTCCGACCCCCGCCAATGTAGATGGAGCAGATATTTGCAACTATCGCCCCTTCAATCCGTAACTTGTTGATCAGACCAGCCCCAGAGCAAAAGACATCAATCTCGTGTGAACTAACTACAAACCTTGATTCATTATTACATGAGGCAGAACCATTTAGTTTTACCGTGAAACTGTCCGGATAGTTAAGTCATTCACATAAATCCTAAACCAGGAGAACGGCAAAGATTGATTGAGAGTTGCCTCAACTGATGTAGAATCTGTGTCCGGATTACATGTGGTGTCGTTGTTATCAAACAGGAAAGTAGGCTCAGATTTTTGGGCGTATTTGTAAACGAGATCCAAGTACTGACACTGGGGTCTGAAATATTCGTGCTGACAACTGTCATTGTTTGGGCATGTCCCTGTAGTTTTGTCACAAACTGAATCATTATAGCAGTGACATTGTAACGTACAATTTGCCCCAAACCAACCGTCTGCACAATTTAGGTCATTATTAGCTTCCAAGGTCGCAAACGAAACCAGCAGAATATAGACTTGATCTACAGCGGAGGTTAACGAACTGTGTACAAACATTTATTATCAAACCCGTGGTTACATTTCTAAAAATCCGTCAACTCGCTGTGGTAACAGATAGCGTGATGTTCAAAGTCAACATTGTTTACACCATGGCTCGAACGCGAACAAGCTTCCATCTTCTAACAGTGTTATAATTAATGTCTAAATAATTATATATTATTCAGATTTTTATAAGTTGTTTCTTTTTTTTTTTTACCAAATTGGTTTGTTTCAATACTGATATTATCTTCATCCCAACGTTGTGCTACCAATAGACCCTAGATGCAAGAACAATAAGGAAAAAAAACCTCTACAGAGATGAAATGTGTTAGACGAATGACAGGAAACAGTATGACAGATAAGATCAAAAATGAAGAACTGAGAAAAAAGCTAGGAATAGCACCCGCCATAGAATATATAAGGAAACAACAGATAAAATGGTTTGGCCACGTGACAAGGCAGAAAGAACAAAACACAACACAACGAGCCTTCAACAAACGTTGTGAGAACACCAGACCCAAGGGTCGACCACGTAAAAGATGGGTCGATGGAATATTAGAAGCACTAGGAAACATAACAGCGAACAGAAGAGCAAAAGACCGCAAATTATATCTCCCCTCGACGCTGAAAGGCAGATAAGGAAGGAAAGAAGAAGAATACTGATATTAATTATTTGAGTTTTGCGATAAATGTTATGTTAATTGCATTTGCAAGTGAGAACTTTGAGATAATACATAATGTTTGAGGTAATGCTGCAGTCGTCAGTCGCTGGGCACTGCGGGACTTGCCGTGGAGGGGATCTGAGTACCTATGGAGATGTTCGGAGTGCAATGATGATGACTCGCAAATAACTCAATAACATAATGCAGACTGGCCTCAAAACTTGTCAGTAAACGTATCAAAGGAACAATCTGTAATATTATCAAATTTTGTCCCGATATGTCCAAGAGCATCTAAGCTGAAAGCGGTCGGCTACTTATTGTTGACTGCTTGCATCAGGTTCAGTGTACTAGAACTGATCAACATCCTACTTGATATCTCCGTGGTGAACCTGGGAAGACGGAAATAGACTAACTTGTATGAGATCAGCCGAATAGGAACCAAGAAGGAAGGCAACCCTGTACTCAAAAAGTCATGCTAAAATTCGATATGTTGAGCCGAAAGGCGCAGATAGTGCTGCTTAATTTGGATCACGATGCGGCTCATCATAAGTACATTTACTGTCCTTTTAAGGACATACAATGAAAAAGAATAGTAGTTGCCTGTCGTAAAAAATAAAATGAAAGAAATGAATATACCCAGTTTTCATACAAATTACCAAAATATGTCTACCACAATATAATATTTAGTTTTTAATTACACTGATCATTTCTTCAGAAGTAAAAAAAAGACGCACGTGGTTAGCAGTGCATTTTCCATAGACCGAATGCGTCAGCTCACAGTCATAGGCCACTGGTTCATTATCAACATCTCGCGAAAACCTTTTGTTCTGGGCGAGTTCTAGCTAATTTGCCGATAATCATATCAATGCCGATCAATGTATGTCGAACAACTACGACACTGTCGAGTTGCACGTTAGCTGTGGAAAGCGAAGCAAGGAAGAAATAATGAAATCCATCAAGCTATTAAAAATGGTAAAGCCACAGGACAATATGAAATTCCTTCAGAAGTAATCAAAGCAGATACCCTCTACAAAGATGTTACATAATCTAATGGATAAAATTTGGGAACGGGAAACAAATACATAAAGACTGGAAAAACAGGTTATGTGATCAAACTACAAAAGAAAAGTTTACGGGAGTGCATATATTAAGGGGAATTATCAGTGTCAGGAAAAATACTAAGCAGAATCATTCTTCTTCTACCTTTTAGCTCCCAGTGGAGCATAGGTCTTCAACAAACACTTTCCAAGTCGTTCTGTTTTTTGCAATTCTTTAAGATCATTCCATGTCTTCCCCATCATCTTCATCTCTGCTTCAATCTGTCTTCTCCAAGAATTCCTTGGTCTTCCTCTTTGTCTTTTCCCCTGGGGATTCCAAAAAAGGGCCTGTTGTGTAATACTCTCAGTTGGTTTCCGTAGTGTGTGTCCTATCCATCGCCATCGTCTTCGCTGTATTTCTTTATCCACTGGTATTTGACCGGTACATTTCCATAATTCCACGTTAGTGACTTTGTCCTGCCATTTCCATCCCTTTATTCTGCGCAAGCATCCATTAATGAAAGTCTGTACCTTCGTGATTGTCAATTTTGTTATTCTCCATGTTTCACAGCCATATAATAGAACCGACTTAACATTGGAGTTGAAAATTTGTATTTTTGTATTTAGCCTAATTTCTTTGGATTTCCATATGTTTCCCAGTGTAATGAAAGCTCCTCTTGCTTTTGATATCCTTATTTTGGTATCATTTTCTGTTCCTCCTTCTTTATTTATATTACTGCACAGATATATGTAAGATTGTGTGTCTAGTAGAGGTATTTCTCATATTGTCATCTGGTTATTGCCAACTGCATCAATTCTCATAATTTTGGTCTTTTTTTTTTTTTAAAGATAAAACAAACTCTGAAGATAGGTACTTGGAATGTGAGAACATCTGCAGAAGGGTAATCTGGAAAACATCATACAAGAAATGAAAAGAATGGGTTTACAATTACTGGGACTTTGCGAAATGAGATACACCGGATCAGGGAAGATGCATTCTGATAAACATAACATAATCTATTCTGGAGGTACTGAACACCAAAGAGGAGTAGGTATCATCTTGGATGCAGAAAGAGCTAGAACAGTGAAAGGCTTTTACCCAATATCTGACTTTTAGTGAAATCGAATGGAAAGCCAATAGACATAAATCTCATACAGGTTTATGCACCAACAGCAGACAGTCTAGAGGAAACAATTGTTAAGTTTACACCGAGTTAAATGAGGCACTTCGGGAACGCAAACAACATGAAAACACCACAGTTCTATTGAATTGAGGAAGTTGCTCATTATGGCTTAGGCGAGAGGAATGAAAGAGGTGAGAAACTTATTGATTGGGCAAGAACACACAACATGGTGATAGGAAACACCTGGTTTAAGCAACATCCAAGACGTCTGTGGACATGGAAAAGCACAGGAGGCAACGCACGTAATCAAATTGATTACATAATGATAAGCAATAGATTTAGAAATAGTTTGGTATGTGTGTAAACTAGACAAGGGGCAGGTTGCAATAGTGATCATTTACCAGTTGTGGGAAAGCTTAGAGGAAAATTAAAAACAAAACGAGCCTCAGTTAACATCAAGTTAAATTTAGATTTACTCAAATCAGACAAGATGCTGCAAGACAAATATAAAATCACAATTCAGAACCGGTACAATGCAATAGAGCATAATGCAATACAAAGCATTGATGAGCAGTGGGAAATGCTAAAAGAATCAATGCAACAAGCATCAAAAGAGTTCATACCACCAGTGAGGACAAATTCAAGAAAGAAATGGATGACAGATGACATTTTGCAGCTAATGATTACAAGTAGAAGAAATAAATAAAAAAAAGATGAGTATAAAGAAATTATAATAAAATGCAATGAAGCAAAAGAAGCATGGCTAAAAGAGAGATGCAAAGAGATTGAAATGGAACAAAAAGGAGATGCTAAAGTTATATACAAACAAATTAAAAAATTAACAGGAAGAAAAACGCAATAATAAACTGGATGTTTAAGATCATATGAAGGAGAACTGTTGATTGAACAAGAAAGCATAAGAGAACGATGGACATCACAATTTTAGAAAGCATAAACGTAGACAGCAAAGATCACAGAATAATAAAGAACATGTGCTGGCAACAAACAGCGGCCATAAGAACTGGAATTCAATTGGGAATGTTTCAACAAATAAAACAGGGTGTTAGACAAAGTTGTGTGCTGTCACCAGATTTGTTTAATATTTACAGTGAGATTGTTTTAAGATCCATAAGGGGCATGCCTGGAACAACAACTGGAGGTCATAATATAAATAATCTAAGGTATGCTTATGATACAGTCTTAATCGCTAAGAGTGAAAATGAGTTACAAGAAATGTCGGATACTATAGTGAAAGAAAGCAAAAATAAAGAACTCAGCCTTAATAGCAAAAAGACAGAAGTAATGGTAACAACACAGAAAAAATACATCACCTCAGTACAAAATAAAGACAAGTGGAACAAAATTAAAACAGGTAAAGGAATTTAAATATTTGGGAACTTTGTTAACCTCAGACGGAAGATGTACAAAAGAGGTGAGATCCAGAATGGCTCAGGCAAAAGCAGCTTTCCAAAAAAATGAGAAAGATATTATGCAATCCATTTTTGACAATAGAAACAAGAAAAAGAGTTCTTAAATGTTATGTAGAGCTAGTCTTAACATATGGATGTGAATCATGGACAATAGGACAACAGACAAAAAAATCACTGGAGTCTGTAGAAATGTGGTTTTACAGAAGAATGTTGAGAATACCATGGACAGCTAAGAAGAGTAATGAAAATGTTCTGAAAGAGGCCAAAGCAAAAAGAGAGTATTCCCAATATTAGGAAGAAACAATCATCATTTTTTGAGTACAACTGGAATATATTGTAACAAGTGGAAAAATTGAGGGGCGAAGAGACAGAGGGAAGGAAAGAGAAAAAATACCAGACAGCTTAAGAGAATGGCTTGGCAGAAATCATATAACAAACTGTCGAGATCGAAAGTTGTGGAGAGACATGATCACCTACGTCAGCAGGCCCGGTATTTGATGATGCTGATGATGTTTTTGCTATTATTTAGGGTTGCGCATTTGTAAAAATATGTGTTTCTATCTTTTGGAAATGCTTTCCCGCCACAATTGACACGTTCGACTGTATTTTTGTCGTATTGTCGTTCTGTCTTTTATGGGCGGCAAGTTGAATTTGTATGTTAATTCTCTGGTCCTGAATCTCGGGAGAATGGACATTAGTGAATATTTTTGTGTAGTCTTTTACATGGTACTGTTTCCCGGTCTTTATCCTCAGACGTAGTGGTTGTTCTTGTAATTGTACTAACTGTCTGTAAATGGTATTGGTTTTCTTGTTTATGAGACTTTTGTGACCTTGTATTGCTTGTATGCAGGTCTTGCAGAAAGATTGTAGTGACCCAAAGTGGTGAGGGACCGTGTTATCTAGCGGCGAAAGCCGTGACAATCTGGTTACAATGTATTAATGTCTTAGTGTATGTTTATCTCGGTTCTTAATATTGTGTAATAACTTCCGGTCAATATGGTGGATAGGCGGCAGGAACCATTGAAGGCTATGTATGAAAAGTGTTCCTTTTTGCAGTTTCCTCATATTCCAAGTCCGACTTGTTGCATGAGCTACTGAGTTTAGTGCTCTGTGTACACCGTGAGCTGTGTATCTCGTCCGTTTTGATCATGTTTCGATGTTCCTTATATTTACGATAAATGATGGTATCGTATGACAGAAACAGTTGGCTGTGTTCACTTTCTGCGCGGTTTCGCCTTATGTCTTTTATCGTGTGCTGAGACTTCTACGATGGGGACTACAGTTACCTTTCTTTGTTTGGGAGATGAGTTAGTAATTCGGATGATTCCACTGGCACGGGTGGTTGAGCAATTATGGATTTTAATTCGTTTGCAGTGATACCGAGGGCTTCCATTACCAAGACTAAAGGTTTAAAATTTATCCCCCTTCGTCCTTCTAGTGACCATTATAATCTATGTAAGGATGTCCTTGATTTCCATAGACGTATGCGCTTGAAGCTCCATTACTCTGGCACTACTGCAACTTCCTCCTTACCCACCCATGTAGACGAGTTTTCTCGCTTCCACTCCCGTAAATCGGATTAGACCCCACAACCTTCCCAGGCCTTGGATCACTACATAAATGTCACCTCACGTGAGATACAACAACTGTGCCCTAGAAAACTTCACCGCTCTAATTTATCTCCCTCGGTGGTAGTTTGGCGCAAGTAGTAGGAGCCGTGGTTTATGATCGGACTTGGATACAAAGACAAATAGTAAGGATGAAGGAGGAAAGATTTCCTCCTTTAAGTACAAGAGTTATATAGTAGAATACCACCACTTTCCCATGGTGGAAGGTGGTGGAAGGTGGTGGACTTCTGTCATGATATATATGTATATATGAATAGGACTTGTATAGTGCATGAATGGGTTGGTAGTTGAGGGATAATTAATGAGTCATCTAATGGACATCAGTTTTTCGCGCCATTATCAACTTCCAATAGGAGCTAGTGTGTGTATGTTGTCCGGCTATAGACCACGCCCACTCCGGAAGTGAAAGTACCATATTAGGGAGTAGTGATACGTTAGTTATTTCATAGATATGGTGAGTATATATATACATATAATAGTAATAAATTAGTATTTATTATATCCAAGGGACCGTAAGGAACCGTATTTAAGATAGATACGGACCATAATCAGTGATATTTAATCAGGTATTTCACGCTGACGACATGAAAGAACGATAGTCTCCTACCGTGTCACATAATGACCCAATCAATAAACCGCTCCCGTGAGATTAAAGATTTCTTTTTCCCAAGCGGTCTCGCTGCGTCGCTATGCTGACTGGAATTATCGAATTTATAACATAGGTTTAAGAAATATATTAAGATCAAGCTAAGTCCACTAATAGATGAGATCGATAGTGCACCCCAACGTTCATAGCAGAAAAGATAGGTGTAGTACATGTCAGCTGCCTCACAGAGCATGTATATTTGGGAACAGAGCCCCAAAAAAAGCATGTCTGCGTGTTCATGTGTGTGTATGTGCATATTACTCAGAGTAAACAAAAGGACCAGTCTTCGGATAGCTTCGCTGACTGATACAAAATGTAATGTTTATTGATGGAGAGGTACCTGTGTTCGTGTGTGGGTCGTAGAACAAGCGGATGAATAGCAGGGTTTGATGGAGAGGTGATTGTGTGTTTGTATGATTCAGTATACAAATAGCTGTATAAATATATATTGAAGTGATAAGTAGAGCGATCAATCGCTCACCCAATATGTACATACACATTCGTTACATCACTATAAAGTGGTTATCAATATCAACACACCGTAAGCAATAAGAAGCACTAAAAGAATCGACCCCAAAACGCGAACTCCACAAACATCTGTACCTATATGATAGTCGTAACTTACCGTTAATGTTATTAATAAAGGTGACGCATACGTGATGTATAACTAAGAGGTCTGCCCTATAGCGGTAGTAAGATGAATATTATAGATAAGCATAGTTGAGCGACGGTATTTAATAACGGCACATAGAAGCAATGTCGGCTGTCTTAGGTCGATATTTGCATGAATGTGCCATGCATCGCTCACGTGTAACATAGTTCCCACTACAAGGTTTACTAAATACGCTAACAAAGGTAAAATGACCGACCTTTCGTATGGTGTACACCTTAACACCCCTACATCTTATACAGTCTGTCATGGTAATGTGATAGAAAAAGAAACTGATGTTTAGGGGTAAGTCCCAAACATTTTTTGTATTTTCATCATCTAAATAATCGTTTTTAAACCCGGAATTATTATCAGATAGAACGACACATGATAGTGATGGTTAGCTTATTTTTTATTCACATATAGTCGAGTTTGGACTCGTTGTAAAGATAATTTTAAGAGTAGTTATATGTTTAATGTTTAGTTCCTTTAAAAAAACAATAAAGCTACTATACTTGTAACTAATCCTGTTTAACATTAAAATAAATACCCCATATTAACGGTATCCAATAGAGCACCACAGAATGAATCTGTACCAGTACGCTCCATTGACCGAAAGAAGGCTATTGTTCCCCACGCGTCCCAGGGATAATTGATATAATTGCTCTCTCGCGAGTGGCGTGTGGCATTGTATAGCACTTGAGGGTTTATTGTGCGTGCACTAAAAAGGTGAACTTTAACGCATAGGCGCGTTACTAAATAAACAAGTAATTTACTACTAATAAAAAAAAATATATATATAATATACGTTATTTATTTTTAAATCCTTCATCTCGAGACATGCAAATAGATACCAAACAAGATATAGTTTTTAGTATAACAAGTTATTTTCTTTCATCAATGTGCCGGCTTCGTAACTAAGGTATATTTCTGTCTCGCTCTCTCTCTCTCTCTCTCTGTCTGTTTGTGAGTGTATGTATGTGTGTGTGTGTATGTATGTATAGCTGTATGTTTATAGATTATTCACTCTAGTTCGCTGTTTGTCTAAACCTATGTTATTACTATAGGATTTAAGTCAACAGACTAATAGAACGAATATCTTAATACCTTTTACAGCTCGATGATTAATGACAACGCTGAAAGACACAAAAAAAACAAGGCGACCCGGTTAGTTTTAGTCATATTTAGACGTAATCTATATCAAAATATGCGTATTTTAAACCAGTTTTATACTAAAGCAGTTATTTTATAAATAACATTACAGTGTAAACGTTCACCCGAGTACATATTTTTGTCTTCTTATATATATATATATATATATATATATATATATATATATATATAAAAGGCGAACTAAAAATCCTAAAAAGCTACTTACATAGTCATTATAGTTAGACACACCGAGCAGGAATTTAGATTCAATGTCCAAAAAGTTAGACCAAATCGCAAAATGTTAGCACCAGAACACAACAATTTAGGCTCATAAGCAAAAAGTCGAGCTGAAAACCTTACAAACCTACTCATATAGGCGTAATAGTTAGACACAATGAGCAGGAAGTAATAGCAAAAATCCCAAAAGTTACGCCTAAGCGCAAAAAATGTTACCCCAGAACACAAAATATAGGCTCGTATTAAAAAAGTCGACCTAAAAAGCTTAAAATTCTACACACATAGTCATAATAGTTAGACACAACGAGTAGAAAGTTATAGTCAAGGTCAAAAAAGTTAGGCAAAATCGCAAAATTTTAGCACCAAAACACAAAAAATTTAGGCTCATAAGCAAAGAGTCGATCTCAAACCCTAAAAGCTACCCCCATACTCATACTAGTTAGACGCATCGAACAGATAGTTATATCCAAAGTCCCAAAAGTTACGCCAAAGCGCAAAATATTTACCCTCAGAACACAAAAAATGCAGTCTCATATTCAAAAAGGCGAACTAAAAAGCTACTCAAATAGGCATAATAGTTAGACACAACGACCAGGAATTTAGATTCAATGTCCAAAAAGTTAGAACAAATCGCAAAATTTTAGCACCAGAACACACAAATTTTGGCTCATAACCAAAAAGTCGATCTGAAAACCATACAAATCTACTCCCATACTCATACTAGTTAGACGTGTCGAACAGATAGTTATATCCGAAGTCCAAAAAGTTAGGCCAAACCGCTAACATTTTACCACCAGAACACAAAAAATGTAGACGCATATTCAAAAAGTCGACCTAAAAACCCTAAAATGCTACTCATATAGTCATCATTGTAAGACACAAAGAGCAGGAAGTTATATCCAAAGTCCCAAAAGTTACACCAAAGCACAAAAATGTTACCCCCAGAACACAAAAATGTGGGTTCGTATTAAAAAAGTCGACCTAAAAGCCCTAAAAATCTACGCACATAGTCATAATAGTTACACACAACGAGTAGAAAGTTATACTCAAAGTCCAAAAAGTTAGGCCAAATCGCAAAATGTTAGCACCAAAACAGAAAAAAATTTAGGCGCATAAGCATAAAGTCGATCTGAAAACCCTACAAAGCTACTCCCATACTCATACTAGTTAGACACAACGAGTAGAAAGTTATAGTCAAGGTCCAAAAAGTTAGGCCAAATCGCAAAATGTTAGCACCAAAACAGAAAAAAATTTAGGCGCATAAGCATAAAGTCGATCTGAAAACCCTACAAAGCTACTCCCATACTCATACTAGTTAGACACAACGAGTAGAAAGTTATAGTCAAGGTCCAAAAAGTTAGGCCAAAGCGCAAAATTTTAGCACCAAAACACAAAAAAATTAGGCTCATAACCATAAAGTCGATCTGAAAACCCTACAAAGCTACTCCCATACTCATACTAGTTAGACACAACGAGTAGAATGTTATAGTCAAGGCCCAAAAAGCCAAAACGAAAAATTTTTGCACCAAAACACAAAAGATTTAGGTTCATAAGCATAAAGTCGATCTGAAAACCATACAAAGCTACTCCCATACTCATACTTGTTAGACACAACGAGTAGAAAGTTATATCCAAAGTCACAAAAGTTAGACCATATCGCAAAATTTTAGCACCAGAACAAAAAAAAAAAAAATTTAGGCTCGTATTAGAAAAGTCGATCTGAAAATCCTAAAAAGCTACTCATATAGTCATAATAGTTAGACACAAGAGTAGGAAGTTATATCCAAAGTCCCAAAAGTTACACCAAATTGCAAAATGTTAGCACCAAAACACACCAAAAAAAATTTAGGCTCATAACCAAAGAGTCGATCTCAAACCCTACAAAGCTACTCCCAAACTCATACTAGTTAGACGCATCGAACAGATAGTTATATCCAAAGTCCCAAATGTTACGCCAAATTGCAAAAATTTTACCCTCATAACACAAAAAATGTAGGCTCATATAAAAAAGGCGATCTAAAAAGTCTAAACAGCTACTCACATAGTCATAATAGTTAGACACAACGACCAGGAATTTAGATTCAATGTCCAAAAAGTTAGAACAAATCGCAAAATCTTAGCACCAGAATACACAAATTTAGACTCATAAGTAAAAAGTCGATCTGAAAACCCTACAAATCTACTCCCAAACTCATACTAGTTAGAAACATCGAAAAGATAGTTATATCCAAAGACCAAAAAGTTAGGCCAAAGCGCAAACATTGTACCACCAGAACACAAAAAATGTAGGCGCATATTTAAAAAGTCGACCTAAAAACCCTACAAACCTACTCATATTGGCATAATAGTTAGACACAACGAGCAGGAAGGTATATCCAAAATCCCAAAACTTACGCCAAATAGCAAAATTTTAGCACTAGAACACAAGAATGTAGGCTCGTATTTAAAAAGTCGACATAAAAGGCCTAAAGATCGACGCACATAGTCATAATAGTTAGACACAGCGAGTAGAAAGTTATAGTCAAGGCCCAAAAAGTTAGGCCAAATCGCAACATTTTAGCACCAACACACACACAAAATTTAGGATCATAAGCATAAAGTCGATCTGAAACCCTACAAAGCTACTCCCATACTCATACTAGTTAGACACAACGAGTAGAAAGTTATATCCAAAGTCCCAAAAGTTAGACCATATCGCAAACTTTTAGCACCAGAACACAAAAATGTAGGCTCGTCTTAAAAAAGTCGACCTAAAAAGCTTAAAAGCTACTCATATAGTCATAATAGTTAGACACAAAGAGTAGGAAGTTATATCCAAAGTCCCAAAAGTTATACCAAATCGCAAAAATGTTACCCACAGAACACAAAAATGTAGGCTCGTATTAAAAAAGTCGACCTAAAAAGCTTAAAAATCTACCCACATAGTCATAATAGTTAGACACAACGAGTAGAAAGTTATAGTCAAGGTCCAAAAGGTTAGCCACGCTATGTTGAATCATATTCAGGGCGCGTAGACATTACCCTGTTCAATAGACCCACTACTAACTGGATAGTGGAGAACTTTCCCACCCCAAGATTTTATTTATTTCACCTACATGGCTTCTCGGTTGTCTGTCCTTTGTTAAAGTGACAAAGATATTGAAATCCAAAGAGGTTAGGATAAGTACGAGAATAAAAATTTCCAACGCGCTTGTTAAGTCAGTCCCATAAAAATCGGCCTCTGCTATTTCAAAACTAACTTGAAAGTTGTCCTCTACTATTTCAAAAGTTGTCCTTCTCGATTCAAAAGTTGTCTTTGTCAAAGCAAAAGTTGTCCTCTACTATTTCAAAAGTTGTCCTCTGCTATTTCAAAAGTTGTCCTCTACTATTTCAAAAGTTGTCCGCTACTATTTCAAAAGTTGTCCTCGGCTAAACCAAACACATCATCTAACAACTTCCACTAGTACTACTACTACTACTACAACTTCTACAACTACTACGTCTACAACTTCCACAACCAACTACTACTACAACTATTACAACTTCCACAACCAACTACTACTACACCTACTACGGCTACAACAACAACTACTGCTACTACAAAAAGCGTACACCAAACGAACGCCAGGGCTTTTTAAACTGGGTAGAATTGGATGGAAGGAAAAGAAAACAAACGAGGATGTCTTAAAACAAGACAAATGAAATTTTTGGAGCATGTTAATAGGTGCTGTCTGGAAATTTTTATTCTTGTACTTATCCTAACCTCTTTGGATTTCAATATCTTTGTCACTTTAACAAAGGACAGACAACCGAGAAGCCATGTAGGTGAAATAAATAAAATCTTGGAGTGGGAAAGTTCTCCACTATCCAGTTAGTAGTGGGTCTATTGAACAGGGTAATGTCTACGCGCCCCGAATATGATTCAACATAGCGTGGCTAACCTTTTGGACCTTGACTATAACTTTCTACTCGTTGTGTCTAACTATTATGACTATGTGGGTAGATTTTTAAGCTTTTTAGGTCGACTTTTTTAATACGAGCCTACATTTTTGTGTTCTGGTGCTAAAAGTTTGAGATATGGTCTAACTTTTGGGACTTTGGATATAACTTTCTACTCGTTGTGTCTAACTAGTATGAGTATGGGAGTAGCTTTGTAGGGTTTTCAGATCGACTTTATGCTTATGAACCCTAAATTTTTGTGTTTTGGTGCTAAAATTTTGCGATTTGGCCTAACTTTTGGGACTTTGGATATAACTTTCTACTCGTTGTGCCTAACTAGTATGAGTATGGGAGTAGCTTTGTAGGGTTTTCAGATCGTCTTTATGCTTATGATCCTAAATTCTGTGTGTGTGTTGGTGCTAAAATGTTGAGATTTGGCCTAACTTTTTGGGCCTTGACTATAACTTTCTACTCGCTGTGTCTAACTATTATGACTATGTGCGTCGATCTTTAGGCTTTTTATGTCGACTTTTTAAATACGAGCCTACATTCTTGTGGTCTAGTGCTAAAATTTTGCTATTTGGCGTAAGTTCTGGGATTTTGGATATACCTTCCTGCTCGTTTTGTCTAACTATTATGCCAATATGAGTAGGTTTGTAGGGTTTTTAGGTCGACTTTTTAAATATGCGCCTACATTTTTTGTGTTCTGGTGGTACAATGTTTGCACTTTGGCCTAACTTTTTGGTCTTTGGATATAACTATCTTTTCGATGTTTCTAACTAGTATGAGTTTGGGAGTAGATTTGTAGGGTTTTCAGATCGACTTTTTACTTATGAGTCTAAATTTGTGTATTCTGGTGCTAAGATTTTGCGATTTGTTCTAACTTTTTGGACATTGAATCTAAATTCCTGGTCGTTGTGTCTAACTATTATGACTATGTGAGTAGCTGTTTAGGTTCTTTAGATCGCCTTTTTTATATGAGCCTACATTTTTTGTGTTATGAGGGTAAAATTTTTGCGATTTGGCGTAACATTTGGGACTTTGGTTATAACTATCTGTTCGATGCGTCTAACTAGTATGAGTTTGGGAGTAGCTTTGTAGGGTTTGAGATCGACTCTTTGGTTATGAGCCTAAATTTTTTTTTTGTGTTTTGGTGCTAACATTTTGCGATTTGGTGTAACTTTTGGGACTTTGGATATAACTTCCTACTCTTGTGTCTAACTATTATGACTATATGAGTAGCTTTTTAGGATTTTCAGATCGACTTTTTTAATACGAGCCTAAATTTTTTTTTTGTTCTGGTGCTAAAATTTTGCGATATGGTCTAACTTTTGTGACTTTGGATATAACTTTCTACTCGTTGTGTCTAACTAGTATGAGTATGGGAGTAGCTTTGTATGGTTTTCAGATCGACTTTATGCTTATGAACCTAAATTTTTTGTGTTTTGGTGCTAAAATTTTGCGTTTTGGCCTAACTTTTTGGACCTTGACTATAACATTCTACTCGTTGTGTCTAACTAGTATGAGTATGGGAGTAGCTTTGTAGGGTTTTCAGCTCGACTTTATAGTTATGAGCCTAATTTTTTTGTGTTTTGGTGCTAAAATTTTGCGCTTTGGCCTAACTTTTTGGACCTTGACTATAACTTTCTACTCGTTGTGTCTAACTAGTATGAGTATGGGAGTAGCTTTGTAGGGTTTTCAGATCGACTTTATGCTTATGCGCCTAAATTTTTTCTGTTTTGGTGCTAACATTTTGCGATTTGGCTCAACTTTTGGGACTTTGAGTATAACTTTCTACTCGTTGTGTGTAACTATTATGACTATGTGCGTAGATTTTTAGGGCTTTTAGGTCGACTTTTTTAATACGAACCTAGATTTTTGTGTTCTGGGGGTAACATTTTTGTGCTTTAGTGTAACTTTTGGGACTTTGGATATAACTTCCTGCTCTTTGTGTCTTACAATTATGACTATATGAGTAGCATTTTAGGGTTTTTAGGTCGACTTTTTGAATATGCGTCTACATTTTTTGTGTTCTGGTGGTAAAATGTTAGCGATTTGACCTAACTTTTTGGACTTCGGATATAACTATCTGTTCGACACGTCTAACTAGTATGAGTATGGGAGTAGATTTGTATGGTTTTCAGTTCGACTTTTTGGTTATGAGCCTAAATTTGTGTGTTCTGGTGCTAAAATTTTGCGATTTTGCCTAACTTTTTTGACCTTGACTATAACTTTCTACTCGTTGTGTCTAACTACATTCCTGCTCGGTGTATCTAACTATTATGACTATGTGCGTAGATTTTTAGGCTTTTTAGGTCGACTTTTTTAATACGAATCTATATTTTGTGTTCTAGGGGTAACCTTTTTTGCGATTTGGCGTAACTTTTGGGCTTTTGGATATACCTTCCTGCTCGTTGTGTCTAACTATTATGCCAATATGAGTAGGTTTGTAGGGTTTTCAGATCGGATTTTTGCTTATGAGCCTAAATTTTGTGTTCTGGTGATAAAATTTTGCGATTTGGTCTAACTTTTTGGACATTGAATCTATATTCCTGCTCGGTGTATCTAACTATTATGACTATGTGTGTAGAATTTTAAGCTTTTTAGGTCGACTTTTTTAATACGAGCCTATATTTTGTGTTCTGGGGTAACATTTTTGCGCTTAGGCGTAACTTTTGGGATTTTTGCTATTACTTCCTGCTCATTGTGTCTAACTATTACGCCTATATGAGTAGGTTTGTAAGGTTTTCAGCTCGACTTTTTGCTTATGAGCCTAAATTGTTGTGTTCTGGTGCTAACATTTTGCGATTTGGTCTAACTTTTTGGACATTGAATCTAAATTCCTGCTCGGTGTGTCTAACTATAATGACTATGTAAGTAGCTTTTTAGGATTTTTAGTTCGCCTTTTATATATATATATATATATATATATATATATATATATAAGAAGACAAAAATATGTACTCGGCTGAACGTTTACACTGTAATGTTATTTATAAAATAACTGCTTTAGTATAAAACTGGTTTAAAATACGCATATTTTGATATAGATTACGTCTAAATATGACTAAAACTAACCGGGTCGCCTTGTTTTTTTTGTGTCTTTCAGCGTTGTCATTAATCATCGAGCTGTAAAAGGTATTAAGATATTCGTTCTATTAGTCTGTTGACTTAAATCCTATAGTAATAACATAGGTTTAGACAAACAGCGAACTAGAGTGAATAATCTATAAACATACAGCTATACATACATACACACACACACATACATACACTCACAAACAGACAGAGAGAGAGAGAGAGAGCGAGACAGAAATATACCTTAGTTACGAAGCCGGCACATTGATGAAAGAAAATAACTTGTTATACTAAAAACTATATCTTGTTTGGTATCTATTTGCGTGTCTCGAGATGAAGGATTTAAAAATAAATAACGTATATTATATATATATATATTTTTTTTATATTAGTAGTAAATTACTTGTTTATTTAGTAACGCGCCTATGTGTTAAAGTTCACCTTTTTAGTGCACGCACAATAAACCCTCAAGTGCTATACAATGCCACACGCCACTAGCGAGAGAGCAATTATATCAATTATCCCTGGGACGCGTGGGGAACAATAGCCTTCTTTCGGTCAATGGAGCGTACTGGTACAGATTCATTCTGTGGTGCTCTATTGGATACCGTTAATATGGGGTATTTATTTTAATGTTAAACAGGATTAGTTACAAGTATAGTAGCTTTATTGTTTTTTTAAAGGAACTAAACATTAAACATATAACTACTCTTAAAATTATCTTTACAACGAGTCCAAACTCGACTATATGTGAATAAAAAATAAGCTAACCATCACTATCATGTGTCGTTCTATCTGATAATAATTCCGGGTTTAAAAACGATTATTTAGATGATGAAAATACAAAAAAAGTTTGGGACTTACCCCTAAACATCAGTTTCTTCTTCTATCACATTACCATGACAGACTGTATAAGATGTAGGGGTGTTAAGGTGTACACCATACGAAAGGTCGGTCATTTTACCTTTGTTAGCGTATTTAGTAAACCTTGTAGTGGGAACTATGTTACACGTGAGCGATGCATGGCACATTCATGCAAATATCGACCTAAGACAGCCGACATTGCTTCTATGCGCCGTTATTAAAATACCGTCGCTCAACTATGCTTATCTATAATATTCATCTTACTACCGCTATAGGGCAGACCTCTTAGTTATACATCACGTATGCGTCACCTTTATTAATAACATTAACGGTAAGTTACGACTATCATATAGGTACAGATGTTTGTGGAGTTCGCGTTTTGGGGTCGATTCTTTTAGTGGTTCTTATTGCTTACGGTGTGTTGATATTGATAACCACTTTATAGTGATGTAACGAATGTGTATGTACATATTGGGTGAGCGATTGATCGCTCTACTTATCACTTCAATATATATTTATACAGCTATTTGTATACTGAATCATACAAACACACAATCACCTCTCCATCAAACCCTGCTATTCATCCGCTTGTTCTACGACCCACACACGAACACAGGTACCTCTCCATCAATAAACATTACATTTTGTATCAGTCAGCGAAGCTATCCGAAGACTGGTCCTTTTGTTTACTCTGAGTAATATGCACATACACACACATGAACACGCACACAGGCTTTTTTTTGGGGCTCTGTTCCCAAATATACATGCTCTGTGAGGCAGCTGACATGTACTACACCTATCTTTTCTGCTATGAACGTTGGGGTGCACTCTCGATCTCATCTATTAGTGGACTTAGCTTGATCTTAATATATTTCTTAAACCTATGTTATAAATTCGATAATTCCAGTCAGCATAGCGACGCAGCGAGACCGCTTGGGAAAAAGAAATCTTTAATCTCACGGGAGCGGTTTATTGATTGGGTCATTATGTGACACGGTAGGAGACTATCGTTCTTTCATGTCGTCAGCGTGAAATACCTGATTAAATATCACTGATTATGGTCCGTATCTATCTTAAATACGGTTCCTTACGGTCCCTTGGATATAATAAATACTAATTTATTACTATTATATGTATATATATACTCACCATATCTATGAAATAACTAACGTATCACTACTCCCTAATATGGTACTTTCACTTCCGGAGTGGGCGTGGTCTATAGCCGGACAACATACACACACTAGCTCCTATTGGAAGTTGATAATGGCGCGAAAAACTGATGTCCATTAGATGACTCATTAATTATCCCTCAACTACCAACCCATTCATGCACTATACAAGTCCTATTCATATATACATATATATCATGACAGAAGTCCACCACCTTCCACCATGGGAAAGTGGTGGTATTCTACTATATAACTCTTGTACTTAAAGGAGGAAATCTTTCCTCCTTCCTCCTTACTATTTGTCTTTGTATCCAAGTCCGATCATAAACCACGGCTCCTACTACTGGCGCAGAGACTTATACATTTCAGAGGGTAACAAACAACTATCCAATACCATGTTTTATAAACCCCGTCCTGACGACGCTACTGTCCCCCACAATAAGCAGGTCCAATCTATCATCAAGGAACTGATCTGTGACCACCTCCTTCCCCTTGCGCGTCTCGCCTTATTATTCCGAATAGTGGTCTTGGGAAACCATCTTTCTATATGCTCCCCAAAATTCACAGAATCGACTATCCAGGAATCGACTTGCCAGTCTTCCCTCATATGTCAAGGACACAAACCATGCACTTAATATCTTCTCTTCTATCTCTCTCTCCCATGGTCGCTCATACCGACTTTTTACCATTGATGTTTGCTCCCTCTACACCTCTATTCCTCACTCCGACGGCCTATTAGCTCTACGTTTCTTGACCAGAGACAACACCCCTCTGTGGATACTGCAACTCTTCTCCGCCTTACTGAGCTTGTACTTAACCTCAATACCTTTGAGTTCGATGGTAACTTCTATGACCAGGTTAGTGGAGTAGCCATGGGCACCAAGATGGGCCCCAGCTATGCTTGCCTATTTATGGGCTACCTTGAGTACCAAATTCTCAATTCATACCAAGGTCCCCTTCCCATCATATACCTTCGGTACATTGATGACTTCTTCGGACTTATCGATCTACATGAGGATGACCTCTCCATGTTTATCGACCACATTGGTGGCTATCACAAAGCAATCAAGTTCACATCTTGTATATCCACTTCCTCTGTCACCTTCCTAGATCTTATCGTTTCTCTGGGTACTTCTGGCCTCCATACCTCGGTTTTCTATAAACCCACAGACGCCCATTGTTATCTTCTCTACACTTCATCCCATTCACCTTCTTGTCGTGATTCTATTCCGTTCTCTCAGTTATTGCGTCTCCGTCGCATCTGCCAGGATGACCAAGATTTCCTCCTACAGGCCCACCTCATGTTAGGTTTCTTCAGCCGCCGGCTTTATCCAGACTCGATCCTCCAGTCTGCCCTCAAGCGGGTCCTCCTTATCTCCCGTCCCGAGGCACTCACTCCTTCCAACCGCCCCCTTCTGAGAGAACTATACTCACCCTCACATATCATCCTCACAACTTAGCTGCTGTGAGGATACTCAACCGCTACCGTTCCATTCTCCTCTCTGATCCCACTACTCGTCTACTTTTTAGTGATCCCCCGATGATCGCTTTTAAGCGTGACAGGAATCTGAGAGATATTTTGGTTAGGAGCCATCTCCCTCGCTCCCACCCTCAACACTTCGGTACGGCCCCTTGTGGTCGTAACTGTATCACCTGTGCCTATGTGCTCCCTACTGACTCGGTCTTGTTCCCTAATGGACGGTTCGAGATCAAGCATAGCTTCACATGTGTGTCCCGCAACATCATTTATGCCATCATATGCCAACGATGCCACATGACCTATATTGGTGAGTCTGGGAGAAGATTAGCGGAAAGATTTTGTGAACATCTACGTGATGTCCAACAGAATACTGGTACTCCGGTGTCTTCCCACTTCAACTCCCCTGATCACAAGGGCAAAGACGACATCCGAGTCACTGGTATTGTCCTTTGTCACTCTGGCGACCGCAGCCGCTATACTTTGGAAAATCGCCTCATAGTCCAGTATGGTTCGCTGACCCCATGAGGTATGAATGTATCACACTCATACGCATAGTTTCCTTTTGGCTGATCCTTCCCTTTTGCATAGCCTTCTCTACTGCACATATTTGGATTCTTTGGTCTACTTACTATGCCATGCTATTTATAGTTCTTCTCCTCTAGTCCCTTATGAGACACTTCGGTGTTCTCCTCTATACCTTTTTTTCTGTGCTCCTTACCCCTCATTTGTTTTTATTGTACCCCACTCTCAGACATCTCACTCTTACCGCCTTTTATGCACCTGTTAGTCTACTATTCGATTCTTTCTCCTTTGTGTTTGCACACTGACCCCTGTGTGAACTCCTCTGGTTCTGTGTGCATTTGCGCACATTTCTGCACGTTTCTCTACGTTCACGACAGCCGCACTTGGTTGCTATTTCCTTTTGTTTTGACAGGATAGATAATTTGGTTTTCTTTAACACATTTCGATTGTTTTTGTTTTGATTGTTTCGTTATTAGTTTTGTGTGTGTGTTTTTTTGTTTCTTCGTGATGAAGGCCTATTGGGCCGAAACTTTGTTTAGTCTGTGTCGTCCACTTATCACGCAAAGCTTCTTACATACCATTTTTTTAAATTTTTTTATTTTTCCTTCCATAACCAATAAGAAATATATATATATATATATATATATATATATATATATATATATATATATATATATAACAATAGTTCAGTAAAGCAATTTGTCTTTCATCAAAGCCATCCTTGTAACATTTCTTGATCTTCGCCGCTTATGTGGTATACGAAGTGTTACACTTTTTTCACAATATATCATCATCATCATGTACCCAGCCGGTTGGCGTAGGCGATCATGTCCCTCCACAATCTTCTATCTACAGTGCATCGTATCAGTTCTGTTGTTGACTGTTTTCCATGCCATGACACCAAGCTATCCAGTATTTTCTCTCTTTGTCGTCCGCGATCTCTCACAATATATAGCAACACAATTTAAGTTTTTACAATTTATTATTCTCCCCACCGCTAACATGCAGCTGTGAAACGTCGGCTATCAACTAATTAAAAAATACATTAGATTAACGGGAGAGGAAGGAAGACCTAGAAGAAGGAGCAAGATATCACTGACTAGCTTGGAATGCCTGCTGTATACTTGGACATCTAGCTCACGGTAGAGAAAACATCGAGTACCTGTATTGTGAGTCAAATTCCAACAGGGTCAAGCTAGATGATAGTATTTTTCTCACTGATTTTCCTTCAGATTTACTTTTTTTTCTTAGCGATTAAATTTTCATCACTGTTGTCTCACATGCTGTACAGAAATTCTTTATCATTCTTTTGTATAAAAAGAACATCACACAGCGACAATATAGCATTGTAACGAGTCCTTGTGGAGAAATTTTCTATAACATTTATATTCTATTCTATTGCATTCTATATCTTACTGACAATGCTAATTCTTTAATGTTAAGCCTTCTCCCTATTCTTTCCTTACAACTATTCTAGATGGAAACATCTTCAACTAGGCCTACAGTGTAATACAATTTCTGGGATGGAAGATGGAGATCCAAAAGAACTCTAATGTCGGTCGCACTTTCGCTAATCAGCTTTTCTCCACTTAAACTTAAGTCATGTGATCTGGTTCTTGAAAATTTCGTGAAAATCACGTAAGAGAATTTGCTCCTTTTCCAGATTCAACTTTACTTACTGTTTTGGGCAATACCTCAGATTATTCCTCAGTTATGTCATTGTTATTTCATACACCACAACATATTGAGATAGTTAGAGGATGGTTCTGATATTTCATGATTTGTTATAACCAATAATCACTGTAATCACCGTATAGATTTTTACATAAAGTGTTTACTTATGTTATACTGAGCTAATATTTCCCTTACTATATGTTTTTGGAGATGGGCATACATATATATTGGGAGCCGCGATAGCTCAGTGGTTAATGAACTGAACTACAAAGGACAAGAGATAGGGTTAGATCCCAAGCGACGGCTTCCGGGTTCACCCAGCCTTAAATAGGTACCGGATTTTTTTCTGGGAAAGTAAAGCGGCACGGGCGTAATATGGAACTACATTACCCCAAAAATCATGTGCCGAAGGTCTATAAAAATTATGGCCACTAACACCATATTCTCTATATGCCCTTGGCGTGACGGGGCACTTTACTTATAAATATATCATATGTGGGATAACTGTATTAAATATGAACAAATAAATATAAAACTGTAACAGCTTAACTAAAAGAAAGACAGAACAAAATTCTAAACGTTCCGGACTCATGCCTTTGTCAATAAAACAATAGAACAATAAGCACACACAGTTACATAGGTTTTCAATTAGCTTAATACAAAGCAACACTACCATGCGGTCCATAGGAAGAAACTGATAAATAATAGAAATAAACCAGCCATGAAAGGAATTGATCCATTTCTGATAGACAGAGCCAAGACGGGCTAAATCGAAATTGCTTGTATGCATACACATGTATGTGTGTGTATATGTATGTTGATATGTATTAGTATGTGCACGTCTTCTTGCACGTGTACATATGTATACACGCATCTGTGTGTGTGTATACATGTATTTATGGGCCCTTAGATACTTTCAGATATTGCCTGTGCCTTTGTAGTCGACGTACCTAGATAGCGTACCCCCCACTCGTGTATTTTTAGAACCCTTCACCTCTGACCACAGGGTATAAATTACAGCTACACCCGTGAGAAATTCCTTTCATAGCCTGACCACAGTCCACGACACACAGGGAAGTCAACATATTTCGATTATTTTGTTTTTGATGTTTCATTACTAGTTATCTATGTAGGATTAGTTTTATTTATTCACATATCTGTGTGTGTATGTTGTTTGTTTGTTCCTGCTGAAGGCCTATTGAGCCGAAACGTCGTTCGAATCTGTGTCGTCTACTAATCACGTAAAGCTTCTAACATACCATTTTTTCTTTTTTTTTCAATTTTTCCTCGCATTCAGCTTTACTGCAGCTTCGCATTTTTATGCATCCACTTGCATTTCTTTGCCTTAACCCCTTACTAAATCGAGTAGGTTCTCTAGGACGAATAATTCAGCAGAGGGAATCGGCAGAGCAGAAAACGATACAACTACCCCGGATATTTATGCAGCCCTGATGGTAAGGAGAGTTAAAGTGGGTGGATATTGAGGTATCGGAGTCTCAAGAGAGATGTAAATAATTTTTATTGTATCTTTAAATTCAAAGCTTTACAATACATAATGCTGTATACATTTATGAAACAATGTTTGTTTGATGAGGATCATCATCATCATCAAGTACCGTGCCTGCTGGCGTAGGTTATCATGTCTCTCCACAACTTTCGATCTCGACAGTTATTTATCGTTTCCGTTGTTGACCCTCTGCCAAGCCATTCTTTTAAGCTATCTAGTATATATTCTCTTTGTTTCCTATATTATCTCTTCGTCCCACGATTTCTCCAGTTGTTACAATATATTCCAGCTGTTCCCTTCTCCTTACATGGCCAAAAAAAAGGATGATTGTTTCTTCCTAATATTGGAAATGAGCTCTAATTTTGCTTTGGTCTCTTTCAGAACGTTTTCATTACTCTTCTTAGCCTCTCGTCCATGGTATTCTCAACATTCTTCTGTACAACCACAATTCTACAGCATCCAGTGATTTTCTTGTCTATTGCCTGTCCTATTGTCCCTGGTTCACATCCATATGTTAAGACTGGGTCTACATAACATTTAAGAACTATTTTTGTTTCTATTGTCGAAAATGGATTGCACAATATCTTCCTCATTTTTTTGAAAAGCTGTTTTTTGCCTGAGTTATTTAGCATCTCACCTCTGTTGTACATCTACCATCTAAGGTTAGCAATGCTCCCAGATATTTAAATTCATTTGCCTGTTTTAATATTGTTGCTCTTGTTTTTATTATGCACTGTGGTACTTTTTCTTTGTTGCTACCATTACTTCTGTCTTTTTGCTATTAAGGTTGAGTCTTTTATTCATTATTTTTGCCTTTTTTCACTATAACATTTCTTGTAACTCATTTTCACTTTTAGCGATTAAGGCTGTATCATCAGCATACCTTAGATCAGGGATGGCCAATTAGGTGCCCGCGGACCACCAGTGGCCCGTGACGTCCTTTTTGTGGCCCGCGGCGGATAGAAAATAAAATCAGGTTGCATTGAGCAAAATGTCCTGGGTAAAATTGATAAAAAATTTGTTACATTAACTTCTACCGTGGAGAAAGCTAACTCAAATATTCCCTAGTAGACCTATGTTTAAAACTTGGAACACTCTAGTAGTTAGTTTAACGTCGACTTCCCGTCATTCCCGGCCCATCTTTTTTCCTTTTGATCCTCCTGCGACCGACTTAAACAATGGAAGAAGCCAACGAATGGTTCTAGAGCCGACTCTCGGTTCGGCGAGTTTAAACAGTTTCCGCCAAGAAATACTGTCAGTCACCCACCTCCTCCACCCCAACACATTCACCTCACTATTATTCCACTCTCAGTTTCTTTCTCTCGAAACCTCTTTTCATCAGTCAAAATTATATATCCGATCTGATCATTCTGATTTTGTCGAGTTACAGTGAACAGTTCCATTTTAACAGGAAACAGTGCTATTGTTGTAATCTGTGTTTTCATTGTCTGTTGCTTCGGTAGTGGTATAATATGAACAATAAACGTCAATTAAATGAAAAAATCAGATTTTTTCATGAGAAATGGGAACATGATTTTTTATTTATCAACAATAAGGATAGCAAACCGCAGTGCCTTGTGTGTTTGCAAGTGTTGTCTGTAAATAAAGAGTATAATCTTAAACGGCATTACACACAGCATCACGCCGCTAAATACAAGGACTACATTGGTACAATACTTGTGTGCGATTTGAAGAAAAAGGTTAGTGCTCAGAAATCTGTTTTTACTACATTAACGACAAAACAAACAAGTTCCTTAATGGCATCGTTTTTTGTAAGCGCAGAGATAGCGAAATAAAAAAAAATCATTATGTGACGGTGACTTCGTAAAGCGTTGTTCTATTAACATGGCGCGTGCATTTGGGGAAGACAAAAATTGCCAGTCATTTTGAGAGCGTTCCACTATCAAAACAGGCAATCATTAGAAGGGTTGAGGAAATAAGTTCTCATATATTTAGTAAATTAAAGAGTGTCGTTACAAATTCCGCTTACTTTTCTCTGGCTTTGGATCAATCTACTGACATATCAGACACATATATATTTGTGTATATATATATATTGGTTATTGGTTATGGAAGGCCTCGGTATCACAGCAAACGAATTAAAATCCATAATTGCTCAACCGCCCGTGCCAGTGGAATCATCCGAATTACTAACTCATCTCCCAAACAAAGAAAGGTAACTGTAGTCCCCATCGCAGCAGTCTCAGCACACGCCAAAAGACATAAGGCGAAACCGCGCAGAAAGTGAACACAGCCAACTGTTCCCCGTCATACGATATCATCATTCATCGCAAACAAGCGGGATATCGAATCAGGATCAAAACGGATGAGACACACAGCTCACGGTGTGCACAAAGCACTTAACTCAGTAGCTCCTGCAACAAGCCGGACTTGGAATATGAGGAAACTGCAAGAAGGAACACTTTTCAGACATAGCCCTCAATGGTTCCCGCCGCCTATCCACCATACACCATGGGAGTTTACGTCCTCCCGAAAACGATGATCGTCGTAGCACCTGATGATGTTAGGCCATCATTGATGACTCCAATTCCAAACATATAGACACACAAGGGTGGTAAGTTATCATTTCCAATCCAACAGAAGCCACATGACCTGTAGTTAGTAAAAACACAATTGATGATGTTCTCCGCTCCCTTCTTGTAGCTGCCGCCACACAATTATGATGTCTCATTATCTTGGACATCATTCAAGAACAATGTCAGATGAACATTCCATAGATATGGCTTTGCTGATGAAGTGCTTGGTGCAACAGTTGTATCAATCATACTGGAGGCTCCTGGTCTGTGGTCATTAATATCACAGAAGGCACATGATGTTGTTATATTCAGAATTTCTTTCTGTGGTGTAAATATGTGGCACACACATGGAGCGTGGTTTGTGGTCACAGTAATCCCATTAAAGGCAATTCTAGGGTAGCATGGCATAGCTGTTTCAGAACAGCACAATCCCGTGATGTTTTCTGTGTTCGCTATAAAGCTGCTGCTGCTACCCAATCCTGACCAATTATAGGTGTGGACATTATTCACTTGCAATGACAAAACTGCTTTGTTTACATCATAAACCTCTGGAAGCGAATCATTTATGGGATTAATAGTACACCTTATTCTTCCATCGGGGATATCTTAATTGAGTCCCAAAAAAAAACGTCTTTGGTTAAAAAGCACATATGCTTTTTAGTTAAACACAAAATGAGCCCACTTCATAGATTCAAAATGATCCTTGCCAATGCCATCCGTTTGCACAAGTTAGGTCCTTAGCAACCAAGGTTACAAACTAAGCCATCAATGTAACGACTTTATCTACAGCGAAGGTTAACGAACTGTGAACAAACATTTATGTTCAAACCCCTGAATACATTTTCAAAAATCTGCCAACTCGCTGCAATAATATAAATCGTGGTATTCAAAGTAAACATTGCTTAGTCCATAGCTCGAATGTAAATAAGCTGCCATTTTGGTCATATATATATATATACACATATAGACAAATATATATTTTGACAGCGTATTGGCCTTTTTAACTGATATCACCCAGCACATGAATGAACTCAACGTGAAGCTACGTTCCCAAACAGTCTCAGATTTGGTAGGACACCTAGATGGATTTATGTCAACTAAAAGTTTTTAGATTTACCCTGGCCAAAGAAAACTTCATTCATTTTCCTTCGTGCAAAGAAATGATTGAGGAGCGCAGTGACACTGATTTGAAATTTTCTGTATATGTTAGACAAACTATTGGAGCAATTCAATGAACGATTTTCTGACTTCAGTGGTATACGACCAGAACTGGCATTGTATAACAACCCTATGAAGTGTGACATTTTCCAACAACATGACACTTTTCAGTTGGAGTTATGTAACCTCCAAAGTGATCCCTTTTTCCAATCAAGGATGGAGATAGGAGTTGACTTTTGGAAACTTGTGCCACAGGAAAAATATCCCGCAGTTTGAGTGATTTCAGTTTGAAAATTACTTCTATGTTCGAAAGCACATATAGATGTGAATGCGCTTTTTCAACAATGAAGGAGATTAAATCGTCACAAAGAAACCGACTCACTGATGGCCACCTTCAGGATTTATTACGAATATCATCAACATCTTTTCACATTGACTTTGATAAACTTGTTGTTGCAAATGAACGTCCACATTGTTCTCATTAAGGTTTGTTACATGTCAGTAGTATTAGTGGCTGTATACCCACTCCTTTTCTGGAAGAACATGCACCGAACCTGCACCAAAGACAATGGATTTTGCACCGTGCCGCACGAAACATGTATATTTTTGGCACCAAATCCGTGCAAAATTCCGATAATCGGCTTATCTCTCTCGGTGGTCGTCGGGGCGTGACGTCATCGGCTTATCTCGAGGTGTGCGGTGGTGCGTGACGGCGTGCGGGTCGTGATCGGCGCGTCTCTCGCGGGGGTCTGTCGCTCGCCGGCTATCTAGGACAACAGCGGTTCTAAAACTTGTGTTCTAGGGTCGTCTCTCTCGGATGGCGGGTCGTCGCCGGCTATCTCGCGCGGGTGGCGGGTCTGTCTCTCGCCGGCTATCTCGCACGGGTCTGTCTCTTGCGGGCGGGGACAACAGCGGTTCTAAAACTTAGGGCGATGTGCCTTGAATTGTCGTGTGTGTTATTAGTATCGCTACCAACATCATCATGTGTCGTGTAGTAAGGTGTGCTAATATTAAATAGTGACGCTCTCTCTTTCACATTCATGGTAAAGCAAAACAAAATTCTATATTTCACAGCTTTATTATTAATACAACAAATATACAACACATATTTGAAAATATATATTACTGTCCGGTTGTTGACTTTGGGCATCCATGGGCCCCTCGAAGCCGAAATAGCAACGGGGCGAGCAAACGATAAATGATGCGGTCGTTTATGTACTGTCTAGATGAAAAAGGCATGAGAATTCTGTTAAGTTTCGCGCCACGAAACTTAAGAAGTATATAATAAACACAATATAGACCGCACGTGAAACTAAACAAATCAATGGAACGTGTGAGTTTTGCTCTATAAAGTTTAAAATATCCACGTGTCTGGGAGGTAAACCGTAGAAATCGAAATACTCACATTCGCCGAGACCGTTGTAAAATAGGGCCACCCAATGGTCACCGGGTTCGTGGGCAGGATCAGTGTTTATGACAAAGACCGCGGTCGCCGTTGGGTCGATGCTGGGCGGTAAGTGGTTTCGTGGATTGACACTAACAAGGGAAGAACGTCGAACGAAAATATACGACATCAAAAGGTTGTAAATCTCCCTCGTGTTCATCTTCTTTCTCTCAAACGGCGAAGTCTGTTAGAATCACCCTTGCCTTGGACACCTCGAGCACTGAGTCCAACTCGGCGTAGACAATAACTTGTAGGGGAGTAGTTGTGGGAGCGGTAAACTTGAGTTCTATCGACATGGGTCCGCTTGTGGCTAGCTCAAAATGGGAGCCGTCCAGTAAGCTGGACGAGAGGACAAAACCAAATACACAAAATCCGTCCTTGAACTCTCGATAATCAACGTTATTCCTGCGTCTTTACCAATCAGACCCATGGCCAGAATGGTACCGAAAAAAGCTCTCGCGTATTGATTTCGTTCAGGCCATAGTTAGAGGCTTTCCGGAGATACATTTCCCGTCGACCGTCAGGTTCATATAAATCAGACCAAAGTGTTGAAAATTGAACGGGTTAGCTGTATAAACACCATTAAACGTACTGGCCGTAATCAGACCTATCACTATACGGGTCGGTGTTTGAGACAAAAATAAATTGTCTTGACTGTGGGAGAACATCCCGCTAGCGATGGAAAATGTCTTGATGCCTCTTGATCGGGTACCGCGCATTACCGCTTAAGAGAGCCTTTTCGTGGGCCAGAGAAATCGCGGGGTTTAGCTTAGCTTTCCTGACCACGAGCGCGGCGTAGGTGATAACACTCTTATAACCCACAGAGCTATCGTGACCCGTGAGGTTGAACACATTCTTAGAGGGCGTGAGTTTTATCTTTACATCGACTCTGTTTAACATGTAACGATCCTGCACAAAGATATCAGAGTGCAAACGACCCATAATTTCAACCTCTTTACTACCCGAAGTCAAATCGCGCCGTGTTTTGAAACCCTCATTTTCTTTCAAATCGTCATGGTGGCCAGCTGTGTCTTTGTAGAACAGAGCGGCCGTCAAGTATCCCGTTTTCGCATCCTCCCCGTAATTTAGCGTAGCCTCAAACACTGCTCTAAAAGGATAGGTATTCTCCGATGGTGTCCGATTAGGTCTGCCTCATATTGCTGTTGGGGGGGGGGCACTCGTTATAATGGGACTCCTTTCAAATCTGCGACGAATTGATTTATGAAGGATATAGGTATCCTGATGACTCAACCATTGTTTGATCTTTGCCAATCCCAGTTTGGTGTTACGTTGCAGGGCCGTTGCACCACTATACGCCCCTGGTCAACTAGGGTCAAAGTAATGACGTCTCAATATTTTCTCCACCGTTCCCATTTTGGTGTTGGGATTCCGCTCTTTCTTTTTTATGTCTCAGTTTATACGTGGTTACGGGCGGAGTGGTTTCATTACCTAGCTTTGGGGTCTCCGCTGGTGGTGGTGGTGGTGTCTTTGTCTGCTCTGGTGATACCTCGATTGGTGGTGGTGGTGGTGGGGAAGGTGTTTTTTCTGTTGCCGTGTTGTGTTGAATGAGATCGACCGAGCCCAATGAGCGTCGTTTATACTGCTCCAATCTAGTTAAATATTGATGCAGGGCACGTTGGTACACTCTGGCCTTATCGGCGGGTGCTAAATCATCGCGTAATAGGATACGTTGCATTTAATCATCTAAATATCTCAAGTTGTCACCGATCGCCTCGGGTGGGGTATACGTGCTAGTAGTCCGTTTAAGACCCTCGAGGAATCGAGGATCCATCAAAATCATTTTTTTTTTGCCATTGTTACGCACCTAGTACTCCACCGAGAATACTTAATATATGCCGAAGAATTGGTGGCAGTCCATCATTTGGATGATCTTACAGAGGATAGAAGCTGTGCTAACATCAAAATCAGGATAAATGGCGTCTCTTCAATCAAAAAGAAAACGAGCGACATGCTTAGAGGTGTAATATTTAAAACGAACAGCACCGCAATTTCTAAAACTATGAACCGTGCGACAGACCTAATATCCACCCATCAATTCCACGCTATAATTGACAAACTACCCATCATAGCTACCGTCGATGACCATTTACAACTATATAAAATAGAGGAAATATTTGCAGATGGTGTTTATAACTGGAGAATAATCGCTGTGCATGCCCTTGTTTTTCGCCTAACGAAAAACCTACGAAACTCCATTTGTGATCCTGACGTGGACGTTAGACTCGTAATAATAATTTGTCTCCGAGGCTACCAACAGCGTCGTAGAAAAAAACTGCAACATGGATATTCTTACAGGGCGGATATTGTTCTTTTAAAAGGTTTGGAAAAACAGATATAGTGGAAAATATAATAAAACGTGCATATTTGAATGAAAAGTGTCTGTTTTTTCTTTATATATACATTATAAATAGATCTTGTGATGTGAAAAATAATAACAATACTATACAATGAAGAACAAAATAAAAAATATGACAATGCGTGAGTTTTTAAAAATGTTTTTATTTAATACACCGAAAATACGACAACTATAATCCGTGACGACAACTATAATCCTTAGCGACCGTTACAGTTACAAATGGTCCGCTGTAATTAAACGCGCGTGAATTACTTAAATCTCGATATTAGCAGTATTATTCAAGTCTGGTATTTTATTTTACACAAATGTGAAAGCTCGGCGGTTGTGGACGTAGCCTCCCGAGAAATATGAATCCAAATAACCGTCATAAAGATTGCTATCTATCGATGGGCAATGTGTCAATTAGCTTGGTCCTCGAAGTGTGTCTGCCGGTGGCCTTTTCAGATTCGTGGCTTGCACTCTGTCATATTCCGCTAGCATCTCACCGGCCATAGCTACCAAGTCTTCAAGTACGCGTCGATTTAACGTGATGCCGGTTTTGGTCGGACATTTCTTTGTCGAATCCCCGAAAAATCTACGTATGTGATTTAAAGGTATACCGTTATACGTAGAAACAGAAATGGCAATTTTTCCGTCGTCTAAACGTTTAATAAACTCACCATAACGAATCGTGTACACGATGTTAGTAGCAGAAGACATTCCGAAACTTGAGTGGCGTAAAAAAACTCGACGAATGGAATGAGGAATACGAGCTGCGCTCGATTTATATACACCACACAACAGAAACTATTTTTAGAAGCTGATGTGATTTATTTTTTAAACTGCGAATGTCATTGCTATTTTTAAACGCTGACGTTAATATTCTAGAAATTTTATATTTTGCGCCAAAAGTTTTGGTGCGATTAGGCGATGAACGATTCGATCGTTTATGTGTTGTCTTGTGGATGAGGTAAACGGCATTAAGACCCTTTGCTTTGAGCTTCCCCGAGTCTTAGTCAGTAGAAAATACACAAAGTACAGTCCACACGCGTTACTGACCAGGTCTTGTAACTGGCACTAGTTGTAGTTTGAATTCCTCTCGATAAATTAATGATCTCAGTATGGCTGGGAAAAAACCCGAAACAGTCGAAATACTCAAACTTACCAACACCGTTATAGTAAAAGGCGATCCAGTGAGATCCGGGTTTCCAACTCGAATCGGTATTGATCACGAAGACTGCGGTTTTAGTAGGATCGATATACCGTGGTAACCGATATCGAGCCACTACGCTAACAATGAAACAACGCCTCACAAAAATGTCAGACATAAGTACGTTGAGAATATCCCTCGTATCCATTGTAGACATGTTTACGCTGCACAATCTGTAAGAACCTGTCTTGTTTTAGAGGTTTCCAGCACTTAATCCAGTTCTGTGTAAACTAGGACCTCTATAAGATTACGCGTGACCGTTGCAAATTTAAGTGCAATGGCGATGGGCCCTGATTTTGCCAGTTCAAATTGTTGTTCGTCCAGAAGACTAGGGCTGAGATCGAATGAAAAAAGAGTGTAGGCGTTCTTGAAGTCGTTATAATCTATTCCGTTACCAGCGTCTGTTCCCACAAGACCCAACGCCAGCATGGACTTAAAGTAGGTGCGAGCGTACTGACCGCGGTCAAATTCAGCAGATAAAGGTTTACCCCTAATATTGTGACCGGAGACCGTGACGTTCAAATAGGTAAGGCCAAAGTTTTTTTTTAAAATTGAAGGGGTTAGTGTCGTAACACAGCCGAGTCCAATAAGCCTAGGACTAGTCGGGTTGGTGCTTGGGTCAGAAAAAGGTTGTCTTGGGAATGAGATAACATACCTTTAGCAATGGCAAATGTTTAAATCAAAACTCTTTTCTTGGGGTATCGCGCATTGCCTCGTAAGAGAGCTTTTCCGTGAGTCAGCGAGATGGCTGGATTAACTGAGGCTTTCCTCACCAACAGGGCGGCGTAAGTAATGAAACTTATAACCGACTGTTTTGTCGTGAGCTGTGTTGTTATAAACGTCCTTTGAGGGGGTCAACTTAATTTTCACGTCAACCCTGTTTAACATGTAACGCTCCTGAGCAAAAATATCAGAGAGAAGTCGACCTATCATATCCAGCTCGTAGCTACCTCGGGCCAGATTTCGCCGCGCTTTCAGACCCACATTCGAGTCTTCTTGGGTGTCATCGCGTGTTTGAGAATATCGCTGTAGAAGAGTGCACTCGTGAGATAACCTTCTTAGATTCCTTGCTATGATTGAGAGTGGCTTCTAGGTATGCTCGAAAAGGGTTGGTGTTTTCAGAAGCTGAAATTAAACTATCGGTGAAAGATACGTCGACTTGCGAGATTATACTGTGCAGGTTATTGTTCACTGGGACCACGTCGGCATCAACCGGTATATTGTCACCGTTGGACAACGTACTTTTTGCTCTTATATGCAGTTACGTGTTGGAAAAATCGATGTATTCATCTGAATTTCCGCTAATAGAAAATTCTATAGGAGCCCTAGACGCCAGAGACGCCAAGGGGGCAACTTCGATGAATTGACCATGTCGGTGGAACATGAAACAAATCTAGTTCAGAATGGGAACAATCGCAAGACTTGGGGTGCACTACAGCCATATTGCTTAACGGAATATGTCCGTATACTTTGTCCTCAGACTTCTTACGCGCGGAATGAGAGTGAGCGCGTCGTTTCGTCGTTTTTATTCTGTTTGCTTCAACTGGCATCCCCGGTGGCGCTGCCCGTCTTTTCCTTCTTCTACCGCTTCCGTTTTGTTGACCCGTGTCACCACCGGCCAGATGATCGATGGCTCCCTGAATTAAACGCTGACCGGATTCCTTGGTTCTTTCTTTAAATGCCTCTCCAATGCGTCTTGCGCGACCTGTAGTTCCGTACCGACACCTTCTCTGAGTAAGGTCTTACCACCGGTTTTTAGCCACGGTAAAATTGCTCTTCCGAGGCCTCTGAAAAAATACCCGATACCGCGCCCTCGTTTACTCCTACCGAAAAATACCGAGAGACCGTGGCCGGCTTGATTATAGCAACACTCTTCGTATAATTTAGCATTTCGAAAAAGCGGCGTGTGTCTCACCATTATTCCATCTCGAAGTGCTTCCTCGCTCAGAAATGTAACGTGAGTACCGACGTTCCGGTTGTAAATGGAATCGCAACTCCCCTCTCGTTAGTTAAAGGAATTTCTAACCTGTCGAAGGAGAACCTGCTCAAAGGGACATAGTGCGGTTTGTTGTAGATGCGAAATATGGATGTGGTGGTTTTCTCCAGAACTGTCCTCAGTAATGGTACCAGGATATCCCCGACCACGATGGGTGACACGAGATCGTAATAGACGCACACGTTTCTAGTTTACGCTTCCAAATTTCTTTCTCGCTGTGCAGAGACACGTTAGCGTCTGTCAGGTGATTCGATGGAAAATTTAAGATACTTTTCAATTCCTCGCTTATGGTAACCGAGGCTCCGTGTTTAACGATCTTAAAGTTGGCCTTATTTTCATGTCTTTTATTTTAAAAAAATCTTATATTAGCTCCGGGTGTTTTTTTCCAATATAAGCTTATTTAAAGCATCAATAATGCCATCCGCTGTCTTGTCCTCTGGCGCCAATTCCATTGTTAAAGCTGTGTTATCAGAGGTATTGGTTTTGTCTCCGTTGTTCGAGATTTCGATAGCGGATCCAGATCGTCGGATAAGACGTTGAAGTAAGTGTTTAGAAACTGTATCTCGACCAAACCGACTTCGTATTTTGCATTCAAGTTCGATAGTTTGAGGGAGTTTGGCGAAGAAGGTCCCCGGACTATTTTCAAGATAAATTTGCATCGACACGTTGCGGAGTTGTGATGTAAAAACACATCTTTTCTAACAACGTGTCTCGAGTTTGGGGTTAGGCAGCATGTATCCCAGACAACTACTTAGGAGCACGATCTAAATTTTTCCGTCCTGACCCTCACCGTTTCCACCCGTCAGATTAAATAAAGCCACTCCGATGACGGCATATATAACGATCATTTGGCATAGAAAAACGATTTCCATTTGCGGGAGTAGTTTACTAAAAACAGGCCAGAGTGAGGCTCTGCTATAATGACTGGTCCCTTCGTTATTCTTCTTTTATTCTCTTTCAACTACCGTACTTAGAAAAGTTTGCACGTGCCCTCCCCCCCCCCCCAACCACCACACTCCCTCCATTTCGTCAGTCTCTGTATCTGGATACTTGGTCGCTCAAAATCCAACTGTAGAATGATGAGTTGTACCACTTGACTAAGTACTCTAATTTCCACCAACTTTCCTCTCGTCTAAGATGCTTTCTATTCGATACACCTGTTTATCACCGACTTTCTGAAGCTCTTCTGTATAGAACTAGCCTTTCAACTCTTCACCAGAATTATTTTTCACAACGTAGGTTACCGGGTTAGTGTTTTTGTTTGCACGACTGATTGTAAACAGTTCTTCTGTCCAAGATGGTGTATACCCCTTTTTGAAATTAGCTTTGGCTTGCGATATCCTAACTCGATCACCTTCTTTATAACGTTTATTGATCGCCACCGAATGACTTTTGTCTCTCTCTGACAGAGACAGTTTATTATACAAAGTGTTCCAAACTTATTCTTAATTGGCCGAGTTTACATGGGCCGGCGCCATTCTAATGCTCATGTGATACGAATTATTGTAGTTTCGGAGTAGGGCGGAAAACGCGTCTACATATCTTAATTTGTTCGTTTTCGTAAAAAATCTCCACATTTTCTCTTTTAAAGTGCGGTTAAACCGCTCCACGATGGCTGTCTTTATATCCTTGTTCACCGTATTGAAGAAAAGAACTCCATTTTCTTTGAGAAACTTTAGGAAAGTTTTGTTGACGAATTCGGATCCTTTGTCTGTTTGAAAATTTATCGGTTTGCGCTCGGCAAGTATTTCACTCACTGCCTCCACTTTTTTGCAGTTTTCGACCGTATCGGAACTGACCACGCATAGTTCGAAAAAAACATCGATACACGTAACGAGATATCAGTATCCATCGTTGTACCTTAGTAATTGTCTCAGATCGATCAGATCAGCATGGAACTGTTGATTCATACCATCCACGATGATTGGTCATCTCTTAAATTTTCTAACAACGGTTTTGTGTAGAGTATAAGCATCATGTCGACTAAACTACTCTTTAATCTTTGCAGAGCTTAATTTTGTACTACGCTGTAAACCCTCCACACCCCGGTAAGCACCCAGCGTTTCGTATCATAGTAACGACTTCTTAACAGCTTATCTACTCCTTTAGCCCTGTCCCCTAGCTTGGTTATGGAATTTTACTTTTTCTTTTTTCCTGAGTCTGTACGTGCCCGTAGTTTATTTGTGAATGACGACTTTCTTTTCCGGCCTAGGCGCTGACTGAGGACTTTTTTTCATCGATTTCACTTCAAGTAACTCGTTTGATGTTGTAATCGAGTCGGAGGATGTTGGTACCTGGTTAATGTTCACTACGCCTAGAGGTTTGTGCCTGTACTGATCGAGACTTTTCAGATACCGTTGCAATGTCTGCTGATACTTTCTGGCTTAGTCGCGTTGTAGCATGTCCTCTCTTTCCAGGGCTTGTTGCATTTGCGTATCCAGATATCCTAGACTGTCTTTTAGTGACTCGGGTGGCGTATACAAAGCTTGCTGGTGATTTACAGAATCTAGCAGTCGAGGATCAATCAAAATGATTTTCTTGGCCATCGTTCACACGCCCAGGATACAGCTCAGGATACCCAGAACTGTTTAATCAAAGCGCCGATAACCCACCTTTTTGCAGAATCTGTTTTCTTTTTTCACGGTCCTCTTTTTTCGAGCGAGAATCCTCAGGTCGTGTTTATGGCGCTGCAACCGTCTCTTCTGAGCCGGTGTGAGCCGAACGGTACCTTTTAACACGTTGCGGCAGCATTCGCACAGAGTTCTTATGAGATCAGGAGATGCTGTTTTCAATACGGACTTTACAGTTGGTGGTTTAGCCGAGCACAGAAAACGCAACATCTCACCGTCTCTTTTCACCAACTTGCCCATGCTCCTTTCTTCGGGACGTAGACTACCTGATGTTCTTTAGGAAAGATATTGTCTCGTATTGTTAGATGATCTGGCGTTTCTTGTCAGAGGTTGAATAACAAAAACCCGTGTGGAGCCAATGTCGCGTCTTTATAACTTTCTTGCACGAAAGATAACGCGACCCGGGTACGCTTGTTTGGCCAGATTCGTATTCTGAGATCCGTCTCTTGGGTTGTTAAACATGACGATGTAATGACTGTTGAGATTTATCGTCCGCTGTTCCATGTTTTTACTAAAGAGAATCTGTACTATATTCACGATGATCATTTTCCGATGATACTGCCTTTGGCAAATAGTTTCGTGACCCTGTCGTCAGTTTCGTCCATCATGGTTATGGTTATGGTTATGGAAGGCCTCGGTATCACAGCAAACGAATTAAAATCGATAATTGCTCAACCGCCCGTGCCAGTGGAACCATCCGAACTACTAACTCTTCTCCCAAACAAAGAAAGGTAACTGTAGTCCCCATCGTAGCAGTCTCAGCACACGCCAAAAGACATAAGGCGAAACCGCGCAGAAAGTGAACACAGCCAACTGTTCCCTGTCATACGAAATCATCATTCATCGTAAACAAGCGGGATATCGTCCATCATATCGTCTATAAACACCAGACGTCTCCTATCTCCTCGCCATTGCTCCATGTCGGGTAGCCCTTCGTTACACTGAACACTCTACATCGTTTCGTACAACGGTTGGCATTCACCAAAACAGTAAAATATTTCCTTAGGTTCGGGACTGACCATTTCTGACCCGTGTTCGAGAAATCTCCTAACAAACACACTTTTTTCCGGATTCAGTCGGCCTTGCGACTAACGCGGTAAGCGGATGTTTCCAGATTGGACCCATAACTAGTAATGATTACGTTGTTTAGTTTGTCTCTGTATTTTTTGTACATTTCCAAATAATAATATATATATATATATATATATATATATATATATATATATATATATATAAGAAGACAAAAATATGTACTCGGTTGAACGTTTAAACTGTAATGTTATTTATAAAACAACTGCTTTAGTATAAAAAACGTTCTCAAATTACGAATATTTTGATATAAACTACCCCTAAATAGGACTAAAACTAACCGTTTCGCCTTCTATTTGTCTTTCAGCGTTTTCAATAATCATCGAACTGATAAAGGTATTTGAGTCTGGTGACTTTTTTCATATAGTAATAGCATAGTTTTAGACAGACAGCGAACTAGAGTTAATAATCTATAAGCATACAGCTGTACATACATAAAGGCACAAACAGAGAGAGAAAGAGAGACAAATATACTTTAGTTGAGAAGCCGACACATCGAAGAAAGAAAATAACTAGCTATACAACAAACTATATCTTGTTTGGTGTCTACTCGCGTGTCTTGAGATGAAGGATTTAAAAATAAATAACATATATTATATATATTTTTTTAAATTAGTAGTAAATTAATTGTTTATTTAGTAACGCGCCTGTGTTTTAAAGTTCACATTTTTTAGTCCATACAGATTAAACGCGCCCGCGACAATCAACAGCCACACGAGAGAGCTATTATATTACCTGCGCAAGGTGGGGATTATCGAACAAAAGCCTTTCGAACGTCGATGCTATGGATGTCGATGCTTTGAATCAAGATCTGGAGAAAACTAGCATACCTGAAGATTAGTACAGATAAAGAGCATCCGTTGCATGACGTGCTCAGCACAGGGAAAGGTACCAGGCTAAAAAGAGACAAATCATGGGTGGGCCGAGCAGTAGATGTCATCAAACAGGTCTGTGGGCTTACCAATATCAGCGTTGGTGAGGAGTGGATACCGGTGCCAACGTCATTCAAGGGGACTTTCTCGTGTATTGTTGTCACACTCGATAGAAGAAGTAGGGAACAGAACCCAGTCGTGGTTAATGCTGAGGTCAACGGTCTCATCTGCGATAACACCTATGAGAAAGATGCAGTCATCTATACAGACGGATCTGTAAGACGACACCAAAGAAATGCATGGGCATTTACAGCACGCTCGGCAGGCAGAATAGTCAACGAAGACAGAGGTGCGTACGTCATGACAACGAGTAGCATGACAATGGAGGCGATGGCAGTGACCAAGGCATTCAAATGGTTAGAGTCACAAGACTACACCCACGCATGTCTACTGAGTGATCCGATGAGCATGATAAAAAAAAGTGGAGACGGGCTCTGTACGCAAGCAATGGGTAGAGTCGTTGCAGAAATCCAAAATACGTAAGGTCACCTTTGTCAATGTCCCTGGACATGCGGGAGTACGGGGAAATGAAAGAGCGGACAGATTGGTAGATACAGATGTTTATGGAGTTCGCCTTTTGGGGCCGATTCTTTTATTGTTTGGGGTATTCGGAGATTGAGATGTAAAAAAAACGGTGGGTGGGAAAAATTTATAGACTTCTCTAGCGAAAAGGATACGACACTGTGGGCTATTTCATAACAGATTTGCTCTGTGATCGTTAAGAGATTTACCGAACATGTTTCCACTAATACAACTATGATAATAAACACACATTGTTATGTATTTTAAGAAATATTCCAACTTACCTGTATTCTTATAATGTTGGTGTATTAATGTCTGCTTCTCCAACGGTGTTTTCGTGTTGCAGAATCTGCTGTTAGATTTACAGCTCTGGTAGGATAATATCAGTGAAGCTCTGCTGTTAGATTTACAGATCGGGAAACGTATCAATTGCTATATATATTCTTGTGGCTATTGACCGACGTCAGTTTGTTTGAGGGAATGCTATTGGTTTTTAGATCACGCCTCAGCAATGAGTTCCGCGTGACTTTGGGAACACTTAATCGATCCGTGTTCGTGTACACCTGAATGTTGAACTATACGTTGTCTTGGACTTCCGTTTCCAAGATGGCGGAACTAAGTCACGTTCTCTCTATCGCTGCAGAAATTGCTTTGGAACCTTATCAATTTCGGGTTTCCGTTACAATTTACAATTTGCATTCCAGTCGAAATGATGTTCTACTTGTCATATCTGCGCCATTGAATTGGCGTTACACGCACGGCAATACTCCGTTTTGACAAATCAAGTGTTGTGAATGCGCCTTACACCGTCTAATGTTGATCTGCGTTTTACGTCACACTGAGTGCTGTTCAATGACCGGTTGATGGAGATGCTTGCCGCAAGTTATTTACAATTTCCAACGCATTAATGTGGTGGGCTCCGTCAAATCAGCCAAAGTTTTATCTCTTTGCGAAGTTTGCACCATGCTTCGTTCGTTGTAGACTGCATTCACTAGAGTTATCATGAATACATGGGCGCAGCCATATTGTGCGTGCTACGTCATCATATTGTTTCATCGTGTATCCCAAGACCGACCATGCGCTAATCTTGCGATCTGTTTTTTGGTGTGCAACCGGGATAAAATGACGACGAACTGTGTTTTGTATGTTCGGAGTTGGAGTCAAACATGATGTCCTAACATCATCAAGCGCCATACATTAATATACTATGACGATCATCATTTTCAGGAGGACGTGATCTTCCGGGCAATGTGGTGGATAGGCGGCAGGAACCAGTGAAGGCTGTGTCTGAAAAGTGTTCCTTGTTGCAGTTTCCTCATATTCCAAGTCCGGCTTGTTGCAGGAGCTACTGAGTTAAGTGCTCCGTGCATACCGTGAGCTGTGTGTTTCATCCGTTTTGATCAAGTTCCGATATTCCAATTGCTTGCGATGAATGCTGATATCGTATGACAGGGAGCAGTTGGCTGTGTTAACTTTCTGTGCTGTTTCGCCTTATGTCTTTTGGCGTGTGCTGAGACTGCTATGATGGGGACTACAGCTGCCTTTCTTTGTTTGGGAGATGAGTTAGTGATTCGGATGATTCCACTGGCACGGGCGGTTGAGCAATTATGGATTTTAATTCGTTTGCAGTGATACCGGGGCCTTCCATAACCAAATAACTATACGTTCATCGCGTCAGCGAGAGTACCCAACAAATCCTTGAATATCGCCGTATCTATCGTAAATATTTACTCTTGACCCTTGAAGGACATATTAAAGTATAAAAAAAGAAAAAAAAAACATGCATTATTGTCTGTTACCCTCTCCTTCGTTTATGGACAAAATGCTTCCGTGATTTTGTGGGCGTGGCTATAGAGTTTTAGTGGGAAACATACACTCGCGTTATTAGTCCTTTCAAATCTGGCGAGAGACCGTGTCCGTTACACATTAACAAATCTACTCATTAATTCAGGGGTGGGGATGTTAAATGTTCGTCTAACAACCTGGACTAATTCTCTAACTCAACAACCTTACGTCACCTTACTACAACTATGAAGTCTGCTAACATTCTTTGCACCAGCCAACGGTTGCTCCTGAAACATGATTAATTCTTATATTTCTTTGTATTGCACCAAATTAATTCTTTATATAGCTCAACTCCTGGAACCGCATCATTATGTTATTAATACTGATGAGGGCTGAAACTACCTTTTGCAGTTGTTCTATTGAAAGAGTATATATATCTATCTATTGACCTTTCGAACCGTAGCCGGCCCATAGGGCGTAGATCAAGATACACCTTCTCCTATCTGAATTTTTGTTCTAGCAGTTTTCAATTCTTTTAAAAATATTTTATCAAATCTCGCCATTTGTCTCTGTTCTGTGCAGCAGCTCTATCTCATCGAGGGAGCCGAATCCTGCTGCTCTTGCTTCTCTCATCAATGTTCTTCTTAGTGTCTCCCTGGGTCTTCCTCTTGTTGTTTCCAATATGAGGGCTTGCTTTGCTTTTCGGTTATTGTCTCTTCTCATCACATGTCCAACATATGCCCATCGTCTTCTCTTTATTACTGAAGATATTAGTGGTTGGTTGGCGATTTCTCTAATTTCCTCGTTTGTCTTGAATTCGTTCCACGCTATACCAAGTATTTTCCTTAGACATTTATTTTAGAATGCGTTCAACTTTGTTTCTATATCTCTTGTTGTTTTCTAGCTTTCACACGCATACGTAAGGGTTGATAGTACATTTGATTTGAGTAGCCTAAGTTTTGTGTTTGTGCTGATGAGTTTTGATTTCCACAACTTTTCAAGGCCTCTGAAAGACATTGCTGCTTTAGCTATTCTGATTCTAATGTTCGTATCAGACGGCTATTTACCGGTACCATTCTAATACATTTCTTGCAGCTTTGTCTGTCATCATTATGCCTACTCCTTCTCGGTGGTTTCCATTTTCCCTTCCAGAAAAAAACTACTATTTTATTATCTGTAGATCTCCTACCTGTTCCAAGCCAGCGCATTTCGCTTAATCCTAAAATATCTAGATCAGTGGTGGCCAACTTGAGGTTGCCCGAGGGCCGGATTAAAGCCAAGGCCAAGACTCGCGGGCCACACTTAAGAATATCGTCAAAAATGACAGTAGGGACCTATGCGATATAGTAATATATAAATAATGCTTGCACTTTGACTACATATTTGATTTGTAACAAATCCATTAATTATTCATTTTAAAATTACCTTTAATGTCTCAGTGCGACGATTGTGACTTGTCACAGCTTTCCACCAGAGATTTGAAGTCCACTTCCATTTTTGACGTGGCGATTCGGAGAGTATGGGACAATGTCGAATCGGTCATTCTGTTCCTGGTCTTAGATTTAATTAACTTCATGGAAGAGAATTTTGTCTCGCAGAGATATGTGCTGCCGAATATAGAGCACATCTTTAGTGCCCATTTTCTCAGACACGGGTAACGTTCATTTGGTAGCAATTTCCAGAAGTCAGCTCCTAATGCCTTTACAGTACTGAGGAAGGGGTCACACTGAAGGTCACACAACTCTAGTTGAAGATCTGATGGCTGGCACTCCACTGTGCACATAATTGGGTTATTAAAAAGTTCCGTTTGCGGACGAAACATTTCAAAATCTTGAAATCGTCGATCAAATTCACAAATCAAATGTTCAATGTCAGCTGCGTACTTACTGAAGTTTGCACTTTCTATCTCTGACAACAACTGCTTACAACTTGAAAAATGGAACAGATCATTTTTTTGCAAAGAAAGTCTAAATAGATTCAGCTTCTTTTTAAAACCATCAACATATCCCATCAATTGAAAAATGGTTTGCTTTTCCCCTTGTAGCTGCAAATTCAATATGTTCAAATGTTGTGTGATGTCTGTGAGATATGCCAGATTATGAAGGAAATTAATGTCTTTGAGTGCATGTTGAAGATCAATGGAGCATGGTAAGTTCTCTCGCAGGAAGTCATAAATGTCATTCTTCAGTTCAAAAAATATTATTAAACATTTCCCTCGACTAAGCCATCTTACTTCTGTATAAAGCAGGAGATCACCGTAGCTAGAATCTACTTCCTCTAAAAATGATAAAAACTTCCTGTGATTTAAAGACTGGTGTCCTCCTCTTATCAAATTTGTTATTTTCACAACAGTAGCCATGGTGTCTTTTAGATTTATGGACTTTGCACAAAGGGCCTCTTGATGAATTATGCAATGCAATGTAGGTACGTTAATTTTGTTTTGCTTTAGAAGTCCAACAAAACCAGTATTTGAACCAATAAAAGCTTTGCAACCATCAGTACACACTGCAGACAACTTTCCAAAACCACCTACTTCATATACGGCACTATGAACTGCAGAAAATATGTCTGTCCCTCTACAAGTGTCATGCAAAGAGCAAACTTTCAACAATTCTTCAATAACAGTAAAATCCTCCTGGATAACTTTAACAAAAATAAGAAGCTGGCAAGTGTCAGTGATGTCAGTACTTTCATCAATCGCGAGCGAAAAATATGAGCAGTTTTCAATACAAGATTTTAAACTTTGAGACAGTTGCAGACTGATGTCTTCTGTTCTTCTGGCTACAGTTTGTTTTGAAAGAGGCACAGATTCAAATTCTTTGGCTATTTTTTCTTGACCGAATGCCTTTGCCATTTGAATCGCACATTTCTTCACAAAATTTCCGTCAGTAAAGGGTTTTTTAGATTTTGCAAGCTCATAGGTAACTGTATATGATGCAATGATCGATGACTCTTTAATTTTATTGCCCTTTGTATACATACTTTGCTGTTGATTCAACTTTGTCTTCAGCTGTTCAACCAAAAGCTTCCTAGCTTCAATGCTATGTTTCTCATACATGTTTTGATGATGTGTGGCATAGTGCCGTTTTAAATTATATTCCTTCAAAACGGCTAACACTTGAACGCAAATTAAGCACTGAGGTTTACTATCCTTATTGAAGATGAACAAATAATCTAATTCCCATTCAGGTTTAAATATGCGATTTTCACAATCAACTTTTCTACGTTTTAACATGATTTAATACAAAATCTCACATCAAAGTTAAAAGTCACAGAATGTTGGTCCACTATCGAAAATAAGTCCAGATTTGACAGTTATACACAGACTTGTGTTTGACAATGAAATCAAAAGATTGTGACCAAATAAACACGTTGCTGTCATTTTATGGACAAGACAAGACGATGGGATCAAAGGGAATGAAGGCGAACAGTGAAACATTTTGAATGTAACTTCAAAGACAGAATTAGAGCTACGAAGTCCCCTCACCCCTGTCCCTCCCAACCTCATTAACCCCTTACCGCGAAATGAAAGAGCCACCACAAGTCCAGACGACAAATGTTGAGCCAAAGATCTGACGCTATCACCGCACTGACAATAAAGCAACTTTGCGGTACCAACTCGAAGCAAAGACTTTGAATATTGTCGGCACCATTAGTTGTGCAGTGTGTGTGTGTGTGTGTGTGTGTGTGTGTGTGTGTGTGTGTGTGTTATTTGAAATTATGTTGCCAATCTAGCTGTTGCGAGAAATTGACAGAGATTTTCAAATTGTGTATTCTTGAACGATAGAAGAGTTAACTCCGACACGGATTAAAACCAGGAGAAATCCGCTATTAGGGGTAAAAAATGAAGTAAGTCCGTGGAGCTTCGCGGGCCAAGAAAACTAGGCTGGCGGGCCGGATCCGGCCCGCGGGCCGCCATTTGGCCACCCCTGATCTAGATAGTTTATATCCATCTCGCTCGCGACCTTTGTATGTTTCGTCGACGCGGCCATTGTACGTACATTCCAGAATCCTTTTTTTGTTGTTGTTTTAGGGCCGAAAAATACTATCACTACTATCTACTGCTAATTTACACATTCTGTATCAGGTCAACGTTTAATTAACAACATCGTTTTTACGATAGCGGCTGTTAAACCTCTGATCAACGATTCTATACCAAGCCGGAGAAGAAGGTGACCCACAGTCGAGCAAGTGTTTCGGATCCTAGCTTCTTCACTCTCTAAAAGGGAGATGGGCACGAATGAGTCATGACTCAGGGGCGTCGACCTCTTGCTGCAGTGAACTCTAAAGCTTGCAATATATTCGGCATAAAATAACTACACTTATACGGAACACGTCTGGTCGAATCTATGTCTATATCCGGTCGTATATTCACCACTTTTATTCACTTTAGTGTTGGCCTTATTTTGCGCCCTGTCCACGATAGTAGCTTATTATGTTCATTTGAAGCTTCCTTTTTTATTTGAGTAATTAATAGGGTCACCCTATATCGTCCACTACCCTGGTGAGGGGTGTTGCCTGCGACTGCTGGTAATCTTCTCTTCTGATGATCAGATGTAATAGTATACATATATAGCGCGCGCATACACAGAGGCAGAACTGTCACATAATATATGTTACTAGTCAGTTATTAGTTACCCACCCCCTCCACATCACTAGCATACCTAACCTCAACAACTTCCTTGTTTTACAACATCCCAGTACTAGTCAACACACAACATACGACATTCAGTTATTGCGTCACCCCTCCATATTCATCTTAGCACCATAGCTCTATAAACCAATAGTTTCCAATGATACAAACTCCCAGTACTGGCCAGATAGGAATCTCTATTAATAACACCATTAATAATGACCTATGAGTCTTTAATAAGAAGTACCGATTAGCCATGCGTCTATATTATTTCCTGAGTTTTACTATTCATGAACGATCGCCTAGGGTTTGCTATAGCTTGTATGGACACCATACGTCTCTTTGCGTAGTCCATTCACCTACATAATAATAACACTAACCACTTTTACAATATTACAACATCCCATTGTGGACACCAGTCTGTTGTGATAATACTGTAAGATAGACAGCTTAGTTATGCGTCTCTATTAAAAACGATCTATGACTCTCTATTAATAACCCCGTTAACGGTTACATATGAATCTCTAATAAACAGTAACGGTTAGTTATGAGTCTCTATTAACCAGTAACGGTTTTCTACGACGCTTTGTTAATTCTATTGGTCAGTGTTATACATAACTAGGTTTATCTCCAGTATGTGTTTGTACAAATACAGCGAGACTAGGGATATAAAAGTTTACTTCACAAACACGTTTGCTTGTGGGGCACGCTACTCACGCGTCACTGTATAGCCGAACACGTCCAGACATGTTTCAATGTATTGGTTTGTTTTACATACTGCGCTACTCTGATTTTTTTTCCTACACGGAATTGAAGAGTGGCCGGTTGTGCTTGTAGAACGTGTATGGCTAAACTTACGAATGAATGCACTTGTGCTCTTAGGTGTTGACACTATCCATACACATGATAAGACGAATAGGAAACATTCCACGTTTTATAACGCGATGGCTAAACTTAGTCTATGCAGTATCAGAGAGATATAATTCGTTATTCACTGGTATAAGAGTCGATGATAAGAATATTTACGCCACGTAAGCAACCATTGTGGTTTACATGCTTCCATGTGGAATTTAAAACTTTTGGCGATTCGTGGTTATACACACTGGCTTATCGGTTAGTTAAGAGTCATGTCAAAGACTTGTGCGATTCTGAAACAGACATTTGTACTCTGGAGAAGGATTTCGCCTTTGGGCCGCACTTTTATTTCGTGGATTATCTGTGGACGCACTAATTCAACTTACCTTAATTCTTATTCTGTTGGTGTTTTTAAGTCTGTTGGCAGCACCTTGCTTCTACGTCGGTGTTTTAGTATAACACTGGTGAGTATCTGCTGCTAGATTTACAGATCCGGAAACGTATCTATCGTTGGTCATAATCAAGTACCTGGCCTACTGGCGTAGGTGATCATGTCTCTCCACAACTTTCGATCTCGACTGTTATTTATCATTTCTGTTGTTGACCTTCTGCCAAGCCATTCTCTTAAGCTGTCTAGTATTTTCTCTCTTTGCTTCCCTCTATCCCTTCGTCCCTCAATTTTTAAAATGTTACAATATATTCCAGTTGTTCTCTTCTCATTACATGACAACAAAATGATGATTGTTTCTTCGTAGAGTAAAAGGTTAAGGGAGGGTACCCGAAGTAAAACAACCCCACTGCCTTGTGGGTGAGACTTTTTAGTCAGCCAACCGTAAATAAACCGACGGAAGGCAACAGAAAACCACCGTCGTAACTTCTTTGTACAATCATGAATCATGAATCGCCTATCGTTGGTATATTTGTTAAATAAACTACTGTTTCTGTTGATTACCACTCTGGATGAATTGTGATGACTGACCGATGCTGCCCGAGTGATGGAATGTTAATTGTTTAGATCACGCCCAATAATTCTCGCGTGCGTAGAACTGTTTATCGATCCGCTGGGGGAGTGCCAGGCTGGGAGAATATTGAACCAGGCAAATCTCCGCGACAGCGACATCTGATAATGTAGCAGAGCCGCAGTTGTGTCAAATATCATTCCATGTTAGAATCCACTGCAAGGTCTCATCCCATGTGGTCCATTGGATTTGCTGCACCTGTTGTACTGCCTTTTGCACACATTTGTTCTCCTTGGTGCCTCTGATCTCATAAATTACCATGTCCCTACGATCTCTGTTTGATTTTTTTGACCAACATGTCTCCGTGACCAGATCCACGCCTGTTGGTCAGCGTGTAGCCCATCACTTCTTTCAGCATGAGACATTCGCATGCTTTGATTATTGCTGTATCCGCCTGCCATTTTCTACCAGTATAGCGTAATTCTGACGCTAGTACAGTGGTGTCATCCATGAATGCGTTAAGTGGTGGCATGTCATATCCATCCCCAAGACGCTAACGTCTGGTCATTTAACCACTCAGCCTTTGCAATATTACTTATATCGCCATCACGAAGAGTATGGATGAGATTGTACAATCCATCATAATGGTTACAGTTCTATCCAGTCGGTCGTATATTCCCTGGTGGAGAAACCCATTGTGATGCCGGTAAAACACAGTTCGAGCATAGCAGTCACACTCTAGGGTACATGGTACATTCGGAGAGCCTGCCAAATAATCTGATGTGGAAATGATGCAAATGAACATTGCGATGACAAGATCCAACCATATTACGCCAAGATATAGTTTCGCCGCCATTTTCTGTATCGCCTCCCTGAGCATAGCCACGCGCTTCAAGCATCCCGGAATATTAAGGACTCCTCCCATCTGTATGGAGGTATCTTTGTACCGTTTTCCGTGAGGTACAAGGTGAGTTTCTTTGCCATTATGGAGAAGAATATTTTCCCTTCGACATTCATCAGGGAGATAGGTTTGAACTGCGCAATCTCATTTGAGTTCTGTTCCTTCGAAAGTACACTCCATTGGCCTTCTTCCATTGCTGGCTTACAAGCTGCCTTTACCATGCACCCCTGAGCTGCCGGCATTGTCGCTTCAGTGCCTCTGGACATCTTTTGTAGACCAGGTGCGAAACGCCGTTTGGACATGGGGCTGACCTGTTACAGGCTCTGTGGACTACATTTGTCACATCTTGTAACGTCGAAGGCCAATGGGGTTCCAGGTTCGCTCGACCACATCAGACCTGTCATAACCGGTTCATCTCTCTGGCTACCCGACATACTGGTCTCTCTCAGATGATTCTCCAGCTCTTCCTAGCTGGCTGTCAAAATTTCCAGATCTTGGTGGATCAAACAGCACCTTCGCAAACTTGAATGGAGTCATGAAAATGTTTCTCTGACCCTCTTGGTTGCTTTCTTTTTCCGGTATAGTCTTTCTGTTCTTCACATGACATTGTGTCATTATGTATCAAAGAAAGATCAAGACAAAGAAAGAAAGAGAAAGAAAATCTCCGCATTTTGCACGAAACGAGACATTTTCACTATCCTACATCAGGAATGCAAAGCTGATATTGGAGAAAATAGGTATGACATAAGTGTTACAGTGTGACTGATACAGGAAGGATAAATTGGCAATTAGAGGAAGAATAGAAGAATATGACGAACGTGAGAGGAAGAATAAGTTGTACTTGGTGTACAATAATAAAGGAGACTTAGAATTAGCGAATGTAAACTAGTCCACCTAGCTCAGACCGATGAGACGTAACAAGCTAACGTAACAAGCTAACGTAACAAGCTATGAGATTAGGCGGGAGGCGACGGCAGGTGTTCAATCTAAGTGCCGAAACCCTCGAAGGGTTTTCCACTGGCCTGGGGAGGTTACGTAAGGCAACGGAGAATAGTATTGGACTGCGTACGAACAGGTGTTTGAGATTAGGCGGACGTACATCGACACACCTGTGAGCGTGAGATCGCTGGACGGGCCCTGAAACATTCGAAGTTAAGCAGCCGACAAGGTGACGTAATCCCGACCGCACAGGAGGATTCCAGACGCCGAGACATCTTGTCCAGCGGTAGGAAATGCTTGAGTTCTCTCTGACTAGGAGATCAAAAGATAACGAGCCACAGAGTGGGAGATCAAAGTAAATTTGGAAGAAACTTAGGTTGGTCTAGGAGGTCAATGGCAGCTTGTAATAGGAGTGATTGACAGATATTGTCGAGACTTCATGGTAATTGACAAGCGGTGGACAGACAAGCATCCAATGGGTTGATGGTCTTAGCAAATTCCCAAGATAGACCACGCCAGTATTCAAGAATAGGCGTTGTCTTAACGGGAAATAAAAAAAAACCCGGGTAGATATTTTAGGGACACTTTTTCCGCCCACGAAGCTCTGGGTCACATCAGACAAAATGTAGCAGAGTTCTGCCTCAAGGCAGAAGCTAGGATTAGGAGTTAGTTAGATAAGGAGTTTCCTCGAAGATTTTGGAAATAACAGCAAGAATGCAAATTCATACTAATGTAGGAAACTGCTTCAGGCAGTTGAGTTAGGATTGAGGTAGTTAAAAAAAAAACAGTTCGCTCAGAGATTTTGTGACTTATAAATTTTGAAGTTGGCAATGAGAATAGTTTTGAGAAGTCATGAGTCGAACTGGAGAAACATCAGTATAGAATCTAGTAATTCTCATAGATTGATCAATGGAGTTATTACAATAGATTATTTATCAGCACAAGAGATTTTCTAAGAGATTCTATAACGCCCTTACGGACCACAAGAGCAGAGATTGTGTGAATTGAACATAGAATTAGAAGCTAACCACTATAGTTTGCCAACGAAACGATGTATCTTGTTACTACAATCATAAGTTATGTGTGTCCATCTACCGGTTGAAAGTACTAATAACAAGATATACAAAGATATTACAAGGAATATATTATCAATAAATATACAGAACTCTGCAACATCAAGTTCTTTTTATGGCGAGAGTGTCCACGATCTTTTTCATTTATTGAAAGACCTGGAGAAAGTAAGAAATTTTGCAAAGTTTGAAAGTACCCATGAAGGTTGAGCCTATGGTTATGGTTATGAAGGCGCCGGTATCACTGCAAACAAATTAAAATCGATAATTACTAAACCGCCCGTGACAGTGTAATCGTCCGAATTAATAGCTCATCTCCGAAACAAAGAAAGGTAACTGTAGTCCACATCACAGCAATCAACATAAGGCGAAAGTGAGCACAGACGTCTGTTCACTGTCATACGATATCATCATTCATCGTAAGCAATAGGAATATTGAAACACGATTGAAACAGATGAAACGCACAGCTCGCGGTGTGCACTTAACTCAATAGCTCGTGCAACAAGCCGGACTTGGAATATGAGAAAACTTGCAATAAGGAACACTTTTCAGACATAGCCTTCAATGGTTCCTGCCGCCTATCCATCATATCGACCGGAAGTTTTCGTTCTCATGAAAATGATGATCGTTATATTTTTTTAAAATGTGTAGCGCTTGATGATGTTAGAACATCGTTTTTGACGCCAAATCCGAACACATGAAACACAGTCGTCGGAATATCCCGTCGCCCATCAAACAACAGACCGTTAAGATCTTCCTGCAATGTCAACATTAGCGTAGGACCGGTCTAGGGATCTAAAATGAGCCATTATGATGACGTTGCACACACAACAATGGCTGCGCCCATATATTCCGGGCCACTCTAGTGAATGCAACCTACAACGAACGAAACACGGTGCAAAATCCCTGAAGTGAAAATTTAGGTTGACTAGGCAGAGTCTATACCTATGTTTCATAGATTACACCAAGGCAATTGACAAAGTAAAGCACCAAGAAATAATCAACATTTTAGAAAGCATAAACGTAGACAGCAAAGATCTAAGAATAATAAAGAACATGTACTGGCAACAAACAGCGGCCATAAGAACTGGAAACCAATTGGGAATGTTTAAACAAATAAAACAGGGTGTTAGTCAAGGTTGTGTGCTGTCACCAGATTTGTTTAATTTTTATAGTGAGATTATTTTAAGATCCATAAGGGGCATGCCTGGAGTATCAATTGGTGGTCATAATATAAATAATCTAAGGGTAAGATGTACAAAAGAGGTGAGATGCAGAATGGCTCAGGCAAAAGCAGCTTTCCAACAAATGAGGAAAATACTATGCAATCCATTTTTGACAATAGAAACAAGAAAAAGAGTTCTTAAATGTTATGTAGAGCCAGTCTTAACATATGGAAGCGAGTCATGGACAATAGGACAACAGACAAGAAAATCACTGGAGTCTGTAGAAATGTGGTTTTACAGAAGAATGTTGAGAATACCATGGACAGCTAAGAAGAGTAATGAAGAGGTTCTGAGAGAGGTCAAAGCAAAAAGATAGCTAATTTCCAATGTTAGGAAGAGACAATCATCATTTTTTGGCCATGTAATGAGAAGAGAAACACTTGAATATATTGTAGCAACTGGAAAAATTGAGGGACGAAGAGATAGAGGGAAGCAAAGAGAAAAAATAATAACAGACAGCTTAAGAGAATGGCTTGGCAGAAGGTCAACAACAGAAATGATAAATAGCTGCCGAGATCGAAAGTTGTGGAGAGACATGATCACCTACGCCACTAGGCCCGGTACTTGATGATGATGAGGCAGAGTGCGCATTAACGAGTTGTAACATGTAAATAATTTGCGTCAAACAATTCCAACGTCAAATCGCCTTGGAACAGCACACAATGTGTTGATGTAAACCGCATATCAACTCTCGACGGTGGAAGGTCACATTCACAACCTTTGACTTGTCAAACGGAATATTGCCGTGTGTACGACACCGCATCATCGGCGCAGATTTGTTAAATATAACAACATTAGATTGACTTTAACGCAGAAAAGTAATATTTTAGAGCAGAAATTAATCAGTTCCTAAATGTATTGGCCTTAGCTTGCTGATAGTTATTGTGGTGATGTTTTCCATGTCAATGTGCATTTGCTCTATCACTACTTCAGTATGGTTTGTAGTGTTTCCGTGTCTTACTTTCTAGGTATTGTTTCACTGGCAGCTTGTAGTATTAATCTACTAAATTCATAAACTATTCTTTTAATGAAATTATGTCTAGTGCCAGTGGGCGATAGTAGCAGTTGAGTAAATTAAAGTTAGTATTTTCTGTCCTGAGGTGCAGTATATGATATTCATCCCCATCCATATATACTTCAAACTGACATGCATTGATATTGTTTTTACAAGTGTCAATATTCCACTCTTTTTCTGTCTTTTCTGTCAGATCGGTAACACTGGAATCCCCTAATCTTCAAGGCTGTCTTTGTTTGGATGGGGTTCCTGCAAACAGCAGACGCTTATTTGCTCTTCATGTAGAATATTTTTTAACTTAAGGATCTTTTTGCTGTACCCATCTCTTTTGCTGTTGAAGCCTTCAGCATTTCAGTGCATTATTTTAAGTGGTCGCAGTTTTGATTGGCCAATAGCCCTATTTTCTCGCCCCCTGACTCCAAAGGGCGGTTGAGAAGGACATCCAGTAATAGTTGTTAGACCCTTTCAAGGCTGAGTGCCCGGCACTGCACCTGCCTGAGTGTCCATCACAGGGCGAGTGCCATATCGATTCGCAGTTATAGACATACTTCGCATTGGCGTGAACGCATGGCATCCTGATTGCTGAAGTGCACCTTTTGGCTGGTTGCTTCTGTCTTCAGCACTTAAACTTGCTAGAGCAGACTGTGGTCTTGCTCGGGTGTAGGAAGGCCTAGCCAGTCTTGGTTTTCAGTCCCTGGTGACTGTTAAACCCCATCTCCACGACATAGAGCTGGCCTTGAAGGGGATTGTCGTTCTCATATGAGGCCAAATATTAAAAAAAGCTTCATATCTGCTTGCAAATGATCTTGATCTATGTCATGCAAATACTGACTCAGAGTGTTAACATCTTATCTCCTGAATGTAATGATGTGATTAAAAAAAATGAAAATGCTGAAATTAATTCCAATGCTACCATACCTAACCTTTTGTACATTTCAGATATTGTAAGTGTCTGCAAACACGTTTTGTCATAAGAGACATCTTTTTTATTGTTTCGATGTGTAACACTTTATTTTTCAATTCTTTATGTGTTGCGGTAAAATCATTATGTTCTAGTTTTTTCTGCTTTCTGTGTGTATATCCGCATATATTGATTTTAAATGTAAAGATGTGCTTGAAATTGACTTTGGTAGAATTTCCAACGAATATCCTGCTTTTGTGGGAGCCGCGATAGCTCAGTGGTTAGTGAACTGGACTACAAAGGACAAGAGGTAGGGTTCGATCCCAACCGACGGCTTCCGGGTTCACCCAGCCTTTAATGGGTACCGGATTTTTTCCTGAGAAAGTAAAGCGGCACGGGCGTAATACCGACCACATTACCCCAAAAATCATGTGCCGAAGGTCTGTAAAATTTATGGTCACTAACACCATATTCCCTATACGCCACTTGGCGAGACAGGGGTACTTTACTTTTTTAAATCCTACTTTTGTAAGCAGAGCATAGCATATAACACAACGACACCTCAATAAACGTTTTGAGAACACCAGACTCAAGGGTCGGCCACGGAAAAGATGGATTGACGGAATATTAGAAGCACTAAGAAACATAATTGCAGCAGAGGCGAACAGAAGAGCAAAAGACCGCAAATTATATCTCCCCTTGACGCTGAAAGGTAAATGAGGAAGGAAAGAAGAAGATTATTATGTCCAGTCACATTACTTGATACTATTCGACCACTGAATCATCTGACGTTTCTTGTCATATCCTATTTGTAAAGTCATTCTGACATTTTCACATCAATCACGTTTCTTATTTCTTTCATGCTGGTTATCATTATATGACAGAACTTCTGAGACGCATAATAGCACCATACCACTTTTATTGCTGTTTCTCGTGAACAACACCTCAAGTAATTACACGTAAATACTGTTTTCACACCATTCATTAAAAGTTCATACTATCTGGCGGTTGACATGACTACATAATATGAATTCTTGGACTCCTCAAAATACCAATAGATAATAATTACACTTAACTAGCTAGTGTTTCTAATGGCTAAATTCTTTATTTAATTCTAGCCGTTAATATTTCACAAATAATACTTAAATTTATACAATAACGCGGTGTGCTTCTTGGATTTAATGTTCTGCTCATGCCTGTTGTGGTGTTTAACTTCTGACAGGCTGGTGGATGGTGGAAATTCTCGTTGTTAAGTGGGTATTTATCTTCTTTTCATTCGAGATAGACCTATCGGTGAAAGGCCATTGTTTTTCACTGTCGCTCCAGGCAGACGGTAATGTCCATTCCGAATTGTACAAAGTCTGTGACGGTGGATAGGGCGGAAGAGTCAGCAATGACCAACGGCCCAGAAAGCGTAAACAGTAAAGTGTGTGGTACATAAGAAGCATGTTCAGGACACGAAAGAGAAGAATTCGAACTTATGTCAGAGGAAAAATCTTAAAATAAGTACATGGAATGTTAGGACTCTATATCAATAAGTGGAAATTGGAAAATCTGATTCAAGAAGCAGAACGAACACACATAGATATTTTAGGCATATCAGAGACGAGATGGACAGAATATGGGTACATAGAGGACGAAAAAAATATATACATTTATATACTCAGGTAACACAACAGAACATCAAAGGTGGGGGGGGGGGGTAGGAATACTGATAAAAAGAGAGCTACACATATATATATGTACCTACTGGACATACAGTGATAGGATTATACTACTCAAGATGTAAGCAAAACCATTCGACATAGCAATAATACAAACATACGCACCTACTCAAGACTACACAGATGAACAAATAGAGGCATACAATAAAGACTTAAATAAAGTTATGAAGCAAGTGAAATCTTCGGACATCTTGATTGTAATGGGTGACATGAACGCTAAAGTAGGAAAAGGTAGATATAAGACCATTATAGGAAATCATGGTTAAGGAAAAAGAAATGACAGAGGAGAAAGATTAATACAATTCTGTGAATAAAACAGGCTGATAATATGTAACACCTACTTTGAGCAAGAGAAAAGGAAACTATACACATGGAAAAGCCTTGGAGATAAGAAGAGGAATCAAATAGATTACATAATGAAAAAAGAAAGGTTCAGTAACAGCGTCAAGAAAGCCAAAATCTATCCAGGGGCAGATATTAATTCAGATCACAATCCTGTAATGATTAAAATGAAAATCAAACTAAAGAGAAACAAGCAAAAGTCTAACTCATCAACAATACCACTAGATATTGCAGCTTTAAACCAAAAAGATATTAAATATACCTATACAATACAAGCAAAATACAAAACAAACCTGGAAATTAGAGAAATCGCCAATCAACCACTAATATCTTTAGTAATAAAGAAAATACGATGGTCATATGTTGAACATGTGATGGGAAGAGATAATAACCGAATAGCAAAGCCAGCCCTCATGTGGGAAACAACAGGTAAGAGAAAAAGAGGACACTGAGAAAAACATTGATGAGAGAGGCAAGAGAAGCAGGAATCGGTTCCCTCAATGAGATAGAGCTGCTTGCACAGAACACAGACACATGGCGAGATTTGATAAAATATCTTTAAAATAATTTAAAACTGTTAGAATAAAAAATTTAGATAAGAGAAGGAGTATCTTGGTCTACGCCATATGGGCCGGCTACGGCTCGAAAGGTCAACAGATAGATAGATAGATAGATATATAGATAGATACAATACAAGTAAAGAACACATATCAGAAGCTGCTTGAAGAAGGAATTAAGCAATACAGAAGAGAAAATCCTGATGAAAAAGCCACAATCAAATGGCAATGCATAAAGAAAAGCATACAAGAAACCTGCGACACCTTACCCAAAAAAAGAAAAAAATGGATAACTAACACCATCTTAGAAAAAAATGGAAGAAAGGAGACAAGCGAAGAACACTGCCCAATACAATAAAATAGATAATGAAATATGCAAAATGTGCAAAAAGGCAAAAGAAGAGTGGCTCAGCTAAAAATGTATAGAAATAGAAACTATGGAAAGCAAACAAGACTTAAGAGGAATGCACACAGAAATAAAGAGAATGACTAATAAAAATAAAAGAAGAAAGTGGATGCATTGCAGACAAAAAAGTAAAAATGCTAACAGAAAATAAATATATAAGAAATAGATGGCAGGAATATATAACAAAACTATTTCATGATCAAAGGGACAAGAAACCAAATATAAAATGCACATCAGGCTATAACATTTTAAAACTGGGGTGGAAAAACTATAAAAACAATGAAAAAGGGAAAAGCAACAGGATCTGACAGCATACAGATAGAGATGATACATGCACTAGAAGATTTTGGCATTGAAATGATTATAGACATATGAAACGACATATACCACACAGAATACATACCAAATGAACTAAAAACATCAACTTTCATTGCATTGCCTGAAAAGAATGGTGCAGTTGAATGAAGTGACTTTAGAACAATAATCCTAATGAGCCATGTTACACAAATCTTGCTAAAAATTATACAAGGAAGGATTCAGGATAAAATTAATACTGAATTAGATGAGCAGCAATTTGGATTTATGAAAAATAGCGGACAAAAGAAGCCGTATTCTGCATGAGAACATTAATCGAAAAGTACACAGAAGTAAAGAAACCTATATATGCCTGCTTCATAGACTACACCAAAGGTTTTGATAGAGTACACCACAAACAATTTATACAATGCCTAAAAGAAATTCATCTAGATGACATGGACATACAACTAATATGTAATCTATACTGGGAGCAATCAGCAATAATAAAATATAACAAAGAGCTACTCTACACCCATTGATATAAAAAGAAGAGTAAGACAGGGTGATCCTATCACCAAGCTTGTTCAATCTGTCCATCTATCTCCACTGAGCAAATCTTTAAAAACATCACAGAGATGCCAGGCCTAAGCATTAATGGGAAGATAATCAATAACCTAAGATATGCTGATGATACTGTACTGCTAGCAGAAAATCCTAAAGATCTACAACAATTACTTAATGAAATAAACACGACAAGCAAAAAATATGGATTAGATATGAATATCAAAAAGACTAAAATAATGATAATAAACAAAGAAAATACTCAAAACCCACAAGTGATATCAAATTTGAAGGAAGAGACATGGAGACAGTTCAGAACTATAATTACCTTGGACATACTATAACCAGTGATGGAAAATGTAAAACTGAAATAAACAAAAGAATAGGAATGGCAAAAAGTAATTTTAATGTCACAAAGAACATACTAACATCAAAACAAATAACAACAGGGCTAAAACTAAGAATAGCAAAATGTTATGTCTTCTCAACATTCCTGTATGGTGCAGAAACATGGACATTATACAAGAAAACAGAACAGAGAATTGAAGCCTTTGAAATTTGAATATATAGAAGAATAGGTAGAATTGGATGGAAGGAAAAGAAAACAAACGGTGAAGTCCTAAAGCAACTAAAAATGAAAAGAGCACTACTAAACATAATTCAAACAAGACAAATGCGATTTTTGGGCCATGTTAAAAGACACAACAGCCTACTAAAAGTAATCCTGAAGTGGAAAATACAAGGTAAAAGAGGCAGAGGCAGACCAAGACTAACATGGACGAGTAACATCAAAAGATGGACAAACCGGCCTATGACAACCGTGCACCATCAAAGCAAGAGACAGAGCAGAATGGCGCTCCATGTTCGGCAACCTTCGTTGCGGAGATGGCACTCGATGATGATGAATACTTAAATTGCACACAAGTCCAGTTATGAAATCTAACCGATATACTAAGTTTCACTGCGGCTTTTCCTTTCCCTAAGACCTTATCGAACTATGCTAGATGGTGTTAGCACTGATCATCTCGTCTGCCTGTGTGTATTAAAATGCTCAGCTGTCTTTCTGTAGGAGCCTCTTGCAGAAATTTAAAGGGAGTAGAATTTAAAGAGAGAATTCCGGAGTAGTCTCAGTGGTTTTTATATATCTACTTGACGCCTACATGCAGTTGTAATGTCCTAACTTATTTTTTTAAATCTAACGCGCTAAAGCGGTCGCTCCTTTTAATTTCGCCTGTCTATTTTTCTATACATATAATCATTTAACCTAGACCTGTTCTGTTGTGGAACATTCCAAGCCCAACGCAAAATATAAATTTTCTGCTCTTATCCTTGACGGATGTACTTAACAGGAGATCTTAAAGCTTATGGACTTGTTCGATGTGCAAAGAGGATGCCCTGTCGACAAAACTAAACTAAACTGAACTAAACTGAACTGAACTGAACTGAATTGACCTGAACTAAACTAAACTAAACTAAACTAAACTAAACTAAACTAAACTAAACTAAACTAAACTAAACTAAACTAAACTAAACTAAACTAAACTAAAGTAAACTAAACAGACGTCAATGCTAAAGACCAATAATTAGCTAAAGACAGTATTATTCTGAAATAAGAGTGGAAGGAAAATTACTGAATGTTTGTTCAGACTACAGCGCGTTATGATACAATAAAAGAAAAGAATAAATATATGTATAACAAAATTGCCTAAGTTAACATTAATTTAAAAATAGATTTACTTAAATCAGAGAAAAATGTACAAGATAACATAACTCAGAACGTGTTTAACTATATACTAACAATGAAAAATATTCACGAATGAATTAAACTAGTTACGAGACATTTTATCGTAACTAAAGAAAATTTCAAGGATTAAATAACATTTTACAATCTATAGACATAAGAAGAAAGAACAAAATATCGAAATGAAAAATTATAAAGGTTATGTATGGCCTTTGCGTCATGGCAGACTGTTGGTGGCAAGCAATCATGATTTGTCATTAGTTTGGTAATATTAGTTGATTCAGTTTTACTGAGCAGTTTCTTTTCTGGCTGAATTTATCGTTTCAGGATAGGACAAGATGCATATGTGTTGCCCAGCTTCATCTCATTTCTCTTGCACATTTTGTCTTCGAACTTTGGAAAGGGCCCAAGCACTTCCTTCGTTGAAGGCGTACCACAGAACCAACTAGCTACGTATGGCAAGCCTAATTTACTTGCTTGTTTACTATTGTTTTGTTTGTTCACTACCTCTTTATATTTTTACTCTATTAAATTCTCTTTCATGCTACTTCGAATATTGTGGTTTACTTCTCCCCTTCAGTTGCATGAACAAAAACACGATGACTGTTTCCTCCAATTGTTGGCAATACACTTTATTTTTTGCTGTGGTCATTTTAACACCAATACTATCACTTTTAGCTTACCGTAGTATTATCAATATTATTTACTGACCATGGTCGCACCTCGGACCCGCAGCGGCAGCTTGGGAGCAGCGGTTGGCTGAAAATCATGCACTTTAAAGCGAGACTCTTACTACTCATGTATCAGCAATCCTGACGTATGGAGAACATAAATCTGACAAGTGAATTTAATAATCACATTTTCATATTAATATCACATTGTATAACAGTACATGATGAATAGATCTTTAGAACATTAAAAAAAAACTATTAATGGTATAATCATTTGTACTATGAAAATACATACTTATTACATGCGTACTGAGTATTAAATATTTTGACACAAAAGTTTCCAAAGTTTATAAAAGACCATTGAAGCATTTTAACGTGGTTTCTCATGTCATACAACCTCTACCGCATCATGCGACGATGATTACATAAGGACCTAGTCCCTCCTTCGGAACGCTTCAAAGAGGAGACGAGAAGGGGTAGTGCGTTTTGGGCAAAGCATTATCTCCATATTATTGGCCCAAGCATAGCAAGCAAGCTGAAATATCAGTTCCATCTTCGTTAGGACACAGCTTAAGGAAGACACAATCTCTCATACTCGGCACATGGAACGTTAAAACCATGTGTCCTGGTTTAAATAACACCAACCTCACGAATGTAGAAAACATAAGGAAAACAGCCCTCATCGACATGGAGCTGCAGAGATTACATGTTGATATTGCAGCCATTCATGAAACAAGGCTTGCAGATTGTGGTTCAGTCAGGGAAAAAAATTACACCTTTTTCTGGCAGGAGCTAAAGCCTGAGCAGCCTCGCTTACATGGAGTGGGTTTTGCTGTGCATAATAAGCTCATACATTCTATAAACACCCCAAATGGTATATCAGAACACATAATAGCACAAAAATCCACTCAAAAGCTGGACCAATTAACATCATTAGCGCCTATGCACCAACAATATCAACGTCCTTCTAAACAATGCGTTTGAAACCGTCTCTGGAGATATCTACATCCGTACAAGATCTGACGGTTCCCTTATTCAATCTTGAACGCCTGAGGTCAAAATAAAAAAACAACTGAGACCCTAATCAAGGAGCTTCTATTCGCTGATGATGCAGCACTGGTTGCTCACGATCAATCCGTCCTGCAGTCAATTATTTATAATTTAGCTAGATCATGTGAATTATTCTCCCTATCAATAAGTATCCAGAAGACTATGGTGCTTCAACAAGGTGTAGCCAGCCCCGCAGCTTTATCGTTAAAAATACCATTGAACCTGTGAGAAAGTTCACATATCTCGGTTCTACGGTCACAACCAATGTCTCTATTGAAGAAGAAATAAATTCCCGAATCGGAAAGGCAGCTTCCACATTTGGCAAATTTAAAGATAGAGCATGGGCCAACACCAATTTAACACCGAGGACTTAGATTCAAATTTACCAAATTTGTGTGCTTGGTACACTTCTATACGGATCAGAAACTTGGACTATCTATGTAGGGCAGGAGAAAAGGTTAAACAGCTTTCATGTACGTTGCCTTTGTAAGATTATGAACACCAAATGGCAGAACAAAGTAACTAACTCTAATGTCTTACAACGAGCCAAACTCCCATCGATCATGGCAACACTTAGGATTCGTAGACTAAGGTTATTGAGTTATTTGCGGGTCATCATCATTGCACTCCGAACATGTCCATAGGTGCTCAGATCCCCTCCTCAGCAATTCCCTCAGTGTCCAGCGACTGACGACTCCAGTTTTATGTTGGTTGATAAATCTTCTTACACGGCCACCAAGTTTCTCATTTCTGGCTGTGCCCATCTTAACTCCCATTTCTATCATCCGACGAAGTGACGTGCATCTGTGTTTGTCGAAGTCCTGTGCTCTTCCCACATCTCGGAGGGCATAAGGTGGCCGGGCCATGTAAGAAGAATGGCAAACAATCGTATTCACAAACAAATATTGTATGGCGAACTTAAGGACGGAAAGAGACCAAAGGGCAGACCAGTGCTGAGATATAAGAATGTTTGCAGGGCTTCCATGAGGGAATTTTCTATAAGTGAAAGAAACTGGGAAAATGTGGCTGCGGATCGTAGCACATAGAGAGCAAACATTAAAAATGGCACGGCAACTTTCGAGACAGTGCTGATGTCAAATTCAGAAGACAAAAGGTACAAGAGAAAGAAGACAAGGCCGGGTACCGCGGGTACACCATGCTCGTTCTGTGGATGGATCTGTCTGTCCAGGATTGGCAAATTCAGCTACGAGAAAAGATGTTCAGTAAAGCAGCACCCAGTATGAGACAGTAATGCTTTACCAAACTGCTGACTTATCATGATTGCTTGTTACCAACCTGCCATCTGTCAGGACGCCAAAGGCCATATATATATATATATATATATATATATATATATATATATATATATATATATATATATATATATATAAACAGATTCAATACATCTATCTACACCGTTAATAACAATTTCTCTCAGAACAAGAGCTGATTTCGGTAAAATCCAGGCTATCGCGAAGAACGCGTGAAGCGAAGGACTGATACATATCACATGAAAACATTACAACAGTGTAATCTGCATGAACTGCATCAGGCACATACTTGGAATATCATTGAGTAACAAATAGTGAACTATTATGTTGTGCTAGAATCTCATGCATGGTCACTGTTTCTCCAATGTAATTTTAGATGGTTAAAATGGAAGGTAGCTTGATTTTAAAATATATATAATACGGACTGTAGGTTTCGGACAACAGAACCAAAAGCAGACCCATCGTCCGCTGCAAAGACCTCTGCATACATGATCTGAAGACAACATAAATGAACATAGTTATTGAGAAACAGTCTGCTATTAATAGACCCGGCAGGAAGCAAGCTAATGATTGTGGTTTTAAAACTGGTGAAACAAAATTGTGGCAGATTGCTGTCCAGGCCAGCATGAAGAATAACACTGATAAACTCCCCATTGTCTTTTGAGATTAGTGCTATGCTAACTATAATTACTAATTCAAAATATTATATCTAAATGCCGAGGTACAGCAGTGGTAAGAAGACTGGTGTAGACCAGTTGAAAACAAGAACTTTGGGGTCGATCTGCTTCTATGATCACCTAGTCTTTAACCTGGTACCAAAAATTACATTTTTTTCCCTAGAAAAGAAAGACCACCTTGTAGTTTTGAACACATTACTAAAAAAATGAATATGTTGATAATCAAGATAATGTGGCACTAATTGTTTATTCCCTGTACGCCACGTTCGAGATAAGGCGATGCTGTTTTTAATTTTTTAGTTTACATTTATTCACAAACAATTTACAATAAAAGAAATAATGGTTTCGGAGTACAATGATGGTGACCCGCAAATAAATTCAATAACTCAATGTAAATGGAATTTTATTTGTATTCCAGTAAATACAACTTACTTTAATTGTTTCACGTTTAAAATAACTATGATTAATTTATATAAGATAGAAAACACCATTCCTCTCAAACGATAAATAACATTTAGTTTTGGATGATTTAAACGTTTTGTACAAGATACTATGTTGGTACTTTATTTGAAATATTATTTGCTACATGTTCTTGTATCGCTAGTGCAATCAGTGTTACATTTACTATTATTTTACAGCATAATGTGAGAATTTCATTCTGTTTCCATTCCAACATTAATTATTGTTCCTTTTCTTGATTTGTTTCCAAATACAGCATTTGTTGCATCTTTATCTGCTTCCCATTCTGCCTTCATTGTGATTAAGTTTTTTCCTTCAGGAATAAGTAGTAGTCTTATTGGAAACGGACAACCTGCAATGCCAGCTAAAATCATGTAGCCATCAGGAGCAAACTGGACACAAGTGATGGGGCAATCAAACGTGTGACAGGCCACAAAACGTCCTGAAATATCATTTCAAAACTGTTAATGCAATAAAAACCACATGCACTTGCTGAAAGTGTGTTAAACAATTATATGTAAATATTATTAAAACACACAATATAAATGTTCATTTTATTTGTAGATTTACTTCAAACCCTTAAAACATGCACATAGTTACACTAGAAATACCATTATAAGTGTTGTAGTGAACCTAAATTAAAGATAAATCACAGTCAGACGAAAAGTGGCTTCATTAACGTTATCTATCAATTAAGTGGGCATTGAGTAAATTAACAAATAAAATAATCATCCTGGCAAGCAACCAACAGTACATATTTACTAATGGAAATAAGAATTAGAGGTTTAAAAGGGATGGTATCTGGAATTATGAAAGAATGATTGGTTGCAAATTCCCCTGTACCATCAGTTGGTTGCTCAAGTAGATGCCTATCGTCTAAAAATCCTTATACTTTAAGGTTCTGTTAGTAACTGAATCGTATACCGATTCCATACCATGCTTTGTACTAGAGGAGTGACACTCCAAATAACAAGATATATGTTGATCCCAAGTTTGGATAGGGACTAGATACTGAAAGATTTGACTTTCACGTATATTGAAGAAAGTGACTGTAATTGATAAGTTTGTTGCTCTTGGGACGGTGGGGAATTAAATATAAAACTTGGAGAAGAAAAAAAAACAAACAAGAAAGTTGAGACGATGGTACAATAAGTAGTATTTAAACTCTTCGTTGTCTGTTCAGAGGGGAGAATGAGAGAACATGTGAGTTTATTATGCGAAAGGAAAGGTGCAAAATATCGCGGGTAAATATTGCATTTCAATAATGAAAAAAAAGTATTTTAGGTAAATCACCTTTGACATGGGAGATAATTATAACAATTTTTTCAGAGTTTTGCAAAGTCAATCTTGGCTTACATAGAAGCGAATCCAAGACAATCGAACAAAACGCCAAGAAAATAAATCTACAGAATTGAATTGTGGTTTCACTGAGGAATATTGAGATTACCATGGATAACTAGGAGCAACGATGTTGTTCTAAAACAGGATAAAGCACACAAAAAATAAATAAATAAACTAATTGCCAACATCAGGAGGAAACAATCATAAATTATTGTCCATGTAATGAGAAAGGAACAGGTGGAATATATTTAGAGACAAGTGGACAAATGTATGGAAGAAGAAATAGAGGGACCCAAAGAAAATATACCAACCATTTTTAGAAAATGCTTTAGTAGGAAGTCAACAACTGTAGAGAAAAAAGTGTTCGAGAAACATTGAACATTTACACCCATAGGCAGGGCACTCGATAATGATGATAGAAATAGTATGATATAGAGCAGGGATGGCCAATTAGGTGCCCACGGGCCACAAGTGGCCCGCGACATCCTTTTTGTAGCCCGCGGCGGATAAAAAATAAAATCAGGTTGCATTGAGCAAAATGTCCTGGGTAAAATTGATTTAAAATTTGTTACATTAACTTCTACCGTGGAGAAAGCTAACTCAAATATTCCTTAGCAGACCTATGTTTAAAACTCGGAACACTCTAGTAGTTAGTTTAACGTCGAGCCGACTCTCGGTTCTGCGAGTTAAAACAGTTTCCGCCAAGAAATACTGTCAGTCACCCACCTCCTCCACCCCAACACACTCACCCCACAATTATTTTACTTTCAGTTTCTTTCTCTCCAAACCTCTTTTCATCAGTCAAAATTATATATCCGATCTGATCATTCTGATTTTGTCGAGTTACAGTGAACAGTTCCATTTTAACAGGAAACAGTGCTATTGTTGTAATCTGTGTTTTCATTGTCTGTTGCTTCGATCGTGGTATAATATGAACAATAAACGTCAATTAAATGAAAAAATCAGATTTTTTCATGAGAAATGGGAACATTATTTTTTATTTATCAACAATAAGGATAGCAAAACGCAGTGCCTTGTGTGTTTGCAAGTGTTGTCTGTAAATAAAGAGTATAATCATAAACTGCATTACACACAGCATCACGCCGCTAAATACAAGGACTACATTGGTACAATACGTTCTACACATGTGTGCGATTTGAAGAAAAAGGTTAGTGCTCAGAAATCTATTTTTACTACATTAACAAGAAAACAAACAAGTTCCTTAATGGCATTGTTTGTTGTAAGCGCAGAGATAACGAAATAGAAAAAAATCATTATGTGACGGTGACTCCATTGCCAGCATTACACTGCATTATACACCAGGAGGCGCTTTGTGGCAAGATTCTAGACGTGGTGGATGTTATGAAAACTGTAATAAAGTGTGTGAATTTAATAAAAGGCGGGAATCGGTCTTTGACACACCGACAGTTTATACATTTTCTATCAGAATTTGAGGCGGTATATGGCGATTTGGTGCTCTACACACAAGTGCGCTGGCTAAGCAGAGGGAATTGTTTGAGGCGGTTTTTTGCTTTGAGAAACGAGATAAAGCAGTTTTTAGACAAACATGATACCAACAAAGAACTGATCAGAAAAATGTCTGATCCACATTTTAACAGCGTATTGGCCTTTTTAACTGATATCACCCAGCACATGAATGAACTCAACGTGAAGCTACAGGGACGTTCCCAAACAGTCTCAGATTTGGTAGGACACCTAGATGGATTTATAAGTGAACTAAAAGTTTTTAGATTTACCCTGGCCAAAGAAAACTTCATTCATTTTCCTTCGTGCAAAGAATTGATTGAGGAGTGCAGTGACACTGATTTCAAATTTTCTGTATTAACGTTAGACAAACTGTTGTAGCAATTCAATGAACGATTTTCTGACTTCAGTGGTATACGACCAGAACTGGCATTGTTTAACAACCTATGAAGTGTGACATTTTCCAACAACATGACACTTTTCAGTTGGAGTTATGTAACGTCCAAAGTGACCCCTTTTTCCAATCAAGGATGGAGATAGGAGTTGTCTTTTGGAAACTTGTGCCACAGGAAAAATATCCCGCATTGAGTGATTTCAGTTTGAAAATTACTTCTATGTTCGGAAGCACATATAGATGTGAATGCGCTTTTTCAACAATGAAGGAGATTAAATCGTCACAAAGAAACCGACTCACTGATGGCCACCTTCAGGATTTATTACGAATATCATCATCATCTTTACACATTGACTTTGATGAACTTGTTGTTGCACATGAACGCCCACATTGTTCTCATTAAGGTTTGTTACATGTCAACTTTAAAATGACCTAACTAAAACATGTTTGTTAAACAATATAAATAGCAAATTTTATTCATTTTTATAAATCAACTAGGTATTGTTAACTCTGTTGCAATAAAATGATTTATGTAAGCAAATAATGCCGATAAATAACAAAAATATTACCTTAAAACAAATGCCAAGTTTATTTGTATTGATGTTGTTATGTGTGTGGCCAGCCACACAAAAAATAATAAAAAAGTGGCCCGCCATTTGAAAGAAATTGGCCATCCCTGATATAGAGTATTCATAGGTCAATCAATCTATGTTTCCTTAAACTTGCTTCCATAAAGTCAAGAAGTTCTGACAAAGCGAATACAATCAAGAATCGTCATCGTTGTGTCGCATGTCCTTTGAAGACCATTGCATTCGCCAAATGCACATCCCATCTGAAAGAATCTCTTTCTCTAGCGAGGTCGCCCACTTCTGTTGCTATGCTCAAGGTTCCTAGATGTCTTGAAACACTCCTCCTCTGTATGCCTCTGTCTATTCTTCCTGGATGTCTTCTATTATTGTTCTTTCTAATCCGCTGAGTCATTTGACGTGGCCACAGTATTTTAATTGTAAAATGTTGTTTATGAGACAGTTCTTTTCATTGTTTAGGTCTTTAAATACATCTTCAGTACTATGGTTTTGGTTACGGTTATTCGAAGGCCTCTGTATCATTGCAAACAAATGGATATCCATAACTGCTCAACTGCCCGTTGCAGTGGAATCATCCGAATTAACAACTCATCGAATATCCAAAAAAAGAAAGACAGTCCTCATCATAGCGGAGACCGCACATGCAAAAGACAAGGCTTTTCCGCACCAAATTGAATGCATCTGAACTGTCCTTCGTCAAACGATATCATCATTAATCGTAAGCAATTTGAATATAGAAACACCATCTGGATGAAACACAGCTCACGGTGTGCACAGAGCACTACTCAGTTGCTCCGGCAGCAAGCTGGTCTTCGAATATATGGAGACTACAACAAGAAACATTTTTACAACATTGATTCAACGGTTCCCTGTCGCCTATTCGCCATATTGACTGGAAATCACAGTGCTCTTTTTCATTATCCAAGGTATCCTAAGAATTTAACATTTTGTTTCGAATGGATCAATTATCTTCTATGTTGCTCGCGAGATTGTTCGCGATTCGCAATCATATGTTGCTATTGGAAAAATATCTGCCCTTTATTATTTTAATTGTACTGTCTTGCTGGTATTGTGACATATCTTCTTCATGGCATGTTATTTTTGTGTTGCTATTGCTTGTTCATCTTTTGGTCTCTTTCTGACAGACCCCATTATGATGAAGTATTAAAACAACTAAAAATTAAAAATGAACTACTAAACACAATTAGAACAAGACAAATGAGATTTTTGGGGCATGTTAAAAGACACAACAGCCTGCTAAAAGTAATATTGGAAGGGAATATACAAGGTAATAAAGACAGAGGCAAACCAAGACTAACATGGATGAGGAGTAACATAAAAGATGGACAAATCAGTCTATGACAACCTGCACCATCAACGCAAGAGACAGAGCAGAATGGCGCTCCATGGTAGCAAACCTTCGTTGAGGAGAAGGCACTCGTTGATTATTGCCAAAAATGGATTGCATTGTATCTTCCTCATATTTTGGAAAGCTGCTTTTGCCTAAGCCATTCTGGATCTCACCACTTTTGTACATCTTCCGTCTGATGTCAACAAAGTTCCCTAATATTTAAATTCATTTACCTGTTTTAATATTGTTCAATTTGTCTTTATTTTCCACTGAGGTGATGTCATTTTATTTGTTGTTACCATTACCTCTGTCTTTTTGCTATTAAGGCTGAGTCCTTTATTTTTGCTTTCTTCCACTACAATTTCTAACATTTCTTGTAACTCATTTTCTTCTTCTTCTTCTTTCTTCTTTTCTCTTTCACTGATACCTAAAAGGTGTCGTGGTTTATATCATTTGTCGTTCTTGTGCTGCTCCAATTGTCTGAATTAGTGATTTTCCTTTGTTGTTACATGTCTCTGTCACTGCATCTATCCATCTTCTTCTGGGTCTTCCTCTTGGTCTTTTTCCATGCATTCTCGAGAAGAACGCCCTTGATGGTGATTGGTAAGGATTCATTCTGACCAGGTGGCCAAACCATTTAAATTGTTGTTATTCTATATATTCTTGGCAGGGTTTTGTTCCTACTATTTTTCTTATGGTTTCATTTGGTATTCTATCTCTTCTTGTGTTGTTTGTTATTTTTCTCAAGCAATGCATCTCACATGTATTGATCTTTCTTAAATGTGATTTAGAAAGGGTCCATGTTTGACATAGGTTCATAGCACAAAGTTGGTATGAAGATGCTATTTATCATTTGTTGTTTAGCTGGCATAGAAATGTTTGGATGTCTTAGCAATGGTGAAAGCTGGTATGTGACAGCATTTGCTTTTTGTATTCTCATGTCAATTTCTCTGTCTAGTTTTCCATCTTCTGTGAACATTGGGCCTAAATACTTGAATCCATCTACTTGATTTATTTCTTTATTTTTGATCTTGTTTTTGAAATAGAACAAGAACGCTTTAATTTATTTTTCTACGGGAATTGAAATTCACTTATAACTTAAATCTCATTTTCACTCTTAGCAATTAAGACTGTATCATCAGCACACCTTATATTATTTACATTATGACCTCCAATTGTTATCCCAGGCATGCCCCTTATGGATCTTAAAATAATCTCACTATAGTTATTAAATAAATCTGATGACAGCATACAACCTTGCCTAACACCCTGTTTTATTTGTTGAAACATTCCCAATTGATTTCCAGTTCTTATGGCCGCTGTTTGTTGCCAGAACATGTTCTTTATTAATCTTAGATCTTTGCTGTCTACATTTATGCTTTCAAATTTTTATTTTTTCTTCCGTTTAAAAATGGTGGTACGTTTCACGTTCTCTCGATCGCTGCAGAAAATGCATCTGGGGTTTGATTAATTTCGGCTCTCTGAAGCAATTTTCTGTGTTGAAATCAAAATGATGTTCTACTTAGCAAATCTGCGCTGACGAAGTGGACAAATCTGCGCCGCCGAGTACACACAGCAATGTTCCTTTTTGACAAATCAAGTATTGTAAAAGCGACCTTCACCGTCTAGTGTTGACATGCGGTTTACGTCACATTGTGTGCTGTTCAATGGCCGACATTGGAATTGTTTGACGCAAGTTATTTACATGCTGAAACGCATTAATGAGTACTGTTCCGTCAAGTCGACCGAAGATTTTCCTCTTTGGGGAATTTGCACCGTGTTTCGTTCATTGTACGCTAACCGTAGTGTCTGTTGTTTGATGTGTGACGGGGATAATTCGAGCACTAACTGTGTGTTTATATGTTCGGTTGGAGTAAAGAACGATGTCCTAACATCATCAAGCGCTATACATTTTTTGTTCTCAATATGACGAAAATCATTTTCGGGAGGACGTGAACTTCCGGTATATGGTGGATAGGCGGCAGGAACCATTGAAGGCTACGTCTGAAAAGTGTTCCTTGTTACAGTTTCCTCATATTCCAAGTCCTGCTTGTTGCAGGAGCTACTGAGTTAAGTGCTCTGTGCACACCGTGAGCTGTGTGTCTCATCCGTTTTGATCATGTTTCGATATTCCAATTGTTTACGATGAATGATGATATCGTATGACAGGGAACAGTTGGCTGTGTTCACTTTCTGCGCGGTTTCGCCTTATGTCTTTTGGCATGTGCTGAGACTGCTACGATGGGGACTACAGTTACCTTTCTTTGTTTGGGAGATGAGTTAGTAATTCGGATGATTCCACTGGCACGGGCGGTTGAGCGATTATTGATTTTAATTCGTTTGCAGTGATACCGAGGCCTGGTTTTAACCAATAACCAATAACCAATTTATGCTTTCTATATTTTTTATTATTTCTTGGTGCATTACTTTGTCAAATGCTTTGGTATAATATCTGAAACATAGGTATATATCTGTTTTCACCTCTATGACTTTTTCTACTAAAGATCTTATGATATATATGGCATTAGAATAATAAAAAAGAATAGACAAAATAATAAACAGAAGAATAGGAAGGGCAACAAGTAATTTTAATGTCACAAAGAACATCACCATCATCATCATCATCATCGTCATCAAGTACCGGCCCTGCTGGCGTTGGTGATCTTGTCTCTCCACAACTTTTGATCTCGAGAGTTATTGATCATTTCTGTTGGTGATCTTCTGCCAAGCCATTCTCTTGAGCTGTCTGGTATTTTTTATCTTCGCTTTCCTCTATTTTTTCTTCCCTCAATTTTTCCAGTTGTTACAATATATTCCAGTTGTTCTCTTCTCATTACATGGCCAAAAAATGATGATTGTTTCTTCCTAATATTGGAAATGAGCTCTCCTTTTGCTTTGACCTCTTTCAGAACATTTTCATTACTCTTCTTAGCTGTCCATGGTATTCTCAACATTCTTCTGTAAAACCACATTTCTACAGACTCCAGTGCTCTTCTTCTCTGATGTCCTATTGTCCATGATTCACATCCATATGTTAAGACTGGCTCTACGTAACATTTATGAACTCTTTTTCTTGTTTCTATTGTCAAAAATGGATTGCATAGTATTTTCCTCATTTTTTGGAAAGCTGCTTTTGCCTGAGCCATTCTGCATCTCACCTCTTTTGTACATCTTCCGTCTGAGGTTAACAAAGTTCCCAAATATTTAAATTCATTTACCTGTTTTAATATTGTTCCACTTGTCTTTATTTTGCACTGAGGTGATATCTTTTTCTTTGTATTTACTATTACCTCTGTCTTTTTACTATTAAGGCTGATTCCTTTATTTTTGCTTTCCTTCACTACAATGTCCAACATTTCTTGTAACTCATTTTCACTCTTAGAGGCTAAGACTGTATCATCAGCATACCTTAGATTATTTATATTATGACCTCCAATTGTTATTCCAGGCATGCCCTTTATGGATCTTAAAATAATCTCACTATAAATATTAAACAAATCTGGTGACAGCACGCAGCCTTGTCTAACACCCTGTTTTATTTGTTGAAACATTCCCATATGACTCATAAGACTTATTGTGCGATGATCATCGCATTCAATCGCACCCGATTTCTTTGGTAGTACTATGAATATAGATTTGAGCATGTCGTCTGGTATATATCCGCTTTTGTAGATAACATTCAATATTTTTGTTATTGTTTCTATTCCAAAATCACCCATGGCGTCTATCTCTTCTTTCGTTATTCATCTGGTCCGGGAGCTTTGCCTGCTTTCATATTGCGCAAAGCGTCTTCCACTTCTTCTCTGAGTTTTTCTGGTCCTTCTCCATTATCCTTAATATTTACTTCCGTTCGTTCATCATTATAAAGATCTTTAATGTATTCTGTCCATCGTTCCCTTATGTTTTCTTGATCAATCAACAGTTCTCCTTCCTTTGATCTTAGACATCCAGTTATTGATTGCGTTTTTCTTCCTGTTAATTCCTCAGTTTGTTTGTATATATGCTTTAGCATCTCCTTTTTGTTGCACTTCAATCTCTTTGCATCTCTCTTTGAGCCATGCTTCTTTTGCTTCAATGCATTTTACTACAATTTATTTATTTAATCTCTTATACTCATCGTTATTTCCTTTATTTGTTCTTCTTGTATCCATTAGCTGCAAAATGTCATCTGTTTCTTTCTTGAATTTGTTCTCACTGGTGGTATGCACTCTTTTGATGTTTGTTGCATTGATTCTTTTAGCATTTCCCATGAAGAACATACTAACATCAAAACAAATAACACCACGGCTAAAACTAAGAATAGCAAAATGTTATATCTTCTCAACATTCCTATATGTTGCAGAAACATAAACTTTAGGCAAGAAAACAGAACAGAAATTTGCAGCCTCTGAAATGTGGATATATAGAAGAATAGATAGAATTGGATGGAAGGAAAAGAAAACAAACGATAAAGTCTTAAAACAACTAAAAATGAAAAGAAAACTACTAAACACAATTCAAACAAGACAAATGCGATTTTTTGGCCATGTTAAAAGACACAACAGTCTACTAAAAGTAATCCTGGAGAGAAAATTATAAGGTAAAAGAGCAGAGGCAGACCAGGACTAACATGGACGAGTAACATCAAAAGATGGACAAACCAGCCCATGACAACCTGCACCATCAAAGCAAGAGGCAGAGCAGAATGGCGCTCCAATGGTAGCCAACCTTCGATGCGGAGACGGCACTCGATATTGATGCTGATATGGCATTAAAAAAAAGGGAAAAGTACCCCAGTCACGCCAAGTTGCGTATAGGGAATATAGTGTTAGTGACCATAAATTTTACAGACCTTCAGCACATGATTTTTGCGGTAATGTGGTCAGTAATACGCCCGTTCCGCTTTACTTTCCCAGAAAATTCCGGTACCCATTTAAGGCTGGGTGAACCCGAAAGCCGTCGGTTGGGATCGAACCCTACCGCTTGTCTTTTGTAATCCAGTTCACTAACCAATGAGCTATTGCGGCTCCCATATGATATGGCATTGCTTGTTTCTTTATCTCTAAAAAACCGCACTGTTCATCAATAATTTCTGGTCTGATTTCTCTCTCTCTCTCTTTCTGCGATCAAGACTCAATCAGAGTAGGATTCCAGACTCTCACATGAAGTCAGCTGTCAGGTTAAGTATGTTGATCGCCCCCACAGACAGAACATCACAATTAGAGTCCGCCAGATCCACTCTAATTGAACCACCCGTTGAAACGTTGCACTGTGTTCTGCGCCAGTGGCCCAGTGTACCCGATTTCAGCCAGCATTTTATTCAGGTTTGCATTCCTTAGCCTTTGATTGTCCCTAATCTTCCTGCAAGGCAGCAGATTGTCTTTTCTGTAGAGAGATTCTGCCCTTAGATGGTCGGCCCTCCCAGGTTTATGAGCACCATCTGCCCGAGTCACTAGAGGTGACTAACACAGACACGCACACATAGATATGAGATGTGACTAACACATACATGCACACAGCGATACGAGACATGACTAACACTGACACACATCAAGATATATGACACATGACTAACATAAACATGCACATAAAGATATGAGATATGACTAAAATAGACATGCACACACAAGATATGCGATGTGACTAACATAACCATGCACACACAAAGATATGAGATATGACTAACATAAACATGCACACAAAGATATGAGATAGCACTAACCCAAACATGCACACACAAAGATATGACACATGACTTACACAGATACACAATAAGATATGAGATATGACTAAACACATACAAACATAAAGATATGAGACATGATTAACACGGACACACCAAGATATGAGATATGACTAACATGACACACACCAAGATATGCGCCATGGCCAGCACACACATACACACACACACACACACACACACAAGCTAAGATATGAGCCATGGCTAGCACAGAAACACATCAAGATATGAGCCATGGCTAGCACAGAAACACATCAAGATATGAGCAATGGCTTCACGGAAAAACACCAAGAAATGAACCATGTCCAGCACAGAAACACATTAAGGTATCCATGTGCTTGGGTTTGTTGTAGTCGGCAGACTCTTCTTAACGTGGGAATCATCGACATACGAGACGCAGGCCCCGATTAACTGTTCACAGGTTTCGTTCAAACAGTTGTCCGGAGCTTTGAGAGTGCAGTCTGACCCGTAGAACGTTCCCTTGCATGTACAGTTCCCGGTTGACTGTTCACAGATGTCATTGAAACAGTTGTCCAGAAATTTGAGAGTGCAGTCTGACCCGCAGTACGTTTCCTAGCACGAACAGTCTGTACTTTCCGGGTCACATATGATGTCACAGCCCTTAGAACACGTCTGTTTGCACTGTAGCCCACAATTACCATCGGGATAAGTGTCATTACAGGTGTAGCCAGGATGTTTACATTGTAGACATTTTCCGGATTTTTCCTCACATAAAGGACAGACACTAAGACAAGACCCGGAGCAGTCGTGTCCGTAGATCCTATGTGAACAGTTGCCGTGACACGAACATATGATGACGTCTAATTTTATATTTACTTCTGTTCGTTTATCGTTATAAAGATGTTTAATGTGTTCTGTCCATCTTTCCATTATGTTTTCTTGTTAAATAAACAGTTATTCTTCCTTTGATCTTAAGCATCCCGTTTTTTAATGCGTTTTTCTTCGTGTTAATTCTTCAATTTGTTTGTATGTAGCTTTGGCATCTCCATTTTGTTGCATTTAAATCTCTTTGCACATCTCTTTTAGCCATGCTTCTTTTGCTTTATTTCATTTTATTACAAATTCTTTATTTAATCTCTTTAGAGGGGATAGATTGTTAGATTGGGAAAAGACACATGAAATGATTATAGGTAATACCTGGTTCAAACAACACCCTAGGCAACTATGGACATGGCAAAGCCCAGACAAAAAAGTACAAAATCAAATTGATTTTATACTGGTACAGAGAAGATTCAGGAATGGGCTAACATCGGTTAAAACAAGGCCAGGAGCAGATTGCAATAGTGACCATGTACCAGTAGTTGGAAAGATAAGAATAAAACTGCGGAAGGCACAGAAATCACCAAGAAATATAAAATTAGAACTAGATATGCTAACAGTAGATAAACAGATGAGTGATAAGTACAGCACGAAAGTACAAAATATATATAATGCTACTGAGAAAATACAGGACAACCAGGAGCAGTGGGAAATGCTCAAACAGTCGATTCAACAAACATCAAAAGAAGTAATACCAGTGACTAAAGGAATCAACAAAAAGAAATGGATGACAGAAGAAATATTACAACTAATGGACGAAAGAAGAAAACATAAGAAAGAAGAACGGACATACAAAATATTGCACAAAGAGATCCAAAAAAAGTGGTGTGAAGCAAAGGAAGGATGGTTAAAACAGAAATGTGAAGAAATGGAAAAACAACAAAAGAAAGACTCAAAATTTATGCACAATCAGTTAAATGAATTAACAGGAAGAAAAGAAGTCAAAGTTTCAGGATGTGTGAAATCAAAGGAAGGAAATATAATAACGGGACAGGAGAAGACAATGGAAAGATGGACAGAATATATCAGTCAACTCTATGATGATGAAAGGCCGGAATTAAACAATTCAAATGAAGACACAGGACCACCAATAATGCAGAGTGAAGTGGAGGACGCAATTCAACACATGAAAAGAGGCAAAGCTCCAGGGCCTGACAATATAACAATCGAAGAGATAAATGCATTAGGAGAGCTGGGAGTACAAGTCATAACAAAATTACTCAATGACATATATAACACTGGACACATACCTGAAGATCTACTAAAATCTATCTTTGTAGCCATACCGAAGAAGTCAGGAGCCACTGATTGTGAAGACCATCGAACTATTAGTCTCATGAGCCATATGACTAAAATATTACTAAGAATAATCATGAGACGTGTAAGGAACAAAATAAAACCAGAAATAAGCTAGGAACAATGTGGATTTGTGGAAGGAAAGGGCACTAATTATGCAATATACATCTTAAGAACATTGATAGAAAGATCTATAGAGGTTAGAAAGATCTATATATGTGCTTTATAGACTACACGAAAGCATTTGACAAAGTAAAGCATGTGGAAATAATCAAAAAGCTGGAGAAATTAAACATTGATGGCAAGGATCTGCGAATCATAAAAAACATGTACTGGCAACAAACAGCAGCTATACGAATTAACAACCAAACAGGACAATTCCAATATATAAAGCAAGGAGCCAGACAAGGCTGTGTTCTGTCGCCGAATTTGTTTTCACTTTAAAGCGAATATATTATAAGATCAATAGTAGACAAAAAAGGAATTGAAGTCAACGGTCATAACATAAATAATTTGCGATATGCGGGTGATACAGTCTTAATAGCATAGACAGAGAATGAACTACAAGAAATGATAGACATATTAGTAGAAGAAAGCAACAAGAAAGGTCTCAGTCTGGATAGTAAGAAAACAGAAGTAATGGTTATATCGAAGAAACAATCACCTCCATCATGCAGCATAAAAATAAACGAGACAAATCTGAAACAAGTGCAACGTTTCAAATACTTGGGCACAATAATAACATCAGATGGGAGATGCACCACAGTAATAAAAAGCAGAATAGCTCAGGCCAAAATGGCATTTCAGAAAATGAAAAATATCTTATGCAACAAATCTATGTCAATAAAAATGAGAATGAGAGTTCATCGGTGCTATATAGCACCAATTCTGACCTATGGAAGCGAATCATGGACAGTAGACACACAAATGAAAAGACGATTAGAGGCCACAGAGATGGGATTTCTCAGAAGAATTTTGAAAGTTCCCTGGACAGCTAAAAAGACCAATGAGGAAGTTCTCAAAGAGGCCAACACAAAATGGGAGCTCTTAAAAAACATCTGAAAGAAGCAATCAACATTTTTCGGGCACATCACGAGAAGAGGAAAGTTGGAATACTTAGTTACAACTGAAAAATAAAAGGAAAGAGAGATCGCGGGCGACAAAGAGAGAAAATACTGGATAGCTAGGTGTCATGGCATGGAAAACAGTCAACAACAGAACTGATACGATGCACTGTAGATAGAAGATTGTGGAGGGACATGATCACCTACGCCAACCGGTATGGCACATGATGATGATACTCATCTTTATTTTCTTTATTTCTTCTTCTTGTATCCATTAGCTGCAAAATTTCATCTGTCATACATTTCTTTCTTGAATTTGTTCTCGCTTGTGGTATGAACTCTTTTGATGTTTGTTGTATTGATTCTTTTAGCATTTCCCACTGTTCTTTGCTTTGTATCTTCTCTATTGCATAGTACCGGTTCTGAATTGTGTTTTTATATTTGTCTTTCAATTTCTTGTCTGATTTGAGTAAATCTAAATTTAACTTGATGCTAACTGAGGCTCGTTTTGTTGGCTTTAATTTTACTCTAAGTTTTCCCACAACTGGTACATGATCACTGTTGCAATCTGCCCCTGGTCTAGTTTTCACACACACCAGACTATTTCTAAATCTATTGCTTATCATTATGTAATCAATTTGATTACGTGCGTTGTCTCCTGGACTTTTCCATGTCCACAGAGGTCTTGGATATTGCTTAAACAGGTGTTTCCTATCATTATGTTGTGTGTTCTTGCCCAGTCAATAGTTTGTCACCTCTTTCATTCCACTCGCCTACGCCATAATGACCAACTACTTCCTCAACTCTTTTCTTTCCTACTAGACCATCTAGAGTAGTAGTAAGAATTTAATAGGACGAAGGCCTGACATGATAAAATTAGAACGATTGTCACGATATAGAATGGAATAGAATAGTTAAGAGAATTTTACATAACAATATTATTGGAGGTCATAATATAAATAATCTAAGGTATGCTGATGATACAGTATTAATCGCTAAGAGTGAAAATGAGTTACAAGAAATGTTGGACATTGTAGTGAAGGAAAGCAAAAATAAAGGACTCAGCCTTAATAGCAAAAAGACAGAGGTAATGGTAAATACAAAGAAAAAGACATCACCTCAGTGCAAAATAAAGACAAGTGGAACAATATTAAAACAGGTAAATGAATTTAAATATTTGGGAACTTTGTTAACCTCAGACGGAAGATGTACAAAAGAGGTGAGATGTAGAATGGCTCAGGCAAAAGCAGCTTTCCAAAAAATGAGGAAAATACTATGCAATACAATAGAAACAAGAAAAAGAGTTCTTAAATGTTACGTAGAGCCAGTCTTAACATACGGATGCGAATCATGGACAATAGGACAACAGACAAGAAAATCACTGGAGTCTGTAGAAATGTGGTTTTACAGAAGAATGTTGCGAATACCATGGACAGCTAAGAAGAGTAATGAAGAGGTTCTGAGAAAGGTCAAAGCAAAAAGAGAGCTAATTTCCAATATTAGGAAGAGACAATCATCATTTTTTGGTCATGTAATGAGAAGAGAACAACTTGAATATATTGTAACAACTGGAAAAATTGAGGGACGAAGAGATAGAGGGAAGCAAAGAAAAAAATAACAGACAGCTTAAGAGAATGGCTTGGCAGAAGGTCAACAACAGAAATGATAAGTAGCTGTCGAGATCGAATGTTGTGGAGAGACATGATCACCTACGCCACTAGGCCCGGTACTTGATGATGATGATTATAGGAAGTAGTTTTCCAAACAAGATTTTATCACCACTAATAGAGTCAATAGAAAGAGTGTATGTGACGATGAGAAATGTCAGTAACCAAGATTTCCATTTTATATGTTATTGTCACTAAACCAGGGGCTGTGTTGTGTCCAACCAGTCGCCATTTACCGTTTTTAGTACGAGTTTTTTTTTACAATTGCTGACTGCTACTTGGTAAACCTGCAGTACTAAATGTGCGAGTCTATGACCGCGCAAGTCGATAATAAAATGAAGATATGAATTTACAAAGAAGAACCCTGCTGAGCCACTCTTTAACAATTCAGTCATCAACTGCGCTCCAAGTATTCAAGATAATCCATAAAAAAATGAACATGCCTAATGTCCGCATTACTGAGAATTGTCAATTATTGACAGTAATGAAGTTATTAAGAGATTAATACTGTCTGGCATATATATAAGTATATTATATAATTATAATAAAAAAGTAAAGACGACATGTGGCGTATAGGGAATATGATGTTAGTGACCATAATTTTTATAGACCTTCGGATAAAAATAATAAATAACGTTACACACAAGTAGATCCATCAATATATGTCTATTTTCTATAGATAGAACCAACATCTTCAACCTAATTATGTCACACCACCAGTTACATTAAGGCAACAGCCGATAACACCGACCCTTTGTCCCTTAAATAAAAGCAAACCTTTAAAATAATTAATAACATTACACAATTAAAATTACAAATTAACTCTTTCAGTCCCGAAGATTATTGTAAATTTAGCGGTAGAGATTTCAGATAGTTAGCGATTCTGGAACCGAAAAAAGGGTGTGTATGTTTCAGTCCCTATTACCGTGGCTGACTTCAAGTCCCTGTTAATATTGTTGTCCGAATTCTGTCACTTTGTTTTAGTCAGCATCTCTCGTGGCGGATTCGACCAATGTTTGGCAAACACACTCGGCCACAGAATGAACATGTCAGGCCCAATGATCACAGGGTTTTCCATTTTTTTCATGAGTCTTTTCTCTTCCATGTTTTACCATAGTACAGCCTCAAATGATGTTATGCCTACAGGCTCTCCATAATGTCCGATCTCATGCCAGATGTTCCCAATAATTCTCACAGATGGAGAAATCATTCAGAGATGGTTTACAAATATATCTATATCGTATTTTATGTCAGCTGATTAATTTTTTTTCCGTGTATTTCATGGCCAACCTTCATTGTGGAGATGGCACTCGATGATGATGATTTCATGGCATGTAATTTCATGCCAAGTAATGGCTTGCATTCTCCGTGCATACTTCTTCTACCTTTTTAGCTCCCAGTGGAGCATATGTCTTCAACAAACACTTTCCAAGTCGTTTGGTTTATTGCCATTCTTTTAAGATCATTCCATGTCATCCCCATCATCTTCATCTCTGCTTCTATCTGTCTTCTCCAAGAATTCCTTTGTCTTCCTCTTTGTCTTTTCCCCTGGGGATTCCAAAAAGGGCCTGTTGTGTAATACTAATCCAGCGCCATCGTCTTCGCTGTATCTCTTTATCCACTGGTATTTGACTGGTACATTTTCATAATCCTTTGTTAGTGATTTTGTCCTGCCATTTCCATCCTTTTATTCTGCGTAAGCATCCATTAATGAAAGTCTTTATCTTCATGATTGTCAATTTTGTTGTTTTCCATGTTTCACAGCCAGCCATATAATAGGACCAACTTAACATTTGAGTTGAAAATTTTTATTTTTGTATTTAACATAATTTCTTTGGATTTCCATGCTTCCCCAGGAGAAAGCTCCTCTTGCTTCTGATATCCTTATTTTGGTGTCATTTTCTCTTTCTCCATTTTTATCCATATTTTAATGCCCAGATATATGTAAGATTGTAGGTCTAGTAGAGGTAGTGGCGCACTACGTCCTTTTTGTGGCCCGCGGCGGATAAAAAATAAAATCAGGTTGCTTTGAGCAAAATGTCCTGGGTAAAATTGATTTAAAATTTGTTACATTAACTTCTACCGTGGAGAAAGCTAACTCAAATATTCCCTAGTAGACCTATGTTTAAAACTCGGAACACTCTAGTAGTTAGCTTAACGTCGACTTCACGTCATTCGCGGCGCATCCTTTTTTTCCTTTTAATCATCCTGCGACCGACTTAAACAAAGGAAAAAGCCAACGAATGGTTCTAGAGGCGACTCTCGGTTCGGCGAGTTCAAACAGTTTCCGCCAATAAATACTGTCAGTCACCCACCTCCTCCACCCCAACACATTCGCCTCACAATTATTTTACTTTCAGTTTCTTTCTCTCGAAACCTCTTTTCATCAGTCAAAATTATATATCCGATCTGATCATTCTGATTTTGTCGAGTTACAGTGAACAGTTCCATTTTAACAGGAAACAGTGCTATTGTTGTAATCTGTGTTTTCATTGTCTGTTGCTTCGGTCGTGGTATAATATGAACAATAAACGTCAATTAAATGAAAAAATCAGATTTTTTTCGTGAGAAATGGGAACATGATTTTTTATTTATCAACAATAAGGATAGCAAACCGCTAAATACAAGGACTACATTGGTACAATACATTCTTCACTTGTGTGCGATTTGAAGATAAAGGTTAGTGCTCAGAAATATGTTTTTAATACATTAACAACAAAACAAACAAGTTCCTTAATGGCATCGTTTGTTGTAAGCCCAGAGATAGCGAAATTTAAAAAATCATTATGTGATGGTGACTCCATTGCCCAGCATTACACTGCATTATACACCAGGAGGTGCTGTGTGGCAAGATTCTAGACGTGGAGGATGTTATGAAAACTGTAATAAAGTGTGTGAATTTAATAAAAGGCTGGAATCGGTCTTTGACACACCGACAGTTTATACATTTTCTATCAGAAGTTGAGGTGGAATATGGCGATTTGGTGCTCTACACACAAGTACGCTGGCTAAGCAGAGGGAATTGTTTGAGGCGGTTTTTTTGCTTTGAGAAACGAGATAAAGCAGTATTTAGAGAAACATGATACCAACAAAGAACTGATCAGAAAAATGTCTGATCCACATTTTAACAGCGTATTGACCTTTTTAACTGATATCACCCAGCGCATGAATGAACTCAACGTGAGGCTACAGGGACGTTCCCAAACAGTCTCAGATTTGGTAGGACACCTAGATGGATTTATAAGTGAACTAAAAGTTTTTAGATTTACCGGGCCAAAGAAAACTTAATTCATTTTCCTTCGTGCAAAGAATTGATTGAGGAGCGCGGTGACACTGATTAAAAATTTTCTGTATTAATGTTAGACAAATTATTGGAGCAATTCAATGAACGATTTTCTGACTTCAGTGGTATACGACCAGAACTGGCATTGTTTAACAACCCTATGAAGTGTGACATTTTCCAACAACATGACACTTTTCAGTTGGAGTTATGTAACCTCCAAAGGGATCCCTTTTTCCAATCAAGGATGGAGATAGGAGTTGACTATTGGAAACTTGTGCCACAGGAAAAAATATCCCGCATTGAGTGATTTCAGTTTGAAAATTACTTCTATGTTCGGAAGCACAGATAGATGTGAATGCGCTTTTTCAACAATGAAGGAGATTAAATCGTCACAAAGAAACCGACTCACTGATGGCCACCTTCAGGATTTATTACGAATATCATTATCATCTTTACACATTGACTTTGATGAACTTATTGTTGCACTTGAACGTCCACATTGTTCTCATTAAGGTTTGTTACATGTCAACTTTAAAATGACCTAACTAAAAACATGTTTGTTAAACAATATAAATAGCAAATTTTTTTCATTTTTAAAAATCAACTAGGCATTTTAACTCTGTTGCAATAAAATGATTTATGTAAACAAATAATGCCGATAAATAACAAAAATATTACCTTAAAACAAATGCCAAGTTTATTTGTATTGATGTTGTTATGTGTGTGGCCCGCCACACAAAAAATAATAAAAAAGTGGCCCGCCATTTGAAGGAAATTGGCCATCCCTGATCTAATCTATGGCCAGTAGAAACAGAAATAGAGACAGAAGGCATCCCTGCCTTACTCCTGTTCTTATTTCAAATGCTTATGTAAGTTGTCCTTCATGCATCACACTACATTTTGTTCCTTCATAGATTGTTTCTATCAGGTTTATAAACTTTATGGGGATTCCGTAATGACTCAGTAACTTCCAAAGCATTCCTCTGTCTAAACTATCAAATACCTTTTCGTAATCTATGAATCCAATATAAAGTGGGGATTTTAGTTCTAAACTGTTCAACTATTATTATTTTTGCCTTAGATGGTCGGCCTTCCCAGGTTTACGAGCACCATCTGCCCGAGTCACTAGAGGTGACTAACACAGACATGCGACTTGTAATATGAGGAAACTGCAACTAGGAACACCCCTCATGCACAGCCTCCTCCTGAAAATGATGATCGTCGTAGCACCTGATGATGCTAGGCCATCGTTTAATGACTCCAATTCCGAACATAGAGACACACAGTCAGTCGTCAAATTTTCCCCGTCGCACATCAAACAGCAGACCGCAAGATTTGCGCACGGTCGGTTTAAGGAACCATTACGATGACCATTACTCTCTATATAAGAAATACTCTAACATAAAATGTAATACAGATTTAGTGTTACAGATTCAAATAAAACTATCATAGTGCTTTATGAAGTCACATTGATCGAGAAGGGGATACGAGCAAAGAAATTAGAATCAGACTGGCTAAAGCAGCAATGTCTTTCAGAAGCCTTGAAAAGTTGTGGAAATCAAAACTCATTAGCACAAACACAAAACTTAGGCTATTCAAATCAAATGTACTATCAACCCTTACGTATGCGTGTGAAAGCTGGAAAACAACAAGAGATATAGAAACAAAGTTGAACGCATTCGAAAATAAATGTCTAAGGAAAATACTTGGTATAGAATGGAACGAATTCAAAACAAACGAGGAAATTAGAGAAATCGCCAATCAACCACTAATATCTTCAGTAATAAAGAAAAGACGATGGTCATACGTTGGACATGTGATGAGAAGAGATAATAATCGAATAGCAAAGCAAGCCCTCATATGGGAAACAACAGGTAAAAGAAAAAGAGGAAGACCCAGGGAGACACTGAGAAGAACATTGATGAGAGAGGCAAGAGCAGCAGGAATCGGCTCCCTCAATGAGATAGAACTGCTTGCACAGAACAGAGACAGATGGCGAGATTTAATAAAATATCTTTAAAAGAAAACTGCTAGAACAAAAATTCATATAGGAGAAGGTGTATCTTGGTCTACGCCCTATGGGCCGGTTACGGCTCGAAAGGTCAATAGATAGATAGATAGTGCTTTATGCCAGCTAATGTACAGACATATAATAGCATGTTTAAGCATACAGGAAATGCAATAAAGCAACAAGTGATAAAGCTTATATTACATACAATGTGTTAGCAACAAAATTGAGCTCTTCAAAATTATCATTCATTCAATGGGGATAGCAATCATTCTGTATTTTCTTCAGTCTGTCAATTTGCATCGTACTGAAAGTAAAAATTGCCAAGGCATACTCGATCGGTACGAGGACGAATCAAATTCCGGGATCAGAAGGGTAAATATCCTCTGCTCGATGTTGGCAGCTGCCATGACCTTCAAGTTAAACTCCGAGATACATCATCAACATGTCCCTGGTTACTTCATCAGGTCCCATTTGTATCACTGGTTTTTCCGTGTTAACAATATGATTGTTAAGATAGAACCATGTAACTGATGCTTTATTATGATTAATAAATTAACTTGATACTCCACACCATAAAGAGATGCGATCGAGTTCGTTTTGCAGTGAAAAGGCGAAACCTTCTGTCTCTTTCCTGTCGATACACCAGAATGTCATTAGCAAAAGTCACAGTTCTTTCCCCTCACATCCAACTGTTGTTTCATTATCGTTATTGTGTAAACTTTAAATAGAACTGGTGACAATGGTGAGCCTTGTGGCAGCCCTGGACAGATGGATATTGGCTCGGATAACCAACTTCCACATCTGAGTATCACCTTCCACTGAAAATGTGCTGCTGCGATCCATCTAATGAGGAAGGGGTGCACCGTCAGTTTGAGGAGCATATGCATGATGTATTCAAATGGTAATAGATAAATGGTAATATTAATGTTGATTTATGACAATGGAAGACATGTTGTCTTAGTATTGTCCTCTTGTGGGAATGTGGCAAAACCAATTACATCGTCTTGATACTCATTAGCGCCTTATGTTAAAAATCGACACAAAATATGCACACCTCTTTTACTCGCCGTATAGCTTGATCAACAACGTCCTCAAAGTTAACTTAAAACAGCGACATTACTGAAAGCAGTGACGATTTTTATCAAAATGCAGCACAAAAATGTCACTGGTTTTGTAAAATTAATATAAAGAACTATAATGAAATATGCCTATGAGGAACAATATTCCAACATAAAAGAATACATAAAGCTACATAGTTGTCACCAGATCATAAAACGGAGAATCAAATTAACCACATATATACTAATAAAAAATTTAAGTCATTCTTACGTGATGTAAAAGTTTACAGAGAAGCAGATGCGGTTTCTGACCATCATCTTCTGCTATCCAAACTTAAACTTAAATTGAAAAATATACTACAACACATAAGGGTAGACAAGTATTTTAATGGAGAGTTTCTTAAAAAAAACAAGGAATTAAAAAAAGATAAATTTGCAGTCACATTATCAAACAAATACCAAGTCCTCCAACAACGAGAAAAAATAAATAAGAATATTGGAAACAGGTAAAGGATGTATAAAAATGATGCATATGAATGAACCCTGGGGAAAAAAGAACGCCAGAATAAGGCATGGATGACGATAGAGACCTTGTAGAAAAGAAAGAAAGAATAAGAAAACAGACATAAATAAAACGAGAAGTACTAAAGTCACCGTACAGGAAGCGTACACAGAGGTGAACAAAGAAGTGAGAAGATGCATTAAAAAGGATCATCATCATCATTGAGTGCCTTCTCCGCATCGAAGGTTGGCCATCATGGAGCGCCATTCCAGTCTGTCTCTTGCTCTGATGGTGCAGATTGTCATAAGTTGACTTGTCCATCTTTTAATGTTACTCGTCCATATTAGTTTTGGTCTGCCTCTGCCTCATTTACCTTGTATTTTCCCTTCCAATATTACTTTTAATAGGCTGTTGTGTCTTTTAACATGACCCAAAAATTTCATTTGTCTTGCTCTAATTGTGTTAAGTAGTTCTCTTTTCATTTTTAGTTGTTTTAAGACTTCATCGTTTGTTTTCTTTTCTTTACATCCAATTCTATCTATTCTTCAATAAATCCGCATTTCAAAGGCTTCAATTTTCTGTTCTTTTTTCTGGTCTAATGTCCATGTTTCTGCACCATACAGGAATATTGAGAAGATGTAACATTTTGCTATTCTTAGTTTTAGCCCTGGTGTTATTTGTTATGATGTTAGTATATATTTCATGGCACTAAAATTGCTTTTCCTATTCCTTTGTTTATTTCAGTTGTACATTTTCCATCACTGGTTATAGTATGCCCCAGGAAGTTGTAGCTCTGAAGTGTCTCCAGATGTATTCCTTCAACTTTGATATTTAATTGTAGTACATGTACTTGAGAATTTTCTTTGTTTATGATCATAGTTTTAGTCTTTTTGATATTCATATCTAGTCCATATTTTTTGCTTGTCATGTTTATTACATGAAGTAATTGATGTAGATCTTTAGGATTTTCTGCTATAGTCCGTTCAGAAATTCATAATCACACCTGAATTAGCTTTGCGTGATAACCGCTTGATTTCTATTTTGGTTTCGAATTTTGCATGCAATCTTAGAATATTGATGACGCAAAGATTTTGGTATTTTTTATTCCACAAACACAACAGATTTTGCACATCAGCGAATTCCTTTGATCTTTTATGACGATATCACACAAGTTGATTCAAATTTTAGAGTTTACAGTAATCGTGTTAATTTTTCCAGTCTACTGCAATTCTTGTCAGAGGCGTATCTACATAGTGCTTAATTGTGGGTGTTGTTCTTTATGTGTATTTGCAAACATGAATTCAATTGGTTACAATTAGTCTTGTCCTTCGGTCACCATTAGACCCCAGGACGTCCTAACTAAAGCTGGAATTGAATTCATATTAATTTTGATCATTCCGAATCTGACGATTTCAAGAGGTTGATAATCATTACTGGCTGGACAAATAGTAATCCATCTCGTTTCCAGTACTCATCTTCCACCCGCAACACATGTTCAACACACTTCTTTTGCATAGTTATAAATTTGCATTTCAAACTCATAGTAATTTAGATATAAATGTTGGTATTTAAAGTCAACAAATTGTCTACGGAGTCTTCACAAAATTAATAAAGATACGCCTTCCCTTCGGTAATTAATGCCCAGGCCGTGGTGCGTCATGTTGTTTAATAACAATTCAGTTTTGTGCACGGGATTTTCCTGAAGTTAGTGTTTCTGCAATAGCCAAACTATTTTACGTGAACGACCGCACCAAATTAATGTATATATCCTAAAATGGTGTCAAATTCGAACAGGGTGAATTTAATATAGCCTAAAGAAGAAAACTTTTAAACTAGATCAAATTTCTCAGAGCAAAATATATTTCTATAACGTCATCAATATTCTAAGATTGCATGCAAAGTTTGAAAGAAAAATAACAAGCGGTTATGACGCAAAACTAATTACGGTGTGATTATGAATTTCTGGACGGACTATAGTATCATCATCATATCTTAGGTTATTGATTATTCAAGTAATGTTTTGGCCTGGCATCTCTGTGATGTTTCTAAAGATTTGCTCAATGTATAGATTGAACAAGCTTGGTGAAAGGATGCATCACTGTCTTACTCCTCTTTTTATATCAATGGGTGTAGAGTTCTCCTTGTTATATTTTATTATTGCTGTTTGCTCCCAGTACAAATGACATATTATTCGTATGTCTGCGTCGTCAAGATTTATAACTTTTAGGCAGTTATAAGTTGATTATGGTGTATTCTATCAAATGCTTTGGTGTAGTCTATGAAGCAGGCATATATTGATTGTTTACTTATATATATTTTTCAATCAATGTCTTCATGCTGAATATGACTTCTTTTGTCCTACTGTTTTTCCTGAATCCAAATTGCTGCTCATCTAATTCAGTATTAATTTTATTCTGAGTCCTTCCCTGTAAAAATTTTAGTAAAATTTGGTTTACCTGGCTCATTTGGCTTATTGTTCTAAAATCACTGAATTCAACTGCACCATTCTTTTTAGGCAATGCAATGAAAGTTGATGTTTTTAGTTCATTTTGTATGTATTCTGTATATGTGTCATTGCATATGTCTGTGATCACTTCAATGCCAAAATCGTCTAGTCCCTATATCATCTCTATCTGTATATTGTCAGGTCCTGCTGCCTTTCCATTTTTCATTGTTTTTATAGCTTTTTCTACTTCATATTTCTGGATTTTATAGCTGGATGTACATTTTATAAATGTTTTTTGTCCATTTCGTCATGAAATAATTCTGTTATATATTCCCGCCATGTATCGATTACGTCTTTGTTATCGAATATAGATTTATTGTCGTTATTAATCATTCTCTTCATTTCTGTGTGCATCCCTCTTTAATTTTGTTTACTTTCCATAGTTTCGACTTCTAGATATATTTAGTTGAGCCAGTCTTCTTTTGCCTTTTTGCACATTTTGCGTATTTCATTATCAATTTCCTTGTATCTGGCAGTGTTCTTCGCTTGTCTTCTTTCTTCCATTTTTTTCTAAGATGTCAGTTATCCATTTTTGTTTTTTGTTACTTTCCTTTTTGGGTAAGGTGTCCAGAAATCTTGTATGCTGTTTTTTTATGCATTGCCATTTGTGTGTGACTTTTTCTTCAGGATTTTATTTTCTGCACTGCTGTAAATGTGGTGAAATGGAAAAACAAGAAAAGAAAGACTCAAAATTTATGCACAATCAGTTAAATGAATTAACAGGAAGAAAAGAAGTCAAAGTTTCATGATGTGTGAAATCAAAGGAAGGAAATATAATAATGGGACAGGAGAAGACAATGGATGGACAGAATATATCAGTCAACTCTGTGATGATGAAAGAATTATTGATGACCAGAATTAAATAATTCAAATGAAGACACAGGACCACCAATAATGCAGAGTGAAGAGGAGGACGCATTTCAACACATGAAAAGAGGCAAAGCTCCAGGTCCCGACAATATAACAATCGAAGAGATAAATGCAATAGGAGAGCTAGGAGTACAAGTCATAACAAAACTACTCAATGACATATAACACTGGACATATATACCTGAAGATCTACTAAAATCTATCTTTGTAGCCATACCGAAGAAGTCAGGCGCCACTGATTGTGAAGACCATTGCACTATTAGTCTCATGAGCCATATGACTAAATATTTCTGAGAATCATCATGAGACGTGTAAGAAACAAAATAAAACTATAAATAAGTGAGGAACAATGTGGATTTGTGGAAGGAAAGGGCACCAATAATGCAATATACATCTTAAGAACATTGATAGAAAGATCTATAGAGGTAAAGAAAGATCTATATGTGCTTTATAGACTACACAAAAGCATTTGACAAAGTAAAGCACGTGGAAATAATCAATATGCTGGAGAAATTAAACATTGATGGCAAGGATCTGCGAATCATAAAAAACATGTACTGGCAACAAACAGCAGCTATACGAATTAACAACCAAACAGGACAATTTCAATTTATAAAACAAGGAGTCAGACAAGGCTGTGTTCTGTCGTCGGATTTGTTTTCACTTTACAGCGAACATATTACGAGATCAATAGTAGACAAAAAAGGAATTGAAGTCAACGGTCACAACATAAATAATTTGCAATATGCGGATGACACAGTCTTAATAGCAGAGACAGAGAACGAACTACAAGAAATAATAGATATAATAGTAAAAGAAACCTCATCAAGGCCAGCTCCTTGTCGTGGGGATGGGGCTTAACAGTCACCAGGGACTGAAAACCAAGACTGGCCAGGCATTCCTACAACCGAGCAAGACCACAGTCTGCTCTAGCACGTTTAAGTGCTGAAGTCGGAGGCAACCAGCCAAAAGGCGCACTACAACAATCAGGATGCCACGCACTCACGCCAATGGGAAGTAAGTCTATAACCGCAAATCGATGTGGCACTCGCCTTGTGATGGACACTCAGTCAGGTGCAGCGCCGGGGCCTCAGCCTCGAAAGGACACAACCTCTATTTCTGGATGTCCTTCTCAACCGATCTGTGGAGTCAAGGGGCTAGAGAATAGAGCTACTGGCCAATCCAAAATAAAAGCACTCAAAATTATGCACTGGAATGCTGAAGGCATTAACAGCAAAAGAGATGGGTACAGTAAAAATATAGAATTAGAAAATATCCTGCATGAAGAACAAGTAAGCATATGCTGTTTGCAGGAAACCCATCTAAACAACGACATAGACTTGAAAATTAGGGGATACCAGTGCTACCGATCTAACAGAAAAAAACAGACAAAAGGGCGGAATATTGACACTTGTATAGAACAACATCAATGCATGTCAGATTGAAGTGTAAATGAATGGGGCGGAATATCAAATACTGCACCTCAGGACAGAAAAATACAGACTTCTACCTACTTAACTACTACTGTCCGATTGACCGCCCACTAGCACTAGACACAATTACATTAAAAGAAAGAATAATTGTATGTGGAGACTTTAACAGCCATTCACAGAGCTGGGCTATGAACATATGGGCAAGAGAGGTGAAGAACTTGAAAATTGGCATGACGACAATGGGCTTATACTATTAAACCAGACAACAGATCTACCAACATTCTACTCCAGATCATGGCATACCACATCTACACCAGACCTTGCTTTCCATTCACCAGACCTGGATTGGAATATCACACGTATTGTTGGGAAACAACTTGGAGGCAGCGACCACCGACCAGTCTTTTTAGTGGTGCAAAATGTGGCCGTCAGGGAGAGCAACACTCTCTCCAGATGGAATTATAAGAAGGTAGACTGGAAAATGTATCAACACTACACCAGTGTACTGACTAAAGATATAAATACAGACAGAGACATCAGCAAAAAAGTTGATGAATTCAGTAGACAAATAATACAAGCTGCCAGTGAAATAATACCTACAGGGGCACGGAAACACTACAAACCATACTGGAGTAGTGAACTAGAGCAACTGCACAATGACATGGAAACATCTCGAAAGCAAGCAGAAAATAACCCTTGCCAAGAACACCACAATAACTATCAGCATGCTAAAGCCAAATTTCAACGGGCTAAACTACAAGCCAGACGGAGAAGCTGGAAAGAGAAAACAGTCTTTGAAATCTTGAACGAGACACAAGAAAAGTGTGGAAGCTTGTAAAACAGCTGAATGATGAAATTACAGAAAGGAATACCAAAATTACACTGAAGAAGGATGGAAACATCCTAACAGGTAAGCATGCAGCAAATTACTTTGCAAATGACAATAATATTGAAATTAGCCTATAGAAACGACAAGAGACCCGTTTAAAACAACAAAATGCAAGACAAGAAGAGACAGCACATGAAGTCATGGAAATACCCATTACACAAAGGGAGCTAGAGCTGGCAATATCCAAATTAAAAATGAAAAAAAGTCACCAGGCAGTGATGGAGTGTCCAATGAAATGATTATGAAATTGGGAACTGCAACTAAAGCAAAACTACTGCAGATCTACAACATTTGCTGGATCACAGGTAGAGTGCCACAGGCATGGAGAGAAGCAATTATGATACCATTACTAAACCCACGAAAAGATGGTTCAACGACATCCAGCTATAGACCAATCAGCCTTACAAGCTGTTTGTGAAAACAATGGAACGTATAATCAATCTTAGACTGCAGTGGTACCTGGAAAGTGAAAATCTCCTTGTCTCACAACAAGCAGGCTTTAGACAGTGTTACTCTACCGACGATCAGGCAACCTATCTTTCCCAGAATATTTGAGGATGCGTTTCAAGAAAAGAAACTTGTACTAGCAGCATGGATAGACCTAAAGAAAGCATTTGATAAGGTATGGAAGGAAGGGCTTTTGAAGAAACTGAGAAATTATGGAGTAAATGGCAGGATGTACAAATGGATCACGGCATACCTGAATAATATGAGAGCCAGAGTGCAACTGGATGGTCTTAAGGGTAAGAAGGTCTTACTGCGCCAGGGCGTTCCACAGGGAGGGGCACTATCTCCAACACTTTTCTGATCTACATCAATGACCTAGTTACTGAACTACCACATGGCATCAAAGTGGCAATGTATGCAGATGACTTGGTAATGTGGTGCACAGAGGAGTATGCAACTGTGGCCTCCAAATTGCTACAACGAGCTATGGATGCACTGAATTCATGGACTAATAGATGGTGTATCAGCATCAATACAGACAAATGCAGTACTACACTTTTCACTCTCTCCCCAAAACAAAAAGCAGGAACCATCTACATAAACAATGAGCCTGTGAAAGAAGACATACAAGCTACATATCTCGGAGTTACATTTGATAACAAACTATCTTGGCAAGCGACAATGGCACACAGTAAGTTTGAGTTTTTACCGACCTTTTCGCAGGACGAGAGTGCACTGACGGTGTGTGAGGTGCAAACATTTACAGACACCTATTTTCTGGACGGGCATTCTTGGTCGTTTTGTGCAGTGTGTAGTGGGTGTTGCAAAGGCTACACCGTCATCATCGGTACGTGGCACGGCAACTGTTCACATGGGATCTATGGATACGACTGCTCCGGGTCTTGTCTTAGTGTCAGTTCTTTATGTGAGGAAAATCCGGAAAATGCCAACATTGCAAACATCCTGGCTATACCTGTGATGACACTTGTCCTGATGGTAGTTTTGGACTACAGTGCGAACAGACGTGTTCTGATGGCTGTGACATCATATGAGACACAGAAAGAGCAGACTGTATGCGCAAGGAAGCGTACTACGGGCCAGACTGCACTCTCAAATGTCCTGACCACTGTCTCAACGACACCTGTGAACAGTCAACCGGGATCTGTTCATGCAAGGGAACGTTCTACGGGTCAGACTGCACTCTCAAATCTCCGTACAACTGTTTAGACGATATCTGTTAACAGTTCATGGGGGCCGGCGTCTCGTATGTCGATGATTCCCACGTTAAGAAGAGTCTGCCGACTACAACAAACCCAAGCATATGGATACCTTAATGTGTACTGGATATTTTCTTTCTGTGCTGGACATGGTTCATTTCTTGGTGTGTTTCATTGCTAGCCAAGGCTCATATCTTGCCGTGTGTGTGTGTGTGTGTGTGCTGGCCATGGCTCATATCTTGGTGTGTGTCATGTTAGTCATATTTTTTATCTAGGTGTGTCCGTGTTAATCATGTCTCATATCTTTATGTGTGTATGTGTTTAGTCATATCTCATATCTTAGCGTGTATCTGTGTTAGTCATGTGTCATATCTTTGTGTGGGCATGTTTGGGCTAGCGATATCTCATATCTCTGTGTGTATGCTTATGTTAGTCATATCTCATATCTTTGTGTGTGCATGTCTGTGTATGTCACATCTCATATCATTGTGTGTGCCTATCTATGTTGGTCATATCTCATATCTGTGTGTGCATGTCTATGTTAGACATGTGTAATTTCTTTGTGGGTGCATGTTTATGTCAGTCATATCTCATATCTTTATGTGCATGTTTATGTTAGTCATGTGTCATATATCTTGATGTATGTCAGTGTTAGTCATGCCTCGTATCGCTATGTGCATGTATGTGTTTGTCACATCTCATATCTTTGTGTGTGCATGTCTGTGTTAGTCACCTCTAGTGACTCAGGCAGATGGTGCTCGTAAACCTGGGAGGGCCGACCATCTAAGGGCAGAATCCCCCTACCGAAAAGATCACCTGCTGCCTTGCAGGAAGATTGGGGACAATCAAAGGCTAGGGAAAGCAAACCTGAATAAAATGCTGGCTGAAATCGGATGCACTGGGCCACTGGCGCAGAACACAGTGCAACGTTTTTAACGGGTGTTCAATCAGAGTGGATCTGGCAGACTCAAATTGTGATGTTCTGTTTGTAACACACCTAACCTGACAGCTGAGTTCATGTGAGGAGCTGGAATCCTACTCTTATTGGGTCCTGATCGCAGAGAGAGAGAGAGAGAGAGAGAGAGAGAGAGAGAAACTATCTTGGAAACATCAGATAAATAAGGCAACCCAAAAAGCAAGGAGGAAATTGGCTATTCTAAGAAAGCTGTGTGGAACCACATAGGGTGCGAGTGGGAAAATACTCAGTAAAGTTTACCAACAGAGTATACGCCCACATTTAGAATATGGATCATCCGCATGGTGGCCAGCATCAAACACCACGCTGCAAGAACTGGATAAAGTACAAAACCAAGCACTAAGGGGCATCACAGGAGCAATGAAATCAACACCAATATTGGAGATTGAAAAATTGTGAAGGATACCAGCACTGAGAGAACGGAGGGACACAAAGGTGCTGATACAGGCAGCAAAATGTGCATGCATGCCGAGACATCCAATGAAGGACCGATTTTCAAAAATCTTGCATTGGGACGATTTAAGAGAATCAGTTTTATCCACCAAGCCAAGCGTATTAGTAGACAAACACCAGACATGCCAAGAGTTGTTAACCCTTACTGCCCATACCAGAACAGACTCCCTGGACAGAGGAATCAGGATTATCAATATGAATACGGACAGAAGTGAAATGAATAGTTGACAAAGAAGAACAGAATATAGTCTACAGCGAAAAACAATAACTCTCAGTTTCCTGGATGAAGAATACCCACAAAACCTATGGATTCGTGTGTACACAGATGGATCAGCACAGAATGCAGTAAAGAATGGGGGAGCAGGTGCATATATAGAGTACCTAAATAACACTAGGGATATGAATAAAATAGCTATAGAGAAATATTATCACAATTATGATGCAGAAATACAAGCAATAAAGTTGGCAATAGAAAAACTTCTGAACAGTAATCTTAGCACACAGCCTGTAGTGTTTTTAACAGATGCAAGATCAGTACTCCAGGCACTACAATCCAGAAAATTACCACATCTGCAGACCTTATTGACTGAACTCTGCAAGCACCACAGGGTTGCCCTGCAGTGGATCGCATCTTGCTGTGGAATACCAGGAAATGAGAAAGCAGATCAGTTGGCAAAGGAAGGTTCAACAGGCACACAATCAGATGTACCAGTTACATACCATCATAAGAACAGATAATGAAATCAATCAGATGACCACTAGCCCCAAACCTTTCAGAATATGAATAGATATGAACAAGTTAACATTATACGCCTCAGAACAGGACATAATCGACTCCATAGTCACATGTATACAAAATTAAAGAACGGCACATCAACTACTTGTACATGTGGACAGACTGCTGAACACATACTCCAAGACTGCAATGTTGTTGTTGACGGATTACCACGAGTTGATACGAGCATGTTTGCCCTTTGACTCATAGAATGTGGCGGGTCGTAATGGCTTTCTTGACATTCCCGGCTCTTACTGGAGAGGTTGGAGGTTGTCTGTCCCAGGCTACGCTGGGAAACTACTAGTCCAGCCCAGAGGTACTGCAATACTGGGTCCTCTATATCAGTAACATCCACCACTACAGGGAACACGGCGATCCTAGCTTCTGTTAGCCAGTCTGTTTTGACGCAGACTGTTACCGAGGGTGACCACGAGGAGGTAGGTATGCTAGGTCTTGGTCGGCTGATGGTGCGCCGACCCTGCTATTGCGACCGCAGGTCGCAGGCGCTTGTGCACCCCCCAAGACTGCACTGAATATAGTAGACTGAGGAAAATCCATTGGCCCATAGATACAGCACTACAGACAAAAACTATATGGGCCACTGCGAGAATTACAACAGACAGTAAAATTTATACAGGAAACGACATTGCAGATATAGACAATACTTCGGGCGAACGAAAGATTTATAGATAGTAAAAGAAAGCAATAAGAAAGGTCTCATTCTGAATAGTAAGAAAACAGAAGTAATGGTTATAACGAAGAAACAATCATCACCATCATGCAGGTTAATTAAATAAACAAGACAAATCTGAAAACAAGTGCAACGTTTGAAAAACTTGGGCACAATAATAACATCAGATGGAAGATGTACCACAGAAATAAAAAGCAGAGTAGCTCAGGCCAAAATAGCATTTCAGAAAATAAAAAATATCTTATGCAACAAATCTATGTCAATATAAATGAGAAAGAGAGTTCATCGGTGCTGTATAGGACCAATTCTGACCTATGGAAGCGAATCATTGACAGTAGATAAACAAATGAAAGGACGATTAGAGGCCACAGAGAGGGATTTCTCAAAAGAATGTTGAAAGTTCCCTGGACAGCTAATAAGACCAATGGGGAAGTTCTCAAAGAGGCCAACACAAAATCGGAGCTCTTAAAAAAACATCAGAAAGAAGCAATCAACATTTTTCGGGCATATCATGAGAAGAAGAAAGTTGGAATACTTAGTTACAGCTGGCAAAATAAAAGGAAAGAAAGATCGCGGACGACAAAGAGAGAAAATACTGGATAGCTTGGTGTCATGGCATGGAAAACAGTAACAACAGAACTGATACGATGCGCTGTAGATAGAAGATTGTGGGGGGACATGATCGCCTACGCCAACCGATACGGCACATGATGATTATGATGATGACTGCTCAATCCCTTCTTCTAGCATCTTCTGATATGTGTTCTTTACTTGTACTGTATACGTTTCTTTTACATCTTTCTGATTTAAAGCTGTTATATCTATAGGTATTGCTGAATTAGTCTTTTGTTTCTTTCTCTTTAATTTAATTTTCATTTTAATCATTACAGGATTGTGATCTGAATTAATATCTGTTCCTGGATAGGTTTTGGCTTTTTGACGCTGTTCTGGAACCTGTCTTTTATCATTATGTAATCTATTTGATTCCTCTTTCTATCTTCAGGTCTTTTCCATGTGTATAACTTCCTATTCTCTTGCTCAAAGTAGGTGTTATCTGCCTGTTTTCTTCACAAAATTGTATTAATCTTTCTCCTCTGTCATTTCTTTTTCCTAAACCATGATTTCCTATAATGGTCTTATATCTACCTTGTCCTACTTTAGCTTCATGTCACCCATTACAATCAAGATGTCTGAAGATTTCACTTGCTTCATAACTGTATTTAGAAAAAGGGATTAAAAGGGATAAGTGTAAATATATAGATGAACTAGCTAAAGAGGCAGTGGAAGCGGCAAATGAAGGAACTATGGAAGAACTGCACAACAACAAAAGAAATTAAACGGGAAAATGCAAACAGATCAATACCTTTATTAAAGATACGAAAGGAAATCCGCTTAGTAATATAAGAGAACAAATGAAACGATGGAAGAGCACGTTGAAGGGGAACATGTTCAATGTGGACAGTCAAGCAAGGAAGAAAAAAAGCCATCAAGCTATTAAAAATCGTAAAGTCACAGGACCAGACGAAATTCGTTCAGAAACCATCAAGGCCGATATTAGCACCACTACCATGATGTTACATAATCTAGGCTACTGTGATAGATCGAGGGTGGACATGTGAACTGCTTTTTAATTTAATAAATTCACATTGCAGGAAGATCTTACGGTCTGTTGTTAGATGTGCGGTGGGGACAATCCAACATCTAACCGTGTTTCATATATTCGTATTTAGAGTCAAAAACGATGCCATAACATCATAAAGCGCTATACAGTAAAAAAAATGTGACGATCATCATTTTCAGGAGGGCGTGCACTTCCGGCCGATATGGTGGATAGGTGGCAGGAACCATTAAAGGCTATATCTGAAAAGTGTTCCTTGTAGCAGTTTTCTCATATTTCAAGTAAAGCTTATTTCTGGAGCTACTGAGTTAAGTGCTTTGTGCACACCGTGAGCTGTGCGTTTCATCCGTTTTGATCGTGTTTCGATATTCCGATTGTTTACCATCAATGATGATATCGTATGACGGAGAATAGCTGGCTGTGTTCATTTTCGGTTTCGCCTTATGTCTTTTGACGTGTGCTGAGACTGATATGATGGGGACTACAGCTACCTTTCTTTGTTTGGGAGATGAGATAGTAATTCGGATGATTCCACTGGCACGGGCGGTTGAGCAATTATGGATTATAATTATGAGAAAAAGATAATTTTGAATACGTGGTTACAAAAGACAAAATACAGGAAAGAGGTATCACCGACGACAAAGGGAGAAGTACTAGTTTGGTGTTATGTGATTGAAAACCGTCAACAACAGAACTGATAAGCTACATTGTGGATAGAAGATTGTGGAAGGACATGGTCTTCTACACCGATCGATATGGTACATGATGATGATGATGACTCATATGAACATATTTATTTGTTTAAATGTATCAAATTTTAATATTTTTTCATTGCATTTGATATGTTGCATGATTTTTAAAAAATCGTTCTACTATATTCTCGTATGATAAACAAACACCGGTAATAGAAAACTCAGTTTCTACAATAAATAACCCACGAAGTCAATGCCTCGGTTTACATTGCATTACACTGTACATAGAACCGCTATTTTCGATAGCTCGAGTCACTCCACTCGCACACACGACAACCATACCACGCGTATTGATTGCTTAGATGTTATTGTAAATTATGAAACCGACCTGTTTGGCAATTAGACCTGTAAATGTTCTGCAGCCTTCATTGCTTTTGTTTGCATCCACTCATAATTCACAGCCTCTCTAATAGATCGTAGAGGGCTGTGGTCGTGTGTCCTCTGGCACTAGTTTTCACTGCGAACATTACAATTTTTTAATTGCGGTTTTAGTATAAGTGCAAGTGTGGTGACATTTTGTTCCTCTTGCCACTGTTATTTATTTTTTTTAAATTAAGGTAATCAGAAATAGTTAATCTTTGAATGAAAAAATACAATACCAGTCTGCGACTTAGTGAAAATTGGAGGCAACAATAGCGATCGAATAATATTCCTTGTTCTGAGTTAACGAGTTTACTAACCATTGCTCTACTATTAAGAAAAACTAACTTTAGGAGTAATTTGCGCTGCGTCTTTTTTAACAGCGATATATATATATATATATATATATATATATATATATATATATATATATTTCCGTAATTTTTCAAATTTTATCGCAGTAAATTTGTCATTTATGAATGTTATTTATGACTGTTAGTGTAGAGACTGAGTGTGGTCACGTTGGAGAGCTGAGAATAAGTTAGTATACTCTAGAGGTGCGAGCGTATAGTGCTATAAAAGCCATGCCAGATATATCGGGTTCGATAGCGATTGAAACACTCTATATAAATTGCTGAATGCTGTCAGTCCAATGAAAGGTACGGTTTTGCATGGGAAGATATAGCGCCGTTCACGGCCACGCCATGTTTACTCGAGCTGCTCTGCCGTAAAATCTTACTCACTCTTTAAGGCTACGGTTATCAAAAGAAGGGTATTGGGGTAATAACATGACAATGTTTTTAATTGCAGATGCCCTTACATTAAATTTTACAATTGCATCATGTACGTTGTAAATATAGTTTTCCATCTGGTCATTGTTACATCATTAATAAAAATAATACGTCGCTAATAACAAGGAGTGGTGAGGTGGAATGCCGTAACTTAAGAATGATGAGTCAAGAAACACACATTTTGCCTAGTACTCAGGATACTGGGAAGAGCTGAGTATAAAATCAGTATGAAATTAGTAGAGCACTGCTTCTGAGTTTGAAAACAAAGCAATGACGCAAGAGAAGCCATTATGCTTTGACGTTACTTTGACTTTCGTTCTATTGTTGTACGTTACTTTGCCCTTTTGTGTTATCAGATTCATGTTATTGATTACACCGTTGGGCATAATAGTATTTGTTATGTTAATCTGACAAATTGATGTTGACTTTTCTCACAATCCTAACTGGAGGGCACATTTATTGTCTGGCTGGTAATATCTATACCCCTCTGTTTTCGTAACTTGGGGGTAAGTGAATATTTAATATAGCTCGTAAATGTTAAGTTTGAAAAAGCAGGAGATTTGTTATTCTCACCAGTATTTGTGTGTGTTTATGCAATTGCATGTATGGAATGAGAGAAAATAAACGAGCACCAGTAACTCAAACTGAATAAGAAAAGACGATACAAAATCGACAACGATAACATAGATGATAAAGATGGTACATTTATCACAGTAAAAGACTCACAAATAAAAAGCACAATACGAAATTTGGTGTGTGTGCGTGTGTGTGCGTGTATGTGTTGATGTGTATGTGTCTGTGTGTGTGTTCTCTCCCTTTCCGATCTTATTTTTATTTTTGCACACTATTGTCTCTCTTCACCTCATGGTGCCGATAAACAACAAAAAAAAACACTTAAAAATTAATCAATAATATTCACAATTAAAACAACAAATTATGATTTTTCTCTACATAAACTTCAACGCTTTTTTCAACCTAATTACGTCACACTACACCGCCCCTGTCCTTTAAAAAAGAACCCTTACAATTAATCAATACCGTTACATAAATTTAAAAATACCAATTAAAAAAACAAACCACTACAAGAAAAAACACAAATAAATGAGAAAATTTCTCTATATAAACATAGATTCAATAAATAACGTCAGAAAATTACGTCACACCACCTGTTACAGTAGTTGATACTAGAACCGATATTTACGTAAGTGGAATCGCTAAATAGTACTATAGTTAGCGGTTCTGGAAACGCAAAAGGGGTGCGTATGCTAGCTACATCCCCTACTGCCACATTAAATGTCTAAAAAGAAAGGCAGCTGCAGTCCCCATCATAGCAGCTTCAGTACAAGCCATAGGATATAAGGCCAAGCGGCATCGAAAGTGCACGCAGCTGAAATGTCCTTCTTCATACGATATCGTCTTTCATCGTGAGCAATTAGAATATCGAAACACTATTCGGATGAAAAACACAGCTCGCGGTGTGCACAGATCATTTAAACTCAGCAGCAAGCTGGACTTGGAATATGAGGAAACTGCAACAAGGAACACTTTTCAGACTGTGCCTAAATGGTTGTTGTCGCCTATAAGCCATATTGACCGGTATTCCAATGATGATGTATAATGCAATCAACATAGAACACACTATTGAGAACACTGCAGTGGATTTCAGATCACATGCACATACTCCACTGAGCCTTCGAAGATCCCAACAGTGGAACTTCCGCTCTATACACTTATCGGCATTGCAAAAATAGAATTAACCATCTTTATAACAAAAAAAATTTCCGGTTGCATCCAAGATGGAGGAATTATTTTTCTCCGGCTTGGTATAGAACCGCTGATCAGAGGTTTAACAAGCCACTATCGTAAAAACGATTTTGTTAATGAAACGAAGACCTGATCAAACGAGGAAATTAGAGAAATCGCCAATCAACCACTAATATCTTCAGTAATAAAAAAAGACGATGGTCATATGTTGGACATGTGATGAGAAGAGATAATAACCCAATAGCAAAGCAAGCCCTCATGTGGGAAACAACAGGTAAGAGAAATAGAGGAAGACCCAGAGAGACACTGAGAAGAACATTGCTGAGAGAGGCAAAAGCAGCAGGAATCGGCTCCCTCAATGAGATAGAGCTGCTTACACAGAACAAAGACAAATGGCGAGATTTGATAAAATATCTTAAGAGAATTGAAAACTGCTAGAACAAAAATCCAGATAAGCGAAGGAGTAGCGAAGGCCGGCTACGGCTCGAAAGGTCAATAGATAGATGGCAAAAAACGTAACAGTGAACGATGACACAAATATGACCACGCCCTCTTGAAACCGGAAGTCCGACCCAATTCATTCTCAACGTCCAAATTATCCATTCGTATGTTAGAACTTGATATGAATAAATGGTGCACTTCCGGTAAGATGGTGGATCTTGGTCACGTTATCTCGATTGCTGCAGAAAGTGCATTCGAAATCTGATAAATGTTGGTTCTCCGCAGTACTTTTCTGCGTTAAAGTATAAATGATGATCTACTGATTACATCTGTGCGGCTAAAGCGAAGTTGTACGCCGGCAACAGTCCTTTTTTGACAGATCAAGTGTTGTGAATGCGACCTTCCAACGTTTAGATTTGATCTGCTCTTTACATCACATTGGTACTGTTCATGACCATTGTTAGAATTCCTTGACGCAAGTTATTTCCATGTTCCTTATTAATGTAAAGTACTTCATCAGCCACAGTTTTATCTCTTTAGAGACTTTTCCACCGTGTTTTGTTTGCCGTCGGCTGCTTTCACTAGAGTAACTGGGAATCTAAAGGGAGCGAAATTGTGGGTACGACATTTTTGTGTTCTATTCATCGTAATAATGGTGATCGTCTAAGCGTCAACTAATTACTCCATCAAGCTTGGGCAGATGGTGCTCGTAAGCCTGGGAGGGTAGACCATCTAAGGGCAGAATCCCCCTACGGAAAAGACAATCTGCTGCCTTGCAAGAAGATTGGGGACAATCTCTCTCCCTCTCTCTGCGATCAGGACTCAATCAGAGTAGTATTCCAGACTCTCACATGAAGTCAGCTGTCAGGTTAAGTGTGTTGATCGCCCCCACAGACAGAGCATCACAATTAGAGTCTGCAAGATCCACTCTGATTGAACACCCGTTAAAACGTTGCACTGTGTTCTGCGCCAGTGGCCCAGTGCATCCGATTTCAGCCAGCATTTTATTCAGGTTTGCTTTCCTTAGCCTTTGATTGTCCCCAATATCCTGCAAGGCAGCAGATTGTCTTTTCTGTAGGGGGATTCTGCTCTTAGATGGTCGGCCCTCCCAGGTTTACGAGCACCATCTGCCCGAGTCACTAGAGATGACTAACACAGACATGCACACACAAAGATATGAGATGTGACTAATATAGACATGCACACAGCGATGCGAAGCATGACTAACACTGACACACATCAAGATATAAGATATGACTAACACAGACATACACGCAAAGATATGGCACATGACTAACATAGACATGCACACAAAGATATGAGATATGACTTACATAGATATGCACACACAAAGATATGACACATGCCTAACATAGACATGCACACAAAGATATGAGATATGACTGACATAGATATGCACACACAAAGATATGACACATGACTAACATAGACATGCACACAAAGATATGAGATATGACTGACGTAGACATGCACACACAAAGATAGACACATGCCTAACATAGACATGCACACAAAGATATGACATATGACTAACATAGACATGCACACACAAAGATATGAGATGTGGCTAACATAGCCATGCACACACAAGGATATGAGATGTGACAAACACAGACATGCACACACAAAGATATGAGATATGACTAACATAAACATGCACACAAAGATTTGGTTATTTGGTTATGGAAGGCCCCGGTATCACTGCAAACGAATTAAAATCCATAATTGCTCAACCGCTCGTGCCAGTGGAATCATCCGAATTACTAACTCATCTCCCAAACAAAGAACGGTAGCTGTAGTCCCCATCATAGCAGTCCCAGCACACGCCAAAAGACATAAGGCGAAACCGCATAGAAAATTAACACGGCCAACTGTTCCCTGTCATACAATATCAGCATTCATCGTAAACAATTGGAATATCGGAACATGATCAAAACGGATAAAACACACAGCTCACACCGCACAGAGCACTTAACTCAGTAGCTCCTGCAACAAGTCGGACTTGAAATATGAGGAAACTGCAACAAGGAACACTTTTTAGACATAGCCTTTAATGGTTCCTGCCGCCTATCCACCATATTGCCCGGAAGCTCACGTCCTCCTGAAAATGATGATCGTCATAGTATTTAAATGTATAGCGCTTGATGATGTTAGGACATCGTGTTTGACTCCAACTCCGAACATACAAAACACAGTTCGTCGTCAGATTATCCCCGTTGCACAGCAAACAACAAATCGCAAGATTAGCGCATGGTCGGTCTTGGGACACACCATGAGCCATTATGATGACGTAGCACGTACAAAATGGCTGCGCCCATGGATTCCTGATTATTCTAGTGAATGCAGTCTACAACGAACGAAACATGGTGCAAATTCCCCAACGAGATAAAACTTCGGCTGACTTGACGGAGCCCACCACATTAATGCGTTGGAAATTGTAAATAACTTGCGGCAAACAACACCATCAACGGTCATTGAACAGCACTCATTGTGACGTAAAACTCAGATCAACACTAGACGGTGGAAGGTAGCATTCACAACACTTGATTTGTCAAAACGGAGTATTGCCGTGCGTGCAACGCTAATTCATTGGCGTAGATATGATAAGTAGAATATCATTTCGACTTGAACGCAGAAAATTGCAACGGAAAGCCGAAATTGATCAGATTCCAAAGCAATTTCTGCAGCGATCGAGAGAACGTGACTTAGTTCCGCAATCAAGGAAACGGAAGTCCATGCACACAAAGATATGAGATATCACTAACCCAGACATGTACACACAAAGATATGACACATGACTAACACAGATACACACTAAGATATGAGATATGACTAAACACTGACACACATAAAGATATGAGACAGGAATAACACGGACACACCAAGATATGAGATATGACTAACATGACACGCACCAAGATATGAGCCATGGCTAGCACAGAAACACATTAAGATATGAACCATGTCTAGCACAGAAACACATTAAGATATGAGCCATGGCCAGCACAGACACACACTTAGATATGAACCCTGGCCAGCACAGACACCCACCAAAATATGAGTCATGGCTAGCACGGATATACACTAAGATATGAACCATGGCTAGCACCGATATACACTAAGATGTGAACCGCTAGGGTTTGGCGAGAGGGTTTAAAGAACAAGCTTTTTAGACTTGGCATCCAGGGTCGTTTATTCAACTGGGTCTCTCAATACCTTCAGGATAGAATGGCCAGAGTACAAGTTCAAGGTCAACTAAGTAAGAAGGTCTCTATCGAACAAGGTGTCCCACAAGGCGGAGTCTTGTCTCCAACACTCTTTACTTTTCATAAATGACATCCTAATGGACATTCCATCCAGAATACACAGATGATCTGGCGTTATGGGCTCGTGAGGAAAGTATGTCGGTGGCTGGACCCAGGTTGCAAGATGCCCTAGGTGAACTTGAAAAATGGACGAACACCTGGTTCTTATAAATCAACGAGAAAAAAAAACAGCATATACAATTTTCAGCCTATCAAGAAAAACAATCTCTGCAAACTTGAAGATAAAAGACCATACACTCCCTATTGAACAAAACCCAACATATCTTGGCGTCACCATGAATCGCAGAATGACTTGGAAAAATCAGACAAACAGAGCGAGGAAAAAAGCCAGAAAACGAACTAATATTATGAAGAAATGGGCAGCAACGGACTGGGGGGCAGACAGCAATATTTTGAAAAGACTGTACGTAGGAAGAGTCAGACCAGTTCTAGTGTATGGAGTCACAGCCTTGGTTATGGCTTCCAAATCACATCTTAGCAAAATTAACAGAGCACAGAACCAAGCTTCCCGTATCATGACTGGTGCTATGAAATCTACACCTATCAAGACTAGAAACAGTAACAGGTTTACAACCCTTAGGTGACAGACGGGTCACTAAAGTATTGCAACAATGGAGAAATATAGAAGGCTCCTTAGCCACCCCATGCGCCAAAGAATATATGGTTCCGGAATTGTACGACTAAAGAGGAACAACTTCGCCTCAATTGCCAATGAACTAACTACTGGAGACCCAGTACTTTCTCAAACAATATCGAAACCCTTGGGCCCATCTGATATGTCTCCTCATCTATCTATCTATCTATTGACCTTTCGAGCCGTAACCGGCCCATAGGGCGTAGACCAAGATACACCTTCTCCTATATGAATTTTTGTTCTAGCAGTTTTCTTTTAAAGATATTTTATCAAATCTCGCCATCTGTCTCTGTTCTGTGCAAGCAGTTCTATCTCATTGAGGGAGCCGATTCCTGCTGCTCTTGCCTCTCTCATCAATGTTCTTCTCAGTGTCTCCCTGGGTCTTCCTCTTTTTCTTTTACCTGTTGTTTCCCATATGAGGGCTTGCTTTGCTATTCGATTATTATCTCTTCTCATCACATGTCCAACGTATGACCATCGTCTTTTCTTTATTACTGAAGATATTAGTGGTTGATTGGCGATTTCTCTAATTTCCTCGTTTGTTTTGAATTCGTTCCATTCTATACCAAGTATTTTCCTTAGACATTTATTTTCGAATGCGTTCAACTTTGTTTCTATATCTCTTGTTGTTTTCCAGCTTTCACACGCATACGTAAGGGTTGATAGTACATTTGATTTGAATAGCCTAAGTTTTGTGTTTGTGCTAATGAGTTTTGATTTCCACAACTTTTCAAGGCTTCTGAAAGACATTGCTGCTTTAGCCATTCTGATTCTAATTTCTTTGCTTGTATCCCCTTCTCGATCAATGTGACTTCCAAGATAGATGAAGTGATCGATCTCTTCTACTGGTTTGTTTTCCATGTATATTTTGTCACTTGTTGGAATTAAACTTTTCATGATTTTAGTCTTTTCATGATTGACCTCAAGCCCAATTTTGCTGGCTATTGATGATAGTTCATTTGTGTTTTCCTGCATCGTTTTTATCTGATTGCTGATGAGAACTATGTCATCAGCAAAGTCCAGGTCCTCCAAATGGTCTCCTTGTATCCATTCGATGCCTTTATTACCAGTGCAGCATTTCTTCATTATGAAGTCCATAACAATTCCAAATAACAAGGGCGATAAAATACATCCTTGTTTAACCCCAGTTTCTATTGGGAAACATTCGCTCAGTCCTTCCTCTGTTCGAACTGCACATGTGTAACCATCATACATGTCTTTGATAATATTTATGATTTTTGATGGTAAGCCATATTGCTTCAGAATTTTCCACAAAGAATCTCTATGAATACTATCAAATGCTTTTTTGAAGTCGATGAAGTTAAGTACAAAAGGTTTTTGCTTTTCAATGTGTTCCTCCAAAATGTCTCCTCATGGAAAGCATAAAATACCAGAACTTAAGGAAAATATAACAGGAATCATTAAAAAAGGCACCCAATCAGACATAGAAAGAAAACACGTAGCAGAAAAACACATACACGATACCTACCCACAGGACTCTTGGTCCCACATATACACAGATGGCTCTGCTATAAATGCCACCAGAAATGGAGGGGGAGGAGATGTGTTCTTGACGCTGAATAATCAGGACGGGATCACCAAGTCAATAGGTACTGAAAAATTCTCAAACAATTTAAAGCAGAAACTGAGGCCATCAGAGATGCTGCAACACTGGCTACTCAGCACAAAAATAACATGCACAATATATTGGTGATTCTGACTGATGCACTGTCAGTATTATCAGCTCCAAATGCCCCAAGAACAATGAACTCGATGACTTGAGAACAACCCTGGACCAACTATGCAATAACTTCCAGAGAGTAGTCATTCAATGGATGCCATCACACTGTAATATACACGGGAACGAACGCGCAGACAAATTAGCTAAAGAGGGAGGGATATTAACACAAGGGAACTATCCGCTCTGTTATGATGAAGCCAAATCAATCATCAAGGGTCAGTTCCATGAAAAATGGAAACGAGAACACCCAAAGCATAACGAGAGTGACGGATACCACCAACTATCAAGGAGGGATCAAGTCATCATACTTCGCCTAGGCACGGCCACAATAGAATGAGAAATCACATGTTCACCAAATTCAAAATAGGTACAACCAGCCTATGCCACTGTACACTGGACAATATGACTACAAAACATGTTCTACAGGATTGCCCCCAGTACACAGACCTGAGAAGAACAATGTGGTCCACGCCCACCTCCCTGGAAGAGAAAATATATGGGGCAATCGATTCGCTTAAACAGACAGCTGCCTTCATGAGAGAGTCTGGAATCCTACTCTGATTGAGTCTTGATCGCAGAGAGAGATATGAACAAATGTCATATTATTACTAAGAATTTGCGTTCTCGATAATATAAAGATTGATGCATTGTGATAATTTAAATAAACGTTACGCAATTTCCATGAAATGTCTAAAGAGTTGTTTAGGAAATTGTATTAAAGAGCATTATGATGATGTGGAATTACTTGAGAAATTTGTATTACACAGTTAACAGATACCATGATTTTGAAGAATTGATTGTTCCCTTGCCTAATTTAAATATTTTGTGATAAACAGTTTTTTTTTAAATTTGAAATAATATTTTTATTCATAATTCCTGGCGGAAGTTACGTTGGTACATTAGTTCAAAACAGGTACATCACAGGGTAGGAGAAAATAACATTATGACATTAATTCTGACAATGAGTTCTGACAGTAAGTGACGTGTGAAGTTATCGCATTTGTGACAAATGCAAACAGAGCATAGTGAAAAGGCGGAAAATCAATATATATGGCTAAATCGTTTCATTTTGCGTTTCTTCACAATATACAGAAAATCATCGTGTACTTTGATTAGCTTGCTTGCACGCCTTTAGCGAATTTTTTTCACTTATATGACCTATGTAATTTAACATTTATAACCATAGTTTGTATTTGTGTTTTTTTTTGGTTGGACATTGGCTATTCTGTTTCTGTTCTGCATAAACATCACAAGTATCCGTCACTTCAACCACTTCAACGATCAATTTTTATATGCACAATGTTATGTTTTTTTTTGTTTTAAGGAATGGGATGGGGTGGAATAGTTGTGGGTTATCTTCTTTCTTCCTAAAAAATCTGCTTTACCTATGCACTTAGAAGTTATAACGGCATAGGTCAGGAAAAAGACTTAACTCGATACCCAGAGTTTGTCATGAAGGTTCCTTCGGTGGGTTCATCATCATCATTGATGTCAGTCCATGTTAGTTTTAGTCTGTCTCTGCCTCTTTTACCTTGTATTTTCCCTTTCAAGGATTACTTTTAATAGGCTGCTGTTTCTTTTAACATGCCCCAAAAATCTTATTTGTTTTGTTTGAAATGTGTTTAGTAGTTCTCTTTTCATTTTTAGTTGTTGTAAGACTTCATCATTTGTTTTCTTTTCTTTCCATCCAGTTCTTCCTATTTTTCTATAAATCCACATTTCAAAGGCTTAAATTTTCTATACTGTTTTCTTGTCTAATGTCCATTATTCTGCACCATACAGGAATGTTAAGAAAATATAACATTTTGGTATTCTTAGTTTTAATCCTGTTGTTATTTGTTTTGATGTTGTTTATTGTTTCACGGCATTAAGATTACTTTTTGCCATTCCTATTGTTTTGTTTATTTCAGTTTTAGATTTTCCATCAGTGATATGTCCGAGGTAGTTGTAGTTAAGAACTGTCTCCAGGTCTATCCCGTCAACTTTGATATCCACTTGTAGGTTTTAAGTATTATCTTTGTTTATGAACATAGTTGTAGTCTTTTTGATATTCATATTTAATCCAAGTTTTTTGTTTGTCATATTTATTTCACTAAGTAATTGTTGTAGATCTTCAGGTAGTAATACAGTATCATCATCATCATCATATCTTAGGATAATGATTATCTTTCCATTAATGTTTAGGCCTGGTGTCTCCGTTATGTTTTTTAAAGATTTGCTCAGTGTAGATTGAACAAGAAAATGAAAATCAATTGGGAATGTTTCAAGAAATAAAACAGGATGTTAGGGAAGGTTGTATGTTGTCACCAGATTTGTTTAATATTTATAGTGAGATTATTTTAATATTCATAAGAGGCATGCCTGAAATAACAATCGGAGGTCATTAAATAAAAAGAAATCTAAGGTATGCTGATGATACAGTCTTAATCGCTAAGATTGAAAATGTGTTACAAAAAATGCAAGACATTATAGTGAAGGAGAGAAAAAATAAATAATTCAGCCTTAGTAGCAAAAAGACAGAAGTAATCGTAACAACAAAAACAAAGAAATCATCGCAATGCATAATAAAGACAAGTGGAACCATTTTAAAACAGGTTAATGATTTTAAATATCTGGGAACAATGTTAACCTTAGATGGTAGATGTACAACAGTGGTGTGATACTGAATGGCTCAAGCAAAAACAGTTTAAAAAAAAAACTAGGAGGATACTGTGCAATCCATTTTTGACAATAGAAATAAGAAAAAAAGATCTTAAATGTTATGTAGAGCCAGTCTTAACATATGAATGTGAGTCATGGACAATAGGACAACAGACAAGAAAATCACTGGAGGGTGTAGAAATGTGGTTTTACAAAACAATGCTGAGAATACCATGGACGAGACGATAAGAAGAGTAATGAAAACGTTCTGAAAGAGGCCAAAGCAAAAAGAGAGCTAATATGCAATATTAGAAAGAAACAATCATAGTTTTTTGGCCATGTTATGAGAAAGAAATAGCTGGAATATATTGTAACGACTGGGAAAACTGACGGACGAAAAAACAGAGGGAAACTAGTCAACGAGAAAAGATACCAGACAACTGAAGAGAATGGTGTGGCAGATGAAGAAAAATGTTGAGATCGAGAGTTGTGGCGAGACACGATCACCTACGTCAGTAGGATTATTACTTGATGATGATGATATTGAACAAGGTTGGTGATAGCATGAATCCTCTTTTTATACCTATGGGCGTAGAGTTCTGTATTATATTTTATTGTTGCTGTTTACTCCCAGTATAAATTACATATTATTCATATGTTATTTAGATGTATATCTTTAAGGCAGTCTATAAGTTGTTTATGATGTATTCTATCAAAAGCTTTGGTGTAATCTATGAAGCAGGCATATATTGGTCTGTTTACATCCGTAAGTAGTAATATATATGGCATTAATAATCGTGAAATGTGCCGCAAACGGCACATAATTTCTTATATAAACAGTCTACCGGCACATCCCGGCACATAATTCCTCATATAGTCTACCGGCACATCCCGGCACATTTTTTGTTCTTATATGAGAGTCTATATTGTTTTTTCTTATTTGAGAGTCTACATTTTTTTTCCTTATATGAGAGTCAATCCACCCATTATACCTGGTGACCTCTCGTTGACCTCTCGTTATCTCTCGACCTCTCGTGGTGGTGTTGTGAAGGGGTGGGCGGGGGTAGAGTTGTGAAGGGGTGGGCGGGGGTGGAGTTGTGAAGGGGTGGTATCATAACTTTGTTCTCTCAGGCAATAAAAACAGTGACTTTGGACTTTCAAAACAGTCTTATTCAAGATAAGTTTTAATATACCTACCTAAAACTTCCTTTATAACTAAAGGTAACAACTTAGTCCGTTACACATGCTACACGAAGGCGCATTAACGAACTTAGTAACTACACGCAAACGCGAAACAGAAACACCGCGTTAATAACGTTAAGCGAGATCAATGAGCCTGGTTCTCCATGAGTACTTACTGCCCGTTAGACCGCCCGCGTGGAGATCAAAGGATAACGCTAGTGTTTACCTGTGACCACACTAATAAATTTATCAGCTAGTCGGTAAGCGACCATAAAAGACTTGGCGTCGAAGAGACTGGCCATGAGTGCTTTTTATGACTTTATAACATCTGAGCGGCTGGAGTGTCATTTAACAGGGGAATTTTAAGATACCGATGTTTTAATGTGAGGCGCTTGGGGGTAATTAATATGTTTGTGCTGTTTCGTGCTCAAAGACCCTGTTTCGCTGTGAAAAGTTTCGATTGAACGTTTGAGTGCGAGACTGGCCAGGGGTGCTTTTTAATGACATCTGAAGGTTAGAATGCCACTTACCAGGAAAATTTTACTGGGCGGTTGTTTTAATGTGAGATGTTTAGGGGAAATTAATATGTTTGTACTGGAGAGTACTTGATCGAACAAAGAGGTTAGAACTGTATATAAGTAGATTCAAGCATCACGTCTCACAAGCAGTTTCAACGAGTGTCTTGGCTGTAACTCAAGCAAGAGTGTGCTTGGTTGTACAAGTAAATTTCTTTACAAACCGTAAGTAGAACATTATTTTTTATCGCAGATTCTATACCGTTGTTTATTTTAATACAACAAAATAATTTAAATTAAATGAATTAAAACAAGTCAAATAAAAAACAAACAAATATGCTCTTTTTATAATGTTTATTTTCACAATAAAACATAATTTTATTTTCACATTGAAACATAAATTTATTTTAATACATCAACGTAGACAACACATGTTATACATTCAAATATTTATAAATGAACAATGATGATTTCAATAGTACAAATATGAATTCAAAACAACTGAAAAAAGTACACATATAACAACATAGTCATGTATATAGACTAAGTAATAAAAATGTCACTGTCCCACTGCAGAATTTATTAATTTTACTCGTCTCGGCTTCCTCACTTTGTTGGAACTGTCTGTTTGAGCTAAATGGCTATCAACCACTGGTGAATACGAAGATTGATTAGCGTTCAAAACACAACCACCCTCCATTTTGACAAAGCCTTGATCAAAGACGGCGTAGGTAATTGACGACTGTGTGGAAATTGAATCACCCGAGGCATACATATCTCTTGGATCTTTCGGTAGTTCAACAAGAGGCGTAGTGTAGTTGAGTTATCATAAGTTGATAAAATGTCATCTCGCATACCAACTAGGGTGGTAAATTCATCTCTCGAGAGTGTTATTCCAGTTCTGGTAGGAAACTTAAGCAGACTTTCACCACGATACGACCTTATGTTTATCAATGGTCTGTTATGAAAAGCAGAAACTGAGACTGCCTTAACACCATCTTTTGACAGTGGAATTATATTCTCATTTCTACGAGACATGAAAATACGTTGATCACATACATCAAATGAAGCTGGCATATTAACGCTAGACGACTCCATGTTCGAATCACACCACTGGGGCTCTGACTTTCTGTATGTGTAGTAGCACTGAGAACGGCTGACCTTTATACCCTGTAACAAGGGGGCGTGGCCAGCCTAATTATAGTAACCAATGGAATACGTTCTATTTATAGTAACTGATGCAATACGTCATCGGATGTGTTGAGTACATGTTCAGAGAGCCGCCATCTTCGATGAGTCATGGGAAGTTTGTTCCGCGAAGTCGATGTATCCAGGGCGTCATCAACAGATAAATGATACGGTCGTTAATATGTTGTTTCGTTGAAAAGGGCATGAGAATTCTGTTAATGCTCGCACCACGACACTTTAAAATTATATAATAAACACAATATAGACCACACGTGTTGCTAAACAAGTCTTGTAACACTCGTGGTTTGTAGACGAATGGAACATGTGAATTCCTCTCGATAAAGTTTAAAATATCAATGTGTCTGGGAGGTAAACCGTAGGAATCGAAATACTCTATTTGTCCGAGGCCGTTGTAAAAGAGGGCCACCCAGTGTTCACCTGGTTTGTGGGCAGGGTCAGTGTTTATGACAAAGGCTGCAGTCTTGTTTGGATCGATGATGAGTGGTAAGTGGTTTCGTGGGAGGACACTAACAAGGGCGCAACGTCGAACAAAAACATCGGACATCAAGAGACTGTAAATATTCCCCGTGTTCATTTTCTTAAATGTAATGCGTAGTCTGTTAGAACCTGTCTAGTTTTGGACACTTCCTGTACTGAATCCAACTCGGCGTAGACAATAACTTGTAGGGGTGTTGTCTGGGGAGCGGCGAATTTGAGCTATATCGACAAGGGTCCACACGTATCTAGTTCAAACTGGGATCCATCTAGCAGACTGGGGGAGAGGTCAAAACCAAATAGACAAAAGCCCTCCTTGAACTGTTAATAATCAATGCCATTTCCAGCATCTCTACCAATCAAACCCATGGCCAAATTTGTACCAAAAAAGGCTCGCGCGTAGTGATTGTGTTCAAAGTCCAAAGCTAGGGGCTTTCCGGATACACATCTCCCGTCAACCGTCAGGTTCATATAAGTCAAACCAAATTGTGGAAAATTGAATGAGTTAATGTTATAAACTCCATTAAAAGCAGAGGCGGTAATCAAACCTATCACTATACGTGTTGGCGTTTGAGACAGGAATAAATTGTCTTGGTTGTGGGAAAACATCCCACGAGCAATGGCAAATGTTTTGAGGGTAACCTGCTTGATTGGGTACCGTGCATTCCCACTTAAAAGAGCCTTTAACGTGCCTTTTCGTGGGCCAGAGAAATTGCTGGGTTTAGCTTAGCTTTCCTGACCACGAGGGCAGCATAAGTGATTACACTCTTATAACCGACAGACTTATCCTGAGCCATGATGTTGAACACGTCCTTAGAGGGTGTGAGGTTAATCTTTACATCCACTCTGTTTAACATGTAACGGTCCTGCACAAAGAGATCAGAGTGCAAACGACCCATCATTTCAACCTCTTTACTACCCGAAGTCAAAGCACGTCGTATTTTAAATCCATCGTTAGCCTGCATATCATCGTGGTGGCCTGCTTTATCTTTGTAGAACAGAGCAGCCGTCAAGTACCCCGTTTTCGCATCCTCCCCATAGTTTAGTATAGTCTCGAACACTGCTCTAAATGGATAGGTATTCTCAGATGATGTAATCAATGTATCATTCAGAGATACGTCGACTTGAGAAAATAGACTGTGAAGATAATTGTTGACTGGGCCTACCTCGGCATCCAACGGTACATTTTCACCATTGGGGAGTGTGATCCTGGCCCGCAGATGTAAAAACGTGTTGAAAATATCTAGATACTCTTCAGTGTTTCCAGAAATGAAAAACTCTATGGGAGCCCCATGCGCTAACGAGGCAAGAGGTCGAATTTCAGTAAATTAGCCCGAGTCTACAGCAGTCTGAGTCGGTGGAACGCTAAATAAATCCAAACCAGAGTGAAGACATTCACATGACTTGGGGTGAATGAAAGACATCATTAATCAAATATATCCTTTGGTACCGACAGCTTAGTTCGCCTCTTGCTTGCAGAATGAAGGGGGAACTGTCTAGCTGATGGTTTTATTCTCTTCGTAACGGGTTGGCCAGGTGGTGCTGCCTTCTCGACTCGTTTTCTGATTCGACGTCGTAAACCACCACCTGATTGGTTGTTACCAGTCAGGTGGTCTACGGCCCCGTCTAATAACCGCATGCCGGCCTCCTTAGCTCGTGATTTGAAAGCGTCGCAGATATTTCTGCCAGCTAAGGCGTCCTGCGCGACCTGCAGACCGGTCCCCACACCTTCTCTGAGTAAGGCTTTACCCCCTGTTTTAGCCAGGGTAAAATAGCCCTCCCGATTCCACCAAAGAAACTACCGATTCCTCGTCCTCGTTGATTTCGACCTCCTATAAACACAGGCATCCTATCACCCGCCTGACAACAATAAAATTCTTCGTATAACCTGTCATTGCGGTGAAAGGGTGTGTCTCACCATTATCGCAGCTCAAGGTATTTTCTCGTTCGAAAGTGTACCGTTAGCACCGACGTCCCACTGGAAAATGAGATGGTTTTTCCGTAATCGTTGGCTAAAAGGATTTCCACAGTGTCAAAGGAAAATCTGCTCAGGGGGACGTAGTGAGGCTTGTCATAGATCTGAAACAAGCGCTGTGATTTCTATTTAGAACGGCAACACTCCTGAGGAGGGGTACCATCATATCCCCAACAGGTTTGGGTGAAACGAGATCGCAGTAGACGTAGACATTTTTCGCAACACTTGCCAAGTCCATTTCACCCACGCTGTGGATATAGTGAGCCGTGTCTGATATGCATGTCGTGGGGAAGGCTAAGATATTTCTCAAAGTATCGCTTATGGTAACGCTGGCTCCTTTTTCGTAGAGTTTAAAGATGGCTTTATTCGCCTCCTTCGCGAAAAGGAATATCATTTTGGCCTTTTTACACCCGCATTCAACTCCTCTCTTTCGATCAACGCATTCAATGCATCAAGAAAAACTTCGAATATCTTGTATAACCCAGGTGCCAGGGTCACGGTGAAGGAAGATCTAATGCTACGAATTTCGTTGCTACTGAGAGGTTCGTAACGAATCCAGACGTCACCTTCCATCACGTTGATAAAATTAAAAGGAAACTGTATCTCGACCAGCGCAATCTCATACTGTGTTGAAATATCAATGGTCTGAGGAAGTTTGACGAAAAAGTGGCCGGGGTTATTTTCCTTAAAAATATCCATAGAGGCATTGCTGGGTAACGTGACATAAAAACTCATCTTCCTCGATTCACCTTCTCGTCTCCAACTTTGGATTCGGGAGCATGTAACCTAAACAACTGCTCAGTAGGGCTATCCACAGTTTTCCGTCCTTCGCGTCTGGCTTTTCAGTGGACAGATTGAACAGCGAGACCGCGACAACGGCATATATAACAATCATTTGACACATAAAGACAATCTCTAAACGGGGGAATAGTTTCCCAAATACTGGCCAGAGCGAGGTTCTCTCCCCACCAGAGTTCAGGGTTCGCAAAACAGGATCTTCAAAAGATTCACCTTTTTCTACCATCTCTAGTTTTTGTATCTGACAATGTCCTTGGTCGGTATCCAACTGTTGAATGAGGAATCATACCCAAACCACTTCACTAAACTCTATTTTCGTCCCAATGACGTGCGACGATGGGTTATAACCCTCTCGACCCTGTACTCGTTCTTGTCTCCGACTTTTTGAATTTCTTGTGTGTAGAATGACCCCTCTATTTCATCACCCTTATCGTCTTTCAACACATATGTAACGGGTTTTGTTTCAGTTACTCGACTGATGGTAAAGAGTTCCTCCGTCCAAGCTGGGGCATAACCTTTTTTAAAATTAGCTCTGCCCAGAACCATTCTAACTCGATTACCAGCCTTATACAGGGGTCTTTCAAATTTCAAGTTGTGTTTGCTATACAACGTGTTCCACACTTGTTCTTGATTGTCTCTGCTAACGTCGACCGGTGCCATTTTTATACTTCTGTGGTACGAATGATTATAACTTCGAAGTAGGGCTGGTAGCACATGGACATAACAAAGTCGATTGGATTTCGTAAAAAATCTTCACATCCTTTGTTTCAGAGTCCTGTTAAATCGTTCCACAACAGCAGCCTTAATATCTTCGTTCTGGTTGGTGGAAAAGTGAACATTGTTGACAGAGAGGAATTTCTGAAATGTTTTGTTCAGAAACTCTGACCCCTTGTCGGTTTGAAAACTCACAGGTTTCCCATCGAAAAATATTTTACCAACAGCCTCCACTAATGATTTCCCCGTTTTGGTTCGTATTGGGACGGCCCACGCAAATTTACTGAAAACATCCACACAAGAAACCAAATACGAGTACCCATCATTGTGTTTTTTTCAAATGTCTCAAATCGATTAGGTCTGCTTGGTATTGCTGTTGGGGTCCACTCATTATAATGGGACGCCTTTCAAATTTATGTCGAATCGGTTTGTGAAGGGTATAGGTATCCTGGTGGCTCAACCAACGATTGATCTCTTTAATTCCTACTTTGGTGTTACGTTGCAAGGCTCTTGCACCACTATACGATCCTGGTTGACTAGGGTCAAAGTAATAACGGCTCAATACTTTGACCACCTTTCCCATTTCGGTGTTGGGATTTTAGATTTATTTTTTTTGGACCTCACTTTATACGAGATTAGCCGTGAAGTGTTTTCATCACTTGTCTTTGGGGTTTCGGGGACCTTGGCTTGTTCTGGGTGCTCATCGACTGGTGGTGGAGAAGAAGGTATTCTTTCTGTTGACGAGTTATGTTGAATGAGATCGACTGATCCCAAAGGACGTCGTTTATACTGCTCCATTCTAGTTAAATACTGTTGCAGAGTACGTTGGTATACTCTGGCATTATCAGCAGGGGCTAAATCATAGCGGTTTAGGATATGTTGCATTTCATCGTCTAAATCTCTCAAGTTATCATTGATCGCCTCAGGTGGTGTATACGTGGAAGTCTGTTTCAAACCCTCTAAGAACCGAGGATCCATCAAAATCATTTTTTTTGGCCATGTTTACAGACCTAATACACCACCTAGAACACTTAATATAGGCTTGATCAAAGCACCTATGAATCCACCAGTTTGTAGAATTGCTTTCCTCTGCGTAAGATTCGGTTTCTTTTTAGTGAGGAATCTCAGCTTGTTCTTGTGTCGCCGTAGCTCGCACTTCTGATGATGAGTGAATCTAACATTACCTTTTAATATGAGAACATTCGCATAAAAATCGAATGAGTTCTGGAGAGGCCGTTTTCAATATGGCTCTTAAACCACTTGGCGTGGCAGAGCGCAAACATTTCAACATTTCACCGTGTCGTCTAAGTGAAGCTTCCATTCTGTTACTTTGGAACGTAGACGATTTGTCTCTCCCCTGGAAATATTTTTGTTCTCAGCCTCAGATGATCCGGTGTTTCCTGTCGAATGTCTACCAGCAAATAACTGTGAGGAGACGCTGTCGCGTCCTTAAAACTCTCTTGGAGGTACGCCACATGGTACATTTGCTTAGCCAGATTTGTAATTTGACTTCCGTCTCTTGGATTCTTGAAAAAGGACTATATAATGAGTATTGAGGCTTATAGTTCGATGTTCCTTTTTTCCAAATAGATTTTGAACAATGTAGATCACGCTCATATCTCTGTGATGACTACCTTTGGTGAATAATTTTGTCACCCTCTCATCCGTTTCTGACATCAAGTCATCGAGGATGATGAGTCTTCTCTTCTTACCCGCTTCCAAGTTATCGATATCTGGTAGACCCTCGATAAATCTCACATTCTCCATGATCTCGTATATTGGTCGCCATTTCTCGTAACACCATATAAGTTCATCGGGTACGGGGACAACTAAATCTTGTAGATTCTGTAGAAACTTTTGAACAAATACTGTTTTTCCACAACTGGTGGGACCAGCAATCAGAGCCGTGAAGGGGTGTTTCCACCGAGGGTCCATCCTCACTGATGACACTTTGATTGGGTATTATCACATTTAAAGTATTTTTATCATGTACTACATGTTCTGTCCCTTTCCAAATATTTGTGATGTGGTTTTCTTATTTTACAGATTTCAATTGGGAAGGAGTTGACTCTGCACCACCCTCCCCTATCAGTTCAACTAACTCACCACCCGCATTACTTGACCACCACTGAACCCACAGTCACTACATATAACGCGGAGGATGATGAAATTTTACCACCACCACCCCTATTTCGCGACCCCACCGATGAGCCAGAGTTGACGGCCTGTCAAGCGGGAAATGAGGTCAGTATTCACCCACTTTTCTGATTGGTTAATCCAGCTGTCAGTCATTTCTTTGCTCCGCCTCCCATACTAATGCTTTTCTCTGATTGGTTGATCCAGATATTTGTCGATGTTGGCATAGGCACTCGCTGATTGAATAAAATCTGTTATCAGGATATATTTAAAGTAGTCTCATGTGAGAATTTGTGTTATAAGTTTGGTTGATTCAAGGAAAGTTACTGTTCATTCTAGCGGAGAGTATATTTTACACAGTAAGTTGGATTGTTTTCTCTTAAAGTATGTTAACACTTTTCGATAATAGGTTATATTCAGTGTAGATGATTGAGACTATATTGTACGCTGTAAGTTGGATTGTTTTCTCTTAAAGTATGTTAAGGGTTATCGACAAAAGGTTATTCAATTTTATCGATGTGTTTAAAGTAGTTAAGATATGTACTGTTGAATTCCTTCGTTTATTGGATGATTAAACTAAGTATTTTAAGTCTTGCTATTCAATATTATTAAAGTTTTTAAACTAGGTATGTAAAGTATCATTGACAACGGGTTATTAATTTTTTCTCCAGATGGTTTCCCATACCGAAGTAGCTCCTGGAGAACATCAATGTCCATTGTGTCCAAAGAAGTTTAAATGGCGTAAAAATATGTTGCAACACACTCGAGCTGCTCATCAGCTTCTACGACATGTATGTGACATTTGTCAACGTACGTATACGGCTCGTAGTTCTTTAACCAGCCATAGGAGACTAAAACATTCTACAACAGCACCAGCTTCACCAATGGCTCCTTCTACAACACCCATTTTACCACCAGCAGCATTACCCACTTCCTCATCAGCAACTGAAACAACATCACCCACTTCACCATCGACCTCTTCTACAACGGGCAAACAAAAGCTAGACGAGAAACATTCACCTTCAAGTAAAAAACCCAAGGCTGACAACCCTTTAGTACATAGTCTAGAGGGGGTGAACGGAAGACTCCGAGAGGAAGGCCATACTTCTAGGCGGGAAACAGCCTCTAAGGTCAACCAGTGTCCCACGTTCATGATGAATACAAAATATATTCACTCACTAAACATCCATTCATTTATCGTTACGACAGAAAGATCTTGATTTCTGTGGTCTATATTGTGTTTATTATATAATTTTAAAGTGTCGTGGTGCAAGCATTAACATAATTCTCATGCCCTTTTCAACGAAACAACATATTAACGACCGTATCATTTATCGGTTGATGACGCCCTGGATACATCGATTTCTCGCAACAAACTTCCCATGACTCATCAAAGATGGCGGCTCTCTGAACATGTACTCAACACGTCCGATGACGTATAGCATCAGTTACTATAAAGAGAACGTATTCATTTGGTTACTATAATTAGGCTGGCCACGCCCCCTTGTTACAGGGTATAAAGGTCAGCCGTTCTCAGTGCTACTACACATACAGAAAGTCAGAGCCCCAGTGGTGTGATTCGAACATGGAGTCGTCTAGCGTTAATATGCCAGCTTCATTTGATGTATGTGATCAACGTATTTTCATGTCTCGTAGAAATGAGAATATAATTCCACTATCAAAAGATGGTGTTAAGGCAGTCTCAGTTTCTGCTTTTCATAACAGACAATTGATAAACATAAGGTCATATCGTGGTGAAAGTCTGCTTAAGTTTCCTACCAGAACTGGAATAACACTCTCGAGAGATGAATTTACCACCCTAGTTGGTATGCGAGATGACATTTTATCAACTTATGATAACTCAACTACACTACGCCTCTTGTTGAGCTACCGAAAGATCCAAGAGATATGTATGCCTCGGGTGATTCAATTTCCACACAGTCGTCAATTACCTACGCCGTCTTTGATCAAGGCTTTGTCAAAATGGAGGGTGGTTGTGTTTTGAACGCTAATCAATCTTCGTATTCACCAGTGGTTGATAGCCATTTAGCTCAAACAGAAAGTTCCAACAAAGTGAGGAAGCCAAGACGAGTAAAATTAATAAATTCTGCAGTGGGACAGTGACATTTTTATTACTTAGTCTATATACATGACTATGTTGTTATATGTGTACTTTTTTCAGTTGTTTTGAATTCATATTTGTACTATTGAAATCATCATTGTTCATTTATAAATATTTGAATGTATAACATGTGTTGTCTACGTTGATGTATTAAAATAAATTTATGTTTCAATGTGAAAATAAAATTATGTTTTATTGTGAAAATAAACATTATAAAAAGAGCATATTTGTTTGTTTTTTATTTGATTTGTTTTAATTTATTTAATTTAAATTATTTTGTTGTATTAAAATAAACAACGGTATAGAATCTACGATAAAAAATAATGTTCTACTTACGGTTTGTAAAGAAATTTACTTGTACAACCAAGCACACTCTTGCTTGAGTTACAGCCAAGACACTCGTTGAAACTGCTTGTGAGACTTGATGCTTGAATCTACTTATATACAGTTCTAACCTCTTTGTTCGATCAAGTACTCTCCAGTACAAACATATTAATTTCCCCTAAACATCTCACATTAAAACAACCGCCCAGTAAAATTCCCCTGGTAAGTGGCATTCTAACCTTCAGATCTTAAAGTCATTAAAAAGCACCCCTGGCCAGTCTCGCACTCAAACGTTCAATCGAAACTTTTCACACCGAAACAGGGTCTTTGAGCACGAAACAGCACAAACATATTAATTACCCCCAAGCGCCTCACGTTAAAACATCGGTATCTTAAAATTCCCCAGTTAAATGACACACCAGCCGCTCAGATGTTGTAAAGTCATTAAAAAGCACTGCTGGCCAGTCTCTTCGGCGTCAAGTCTTTTATGGTCGCTTACCGACTAGCTGATAATTTATTAGTGTGGTCACAGGTAAACACTAGCGTTATTCTTTGATCTCCACGCGGGCGGTCTAACGGGAAGTAAGTACTCACGGAGAACCAGGCTCATTGATCTCGCTTAACGCGGTGTTTCTGTTTCGCGTTTGCGTGTAGTTACTAAGTTCGATAATGCGCCTTTGTGTAGCATGTGTAACGGACTAAGTTGTTACCTTTAGTTATAAAGGAAGTTTTAGGTAGGAATATTAAAACTTATCTTGAATAAGACTGTTTTGAAAGTCCAAAGTCACTGTTTTTTTGCCTGAGAGTACAAAGTTATGATACCACCGTCCACACCTTCACAACACCACCCCACCACGAGAGGTCACCCGAGAGGTCAACCCGAGGTCACCAGGTATAATGGGCGGGTAGACTGTCATATAAGAAAAAAAATATAGACTCTCATATAAGAAAAATAAATGTGCCGGGATGGGCCGGTAGACTATATAAGGAATTATGTGACGTTTGCGGAACATCCACGGTTATTAATGCCATATATTACTACTTCCGTATACTTTACGATTAATGCTCTCATGCAGAATATGGATTTGCCTAAATGATTGTTATTATGACTGTTTTTCCTAAATACAAATTGTTGTTCTTCTAAATCAGTACTGATTTTATTCTGAATGCTTCCTTGTACAACTTTAAACAAGATTTTTTTTTTACATTATTGGAGCACATTAAGCTTATTGTTCCAAATCCCTGCATTCAACTGCATCATTGTTTTAGGCACTGTATTGAAAGTTGATGTTTTTACTTCATTTGGTATGTATCCTGTATAGTAATGTCGTTGCACATGTCTGTGATCACTTCAATGTCAAAATCTTATAGTGCATCTATCATCTCTATCTGTATGTTGTCAGGTACTAGAAGCTTTGCCCTTTTTTCATTGTTTGTATAACTATTTCCACTTCATATTTTAAGATTTTATAGCCTGATGTACATTTTATAATTGCTTTCTAGTCCCTTTGATCATGAGTTCTGATATATATTTCTTCCATCTATCTATTATATCTTAATTGTCGTTTAGAATTTTGTCTTCTTTGTTTGTAATCCACCCACTTTCTGTGGCTTTTAAAAATTTTTACTAGTTATTATCTTTATTTATGTGTGCATCCCTCTAAAATCTTGCTTATTTTCCATAGTTTCGATTTCTACACATCTTTGGCTAAGCCAGTCTTCTTTTTCCCTTTTTGCACATTGTGCACATTTTATTATTATCTATTTTCTTGTATTGGGTAGTGTACTTCGCTTGTAATTTTCTGCCATTTCTTCCAAGATGGGGTCAGTTATTCATTTTTTGGGTATTTTGTTCTTGTACTTTTTGGGTCGCAAGTTTCTTGTATGCTTTTCTTTATGCACTGCCATATGGTTGTAACTTTTTCATCAGGATTTTTTTTCTCTACTGCTCAATCCCTTCTTCTAGCAGCTTCTGATATGTTTTCTTTACTTGCATTGTATAAGTATCTTTAACTTAGTTTCATGGCGGCTGCATGACATATTTAAATGATTTGCGCAACCGTCTAGTTGTGAAATAATGTGCTGCTAATCCCCATTGCAGTTATGTATACTTCTAACGAGCGGATGGACTGTGAACGTTATTGATATTTCCGTGGAATATAATTTAGTCTTCTCATGTCGACGTGTTTATCCTATTATCGATAGGCCAGGGTGTGTCCACGGTTTGACAGGATAACATATATTTTAACAACAATGACGCCTACCGGGAAGGTCCATTCTGAATGTACAAAGTCTGTGACGATAGATGGGGTGGAAGAAGCAGAAATGATCAACGGCTCAGAAAGCGTAAACAACAAAGTGTGTGGTACACAAGAGGCATATTCAGTGCACGAACGACGATTATGACTGACCACCGTGAAAGAGATTGGAGGCTCATCATGTACTATTCCAAAGAAAGCATTGAAGAGAAATTCTAACTGATGTCAGAAAAAAAGACTTACGAATATGGAATGTTAGGACTCTTTACCAAGAAGTAAAATTGGAAAATCTTATTTTAGAAGCGAAGGGTGAAACATAGCTATTTTAGGCATATCGGAAACAAGATGGACAGAATGTGGGTACAAACAGGACGAAACATATACATTTATATATTCAGGCAACACATCAGAATATTAATGAGGTGTAGGAATATTAATAAAAAGAGAGCTACACAATTAAATAACTACCCACTCGACACACAATGATAGGATTATACTACTCTGTAGGTTATATTTATGTTTTTGGAGTTTTGAGATCATGTAGAATATGCTCAGGTGTCCGTTTCCAAAATCGCATATTGAAGTGTCACTTAGTCCTATTTTATGTAGGTGTGCTCTGAGGTAACAGTTATCTGCTCTGAGATTGATGATCTTGGCATCCTTATGTCTGATTAGCTTGTTTTTACTTTTGATCTTGATACTTCACAGCTCTCTACAACAACAGTTGGTTGTTAATTTCATACTAAACCACTCTCTTAACTATCCAGTACATCCTGATTGTTGAAATATTAATACAAAATCCAGTTTAAATAACATATTTTCTTCTTTACTACTATTAATACTTTTTTCGGGGAACGTTAGAGGCACAGTACATTGGCTTAACAATGAAATGAATGTGATTTTACTCCAAACTTGAAAGGTTAATCCTCCGTGACTTCCTCACTGTATCCAACTGATAGAAAATAGACATATAGCTAATTGTACTGGGGAAGGTAAAAACACCGAGGAAGAACAAAGCACTTTTATAAAGTATAGTGAAGTGTAATGCTTCATTCACCTATTGAGCATTCTTGTTCTACTCTTCTTTATTAAGAGTTTATGTAACATGTTTAATTTTATTTTAGTCACACAGATATTCATATATATTGACTAAAATTATTCAAAATAGCCGCACTAACCTTGATCAATATTCCACAAACTCACAGTATGGGAGTTGACAGAGCAGTCATCTGTGCATGCTGTCAAACATATTTTCTCATCATGTGTAAGAATAATGTTACTCACAGTCACATGTGCACCATCCAAAAGATACCTAGGGTATAGATACATTTTTTTCACAAAATGCATTTAATGATAACAATGTTGTGCATACTTGTTGAATTGTAAATAAAAGTTGCAAATTGTACCTTGAAATTAACATTTTGGAACAATTTTGAGGTTCTTCGGGTGGACTATGGCTCGCTTGTATCTCTAATGTGACCTACGGCTCATGCGCTGGTTTGCATAGGAATGCTGATACGAAGAATAGTTGTTTCAGTGTCTAGACATCAGGGCCACCCTGTATCGCACCGGGACTACCTCAAAAGTCGTCGTTAACACCTGCTTTGTTTAATAATAATAGGAAACTCTTAATATAGAGCTTCGCAGCAGGAAACAATCTCATCATCAGAAGTTGAGTCCGTCGAGCAAGTGTTTCGGCCATTTAGCTTCTTGACACTCTATGGGAGATGAGCCCGTCTGGGTCATGACTCTCAGGCGTCGACCTCCTGCTGCATTGACTCTAAAGCTTATAGTATATATTCGGCAGAAAATAACTACACTTACACTTACTCTAAGCAACACTTCTGTTCGAATCAACTGTTCCTATCAGCGTGATATACTTACATGCCCAGCACATTGATGTCCTTTTCGAGGTGGCAGCAGTCTAGAGTGGCTTGTAATTGCAAACGTCCTTTTATATACTCGCGTACAAGCTATTTTGGCACATCGTTAATTCGGCGATAAGGTGTGGATCAGATACTGATAAAAAGTGATAAGGATGAGTCAGGCTGGGAACATCATTCCATTGAACTGTCGTCATTGCAAACGTCAGGTGTAGTTCACCTACGGTCAATGATGCACTTTCCTATAGCTTATCGCCCGCGCCTAGGATATTCCAGGATTAAACTGTCGCTATGCTCTTGACTTACGTGGGGGTCAGGAGTGGTCGATGTGTAAATTAGTCGTCTAATCGTCTGAACATCAGATTATTTTGAGATTGTTGATATGTCTCAATTTCGCCATAATCGGCATAATGCTATTTCGACTAACCCAGCAATAGCCTTCATTGCCATAGCTCGCATTCCAACCTTAATTCCTGACCTCTTTAATAGATTGTAGTGGTATGATGAATCCTCTCTGGTATAAACTTTCACAGCGAACACTCTTGACTGGAACCCTTACCAGTAGTATACCATGGTCCATTTGACCCAATTTGGCCAAAATTAGCAAAGATATATAGTAGGCGCATTAGCGCCTAATGTACTCAAGGCGCAGGGGGAGTTAACCATGATCTTTCGTGTAGGGGTGTTGACCTCGCGTGTCGGTGACCCCGGAAGCGACCTATTTATGCCTGGTGTGTGCCGACTTTGGAGTTCTTGATGTACTTGATAGATAGTGATAGGTTAGTAGATTATACATCAATGAAAAATAATATCATTAAATATAAAACAGAAAACAGCGATATACTTTATTCTTTTATTATCTCAATAGGTGTATAACATAAAGTGGGTATTATACATAGGGAGGTCAAAAAGTAATGGACACCAATTTTTTTCTCGGCTAATAATAAAGATAGGAATATGAAATTTTGCACACTTGGAATATGACATGTTCCAATTATGTGCACCAAATTGCACAGCATTCTGATAAATATTACGCAATCTATGAACCGTTAAAATGGAGCTTGTGTCAACAATGTCCGTTACAAACAGCGAATTGTCATAGAATTATTTCTGGTTGCGGAAAAAGAAACTGTGGCAAACATTCATAAACGACTGTGTGCAGTGTACAAATGTTCTGCAGTCGATAGGAGCACAGTTAGTCGCTGGGTTCAGAGAATTAAAGCTGCAGAAAGTGTACGAGTGGAGCTGCATGATTTACCGCGTTCTGGACGTGTTGCCTCGGCTACCAGCACAGACATGTTAAACGGGGCTGATGCAATTATTCGTAAGGATAGGCGTATCACTAGTCAACAATTGGCATTGCAGCTTACAGTCAGCAAGGGAAGTGCAATCGCAATTTTTAAAACTCTCGGATATTCAAAGATTTGCGCTCGATGGGTTCCTCGGTGCCAAACAAATGATCACAGAGTTCAAAGGAAAACATTCTGTTCTGAATTGTTGGAGCGTTTCGGTGTTGAAGGAGAAATGTTTTTGTCAAAAATTGTTACCGGTGACGAAACGTGGGCACATTATTATGAGCCTGAAACAAAAATGCAGTCAATGGAATGGCATCATCCGCAGTCACCAAAAAGAAAAAAATTCAAAACATCTCCATCAGCCGGAAAGGTGATGATCACTGACTTCTGGGACATTGATGGTGTGATTCTTGTTGATGTAATGACAAGAGGTGAGACAATCAACTCGACAGCTTACATCAATACACTGACAAAACTCAAAAATCGGTTCCACAGAGTTCGGCCTAATAAGCCATCTGCAGATTTGTTGCTTCAACATGACAATGCACGCCCTACACAAGTCTGGTAACACGGGAAGCAATCAACAAATTTGGTTGGACTGTACTGCCCCATCCTCCTTACAGCCCTGATCTGGCTCCCTCAGATTTCCATCTGTTTGGACCACTCAAAAAATTCCTGCGTGGGACACACTTTGACAATGATGAGGATGTGATCCGTGCAGTTAAAAAATGGCTACGCGAGCAGGACAAAACTTGGTACAAACGAGGCATTCATGACCTAGTTTCGCGTTGGCGTAAGGCAATACGCTTGGACGGAGATTATGCTGAAAAATAGGTAGTGTAAAAGGGGTGTTCAGCTACAATCTGTGAAAATTTCACACATTTTGCCCGAATAGTTTCCGAGAAAAACATTGGTGTGCATTACTTTTTGACCTCCCTTCAGTATAACATTACAAAAATATTTAGTACACTGAGTAAATATATAGTACAAGGTTAACATTTATTTATAGCAATGTACTTGGTTGTCTGCTTAGCCCTTTACAACTGATTTTATCGTAATAACCCGTTGTATGAGACACAGGTGTCATGTTATATCATTGTAACAGACACGTATGTCATGTCGTTGTAACAGTCACAGGTGTCATGTCGTTGTGTCAGACGAGGACAACTTTTGAATATTAGCAGAGGACAACTTTTGTATTAGCAGAGACAACTTTCAATTAGCAGAGGACAACTTTTGAAATAGCAGATGACAACTTTTGAAATAGCCGAGGACAGCTTTTGAAATATGGGAGGACAACTTTTGAAATAGTAGAGGACAACTTTTGAATTATCAGAGGACAACTTTTGTCTTAGCAGAGGACAACTTTCAATTAACAGAGGACAACTTTTGAAATAGCAGAGGACAACTTTTGAAATAGTAGAGGAAACCTTTTGAATTAGCAGAGGACAACTTTTGAAATAGTAGAGGACAACTTTTGAATTAGCAGAGGACAACTTTTAAAATAGCCGAGGACAGCTTTTGAAATATGGGAGGACAACTTTTGAAATAGTAGAGGACAACTTCTGAATTGGCAGAGGACAACTTTTGAAATAGTAGAGGACAACTTTTGAAATAGTAGGGGACAACTTTTGAAATAATAGAGGACAACTTTTGAAATAGCAGAGGACAAATTTTGAAATAGTAGAGGACAACTTTTGAAATAGTAGAGGACAACTTTTAAAATAGCAGAGGACAACTTTAGAAATAGTAGAGGACAATTTTCAAATTAGCAGAGGAAGGCTTTTGTAATGACAAAGGACGTGTATGTTGGACTGACTTAATAAGTGAGTTGTAAATTTTATTCTTGTACTGTCGTAACTGCTTTGGATTTCCATATCTTTATCACTTCAACGACAGACAACAGTAAAAGTGATCATTTCAGGTCAGAAAACTTAGTTCCAAAGCCCACAATTTTGGCGCATAGTCAAAAAGTTGAACACAAACTCTAAAAAATTAGTCACAAAGTCATAATTGTTAGAAACGAAAGGCCAAAAATGTATATTTAAAGCCCCCAAAAATAGTTCAAAAGACAAATAATGTAACACCAAACCCGAAAATTTCAACTGATAGTCACAAACGTGGACACAAAAACATAAAAAATTTATGCAGAAAGTCAAAATAGTTAGACACGAAAGACCAAAAAGGTATATTCAAGGTTCAAAAAGTTACTCCAAAAGACAATTAATTTAACACCAAATCACAACAATTTCATCAGATTTTCAAAAAGATGAACTGAAAACCCTAAAATTTAGGGCCAAAGTGATACTAGTTACGCGCAAAAGGCGAACAATTTATACCTAAAGTCCAAAAGACAAAATAATTTAACCACAAAACACAAAAATCTCGTCTATAAACAAAAAGTTGAAAATGCAGGCTGTCTTGATGTATGTCTTGATTTTGGCCTGATAAGTTACTAAAAATAGATTTTGACCTATGATGCAATACCAGATGAGTTACTAATTAGATTTTGAGCTATGATGCAATGCCAGTTAAGTTATGATTTTACCCCTTGTCCATTTGTTTAGGGATATATCCGTGAAATCGATTTTAAAAATTAAAATTTAACCTCTAGGCTTACCCTAAGCTTTATTTTAGACATATCCATAGCAAACATTTACATAACAACCACTTTAAAAATTGTTACCCCCTTGACCATTTTCGAAGGATACACCAATGAAATTGATAAAAAATTGAAATTTAACCTATTGACATACCCCAAACTTTAAATTAGACATCCCTATAGAAAAAATTTACTTAAAAATCACTTTCATGATTGTTACCCACTTGACCATTTTCGAAGGATACGCCCATGAAATTGATACAAAATTGAAATTTAACCTATTGGTATACCCCAAACTTTATTTTAGACATCCCCATGGCAAAAATTTACTTAAAATCACTTTTATGATTGTTACCCCCCCCCCCCCCCCCCCCCCCCCCCGACCTGTTTGGTGGGCAACCGACGGCTCCGGGTTCATCCAGCCTTAAATGGGTACCGGATTTTTTTGTGGGAAAGTAAAGCAGCACGGGCGTAATACCGACCACATTACCCAAAAATCATGTGCTGAAGGTCTGTAAAATATAGGGTCACTTGGCGTGAAAAGGGTACTTTACTTTACAACGCCCATGAAAATGTTAAAAATAATTTACTATAAATAAACTCTAGGCTTACCCCAAACTTTATATTAGACATCCCCATAACAAAAACTTACTTAAAAATCACTTTTATGATTGTTACCCCCTTGACCATTTTCGAAGAATACACCCATGAACTTGATAAAAATTGAAATTTAACCTATTGGTATACTCCAAACTTTATTTTAAACAACTCCATAGCAAAAATTTACTTAAAAAGCACTTTTATGATTGTTACCCCCCTGACCACTTTTGAGAGGTACGCCTATGAAATAGATAAAACTCGTAAATGTACCCTCTAGCCATACCCCACACTTTATATTAGACATCCCCATTGCAAAAATTTGCTTAAAAATTACTTTTATGATTATTACCCCCTTACCCATTTTTGAGGGCTACGCCCATGAAATCGGTAAAAAATTGAAATTTAACGTCAAGGTATACCCCAAACATAATATTTGATACGCCCATGTATCAAATTTACATGAAAAATCAACTAAAAATTAGTAATGATGAGAGGCATATAGATGCACGGGTACACTCTTTTATAAGAAAAAAAAAATTGCCTCGATGTACCGGTAGACTATTTATATAAGGAATTATATACATTTACGCATTCTAAATGCCCTACTTCACTACTAATTTTTAGTTGATTTTTCGTGTAAATTTAATGAGAGATGACGTCATGGGACGCACTAAGATGGAAGCTTGGTCGCGTTCGAGCCGTTGTGTACATAATGTTGACTTTGAACATCACGCTATCTGTTATCACAGCGAGTTGGCGGATTTTTAGAAATGTAACCTCGGGTTTGATAATAAATGGTTAAGGCATAAAAATGCGAAGCTGCAGTAAAGCTGAATGTGAGGAAAAATAAAAAAAATAAAAAAAAATAGTATGTAAGAAGCTTTACGTGATAAGTGGACGACACAGACTAAACAACGTTTCGGCCCAATAGGCCTTCATCAGGAACAAACAAACAAACAAAAAAACACTTAAAACTAATAACGAAACAACCAAAACAAAAACAATTGAAATGTGTTTAAGAAAACAAAATAACCTATCCTGTCAAAACCAAAAGGAAATAGAAACCAAGTGCGGCTGTCGTGAACGTAGAGAAACGTGCAAAAGTGTGCGCAAATGCACACAGAACCCGAGGAGTTCACACAGGGGTCAGTGTGCAAACACAAAGGATAAAGAATCGATTAGTAGACTAACAGGTGTTCAAAAGACGATAAGAGTGAGATGTCTGAGAGATAACACATGTTTGTACACTCTTCTTTAACCACCGTTGTAGATCAAGTCTTTATTCTGCTGGCTTCGTTCGTGACCTTGGAAGCTAATGACCTAACTTGTGCAGACGGTTGGTTTGGGGCAAACTGTACGTTGCAATGTCACTGCTATAATGACTCAGTTTATGACAAAACTACAGGGACATGCCCAAACAATGACAGTTGTTACGAATATTTCGGACTCCAGTGTCAGAACTCGGATCTCGTTTACAAATACGCCCAAAAATCTGAACCTACTTTCCTGTTTGATAACAACGACACCACATGTAATACATACATCAGTACTGGCAACTCTCAATCAATCTTTGCCGTTCTCCTGGTTTAGGATTTATATGAATGACTTAACAGATCTGGACAGTTTCACGGTAAAACTAAATGGTCCTGCCTCATGTAACAATGAATCAAGGTTTGTAGTTAGTTCTCATGAGATTGATGTCTTTTGCTGTGATCAACAAGTTATGGATTAAAGGGGCGATAGTTGCAAATATCTGCTCCATCTGCATTGGCGGAGGTCGGAATGTCGCGTGGCTATCAAATCATACCCAAGTACTTCTGTGAACACTATTGTAGTCACCATACAAGCGACAATGGCACACATTAAGATTGAGTTCTCATCGACCATTTCGCAGGCCATCAGTGCACTGACGGTGTGTGAGGTGCAAACATTTACAGACACCTATTGTCTTGACGGGCATTCTTGGTCGTTTTCTGCAGTGTGTAGTGGGTGTTGCAGAGGCTGCAACGTCATCATCGGTACCTTTCACGGCATCTGTTCACATGGGATCTATGGACACGATTACTCCGGATCTTGTCTTAGTGTCTGTCCTTTATGTGAGGAAAAATTAGGAAAATGCCTATAATATAAACATGCTGGCTACACCTGTAATGACACTTGTCCCAATGGTAATTTTGGGCTACAGTGCAAACAGACGTGTTCTGATGGTTGTGACATCATATGTGACAGACTGTACGTGCAAGGAAACGTACTACGGGTCAGACTGCACTCTCAAATGTCCGGACAATTGTTTCAACGACACCTGTGAACAGTCAACCGGGAACTGTACATGCAAGGGAACGTTCTACGGGTCAGACTGCACTCTCAACTCTCCGGACAACTGTTTGAACGAAACCTGTGAACAGTTAATCGAGGCCTGCGACTCGTATGTCGATGATTCCCACGTTAAGAAGAGTCTGCCGACTACAACAAACCCAAGCATATGGATACCTTAATGTGTTTCTGTACTGGACATGGTTAATTTCTTGGTGTTTTTCCGTGAAGCCATGGCTCATATCTTGATGTGTCTCTGTGCTAGCCATGGCATAGTACCTTGATGTATTTCTGTGATAGCCATAGCTAATATCTTAGCTTATGCGTGTGCTGGCCATGGCTCATATCTTGGTGTGTGTCATGTTAGTCATATCTCTTATCTTGGTGTGGCTAGTGTTATTAATGTCTCATATCTTTATGTGTGCGTGTGTTTAGTCATATCTCATATCTTAGTGTGTATCTGTGTTAGTCATGTGTCACATCTTTGTGTGTGCATGTTTGGGTTAGTGATATCTCATATCTTTGTGTGCATGATTATGTTAGTCATATCTCATATCTTTGTGTGTGCATGTCTGTGTATGTCACATCTCATATCCTTGTGTGTGCATGGCTATGTTAGGCACATCTCATATCATTGTGTGTGAATGTCTATGTTGGTCATATCTCATATCTTTGTGTGTATGTCTATGTTAGGCATGTGTCATATCTTTGTGTGTGCATGTCCATGTCAGACATATCTCATATCTTTATGTGTATGTCTATGTTAGTCATGTGTCTTTCTTATATATTGATGTGTGTCAGTGTTAGTTATGCCTCGTATCGCTGTGTGCATGTCTGTGTTAGTCACATCTCATATCTTTAGTGTGTGCATGTTTGTATTAGTCACCTCTAGTCGCTCGGGCAGATGGTGCTCGTAAACCTGGGAGGGCCGAACATCTAAGGGCAGAATCCACCTACAGAAAAGATCATCTGCTGCCTTGCAGGAAGATTGGGGACAATCAAAGGCTAAGGAAAGCAAACCAGAATAAAATGCTGGCTGAAATCTGATGCACTGGGCCACTGGCGCAGAACACAGTGCAACGTTTTAACGGGTGTTCAATCAGAGTGGATCTGGCAGACTCTGAATTCATGTGAGAGTCTGGAATCCTACTCTGATTGAGCCATGATCGCAGAGAGAGAGAGAGAGAGAGAGAGAGAGAGAGAGAGAGATGTAAATTTGATACATGGGCGTGTCAAATATTATGTTTGAGGTATGCCTTGATGTTAAATTTCAATTTTTTATCGATTTCATGGGCGTTATCCTTAGAAATGGGTAAGGGGATAAAATCATAAAATTTGTTTTTTATGTAAATTCTTATATGGGGATGCCTAATATAAAGTTTGGGGTATGCCTAGAGTTAAATTTACGAGTTTTATCTATTTCATGGGCCTATCCCTCAAAAATGGTAAGGAGGGGAACAATCATAAAAGTGCTTTTAAAGTAAATTTTTGCTATGGGGATGTCTAAAATAAAGTTTGGGGTATACCAATAGGTTAAATTTCAATTTTTAAAATACATTTCATTGGTGTATTCTTCGAAAATGGTCAAGGGGGTAAAAAATCATAAAAGTGATTTTAAGTAAGTTTTTTTATGGGGATGTCTAATATAAAGTTTGGGGTAATCCTAGAGTTTATATTTACTATTTTTAATATTTTCATGGGCGTGCCCACCAAAATGGTCCGGGGGGGGGGGGTAACAATCATAAAAGTGATTTTAAGTAAATTTTTGCTATGGGGATGTCTAATATATAGTTTGGGGTATGCTAATATGTTAAATGTCAATTTTGTATCAATTTCATGGGTGTATCCTTCGAAAATGGTCAAGGGGGTAGCAATCATAAAAGTGATTTTTAAGTAAATTTTTGCTGTGGAGATGTCTAATATAAAGTTTGGCATATGCCAATAGGTTAAATTTCAATTTTTTATCAATTTCATTGGTGTATCCTTCGAAAATGGTCAAGGGGGTAACAATTTTTAAAGCGGTTTTTATGTAAATGTTTGCTATGGGGATGTCTAAAATAAAGCTTAGGGTAAGCCTAGAGGTTAAATTTTAATTTTTTAAAATTGATTTCACGGATGTATCCCTAAACAAATGGACAAGGGGGTAAAATCATAAATTAACTGGCATTGCATCATAGGTCAAAATCTAATTTTAGTAACTTATCTGGCCAAAATCAAGACATACTAGACAGCCTGCATTTTCAACTTTTTGTTTATAAGAAGAGATTTTTGTGTTTTGGGGTTAAATTATTTTGTCTTTTGGACTTTGGGTATAAATTGTTCGCCTTTTGCGTGTAACTAGTATCACTTTGGCCCTAAATTTTAGGGTTTTCAGTTTATCTTTTTGAAAATCTGATGAAATTGTTGTGATTTGGTGTTAAATTAATTGTCTTTTGGAGTAGCTTTTTGACCTTTGAATATACCTTTTTGGTCTTTTGTGTCTAACTATTTTGACTTTGGGCATACATTTTTTATGTTTTTGTGTCCACGTTTGTGACTATGAGTTGAAATTTTCGGGTTTGGTGTTACATTATTTGTTTTTTGAACTATTTTTGGGGGCTTTAAATATACATTTTTGGCCTTTCGTGTCTAACAATTATGACTTTGGGACTAATTTTTGGACATATATGCTTATGCAGAAACTTGGCATTTAATAGATGAAACAAGTGATTTTAAATGCTGCAAGTAGAAAGAAATAATATTAGAGGGATAGATTCACCGTAAGTTGGACGATTGAAGATTGAACGTATGAAAAATTCAGGTTACCTTCAATTAAGACAGACGAATTCATGGTCAGTTGATCACACTAGACAACGTGTTAGTAGACTATAAGATCATACAATGCGAATTTTGGATGTAGAGACTGAGATGTGACATTGTATGATGTCGTGATAGCTAAACAGTATCAAAATTACGACATTTTTGGTATTGTTATATTGTTGATGTCGTGACAATTGAAGTACAGCAAGCCAGCTATACTGGGACACGCCATTTTGTTGCAATCCATGGTATGACAGGATACCCTTCAAGTCATAAACAGCAATGGTGCAAATATCGCGAGGAGCTAGATTATTAATTATTTTGGAATAACGATTTAAAGGACCCTTTCTTTTAATCACCACGATAGCAATGTCATTCAAAAGGCAAAGTTAACCAAAGGTTCTACTTAAGGATTCTGCACCGGGACTAAGGTATTCAAGCGACTGGCTGCGTTCCTTAGAGTGAATAAAGCGATCGTTGTGGTGCATTCATTGTTGACAATGTTGTGTGTGCTACGTTATGAAGGTGTATATCCTAATATACGCTCGAAATGAAGGGCTAGATGATAAAGATTGATATAAATGGCCTTTGGCGTCTTGACAGATGGTTGGTAGCAGGCAATCATGATAAGTCAGTAGTTTGGTTAAGCATTAGTGTCTCATACTGGGTGCTGCTTTACTGAACATCTTTTCTCGTGGCTGAATTTGCCAATCCTGGACAGACATATCCATCCACAGAACGAGCAATCCCGCGGTACCCGGCCTTGTCTCCTTTCTCTTGCGCCTTTTGTCTTCTGAATTTGAATATATATATATATAAAGATTTATATGCTGTTCGTAAATATGTCGCCCTGGTGCAACTTCCGGATCTTCATGTTAGTCAAGACAGATGTTGCCTAAATTCAGGAGAGCTGCGAGGAGAACTGCTGAAGACTTGGAAACCAGGTTATCGTTTCACACTGCGGGATTTTCTGGGGAGCAGAATCTGAGCGCTTATACACAGTTGTTCCATGTGCGATATGGATAATCCGACGATTACTACTAAAAGGCAAAAAAGAGGTGCCAGCGTGATCAAAATCATGGCCAGGACGAACCCCTCCAGCAATCATTGCTATTCTTTTGCAGGCTAAGGACTCAGTTCTGGATTATGATTTATGCATGCTCACTCTCACGTCAACACAGCTCGCAAGGTTGAAAAGGGTTCAGAATGAGGGCCCACGGACAGTATTGGGGTGCACCAGATATAGAAATATCCGTTCAAAACTGTACTTACTACCGAGTGGATGGACTGTGAACTTTACTGATATTTAAGTGGAATATGATTTATTATTCTTTGTGACGTGTGTTCGCGGTTCGACCGGCAAAAACATAGTTTGACAACAATGGCACCCGGCATATAATGTCCAACCCGAATGTAAAAAGTCTGTGACAGTGGATAGAGCGGAAGAAACAGAAATGATCAACGGCCCAGAAAGCGAAAACAGCAAAGTGTGCGGTACACATGAGGCATATTCAGGACACGAAAGGCGAATAATGGCAGACAACCTTGAAGGAGATTGGAGCCTCATCACGTAACATTGCAAAGAAAGACAAGGAGAGAAATTCTAACTATTGTCATAAGAACGAGCTAAAAATAACTACGTAGAATGTTAGGACCTTATACCAAGAGGACAAATTAGACAATCTTATAGTAAAAGCAGAACGATTAAACATATATATTTTAGGCATATCAGAAACAAGATGGAAAGAAAATGTATAAGACGATAAATATCATCATCATCAAGTACCAGGCTTGCTGGCGTAGTTGATCATGACTCACCAAAACTTTCGATCTCGACAGTTATTTATCATTTCTGTTGTTGACCTTCTGCCAAGCCATTCTCTTAAGCTGCATGGTATCTTTTTCTCTTTGCTTCCCTCTATCTCTTCGTCTCTCAATTTTCCCAGTAGTTACAATATATTTCAGCTGTTCTCTTCTCATTACATGGCAAAAAAAAAATGATTGTTTCTTTCTAATATTGGAAATTAGCTCTCTTTTTGCTTTGGCCTCTTTCAGAACGGTTTTATTACTCTTCTTAGCTGCCCATGGTATTCTCAACATTCGTCTGTAAAAACACATTTCAACAGACTCCAGTGACGATAAATATACATTTATATATTCAGGTAACACAAAAGAACATCAAAGAGGGGTAAGCATACTAATAAAACGAGAGCTATGCAAATATATAAACCACATATAATACAATTATATAATTATACTATTAAAAATGAAGGCAAAACCATTTGGCATAGCAATAATACAAACATACGCAACTACTCAAGACTATACAGATAAACAAATAGAAGCATATTATGAAGATCTAAATAAAGTTATGAAGCAAGTGAAATCTTCAGCCATCTTGATTGTAATGGGTGACATGAACGCTAAAGTAGGAAAAGGTAGATAAGACCATTATAGGAAATCATGGTTTAGGAAAAAGAAATGACAGAGGAGAAAGATTAATACAATTTTGTGAAGAAAACAGGCTGATAATATGTAACACCTTCTTTGAACAAGAGAAAAGGAAATTATACACATGGAAATCCTGGAGACATGAAGAGGAATCAAATAGACTACATAATGTTAAAAAGGCAGATTCCGTAACAGCATCAAGAAAGCCAAAACCTATCCAGGAGCAGATATTAATTCAGATCACAATCCTGCAATGATTAAAATGAAAATTAAACTAAAGAGAAAGAAACAAAAGACTAATTCATCAATACCAATAGATATAACAGCTTTAAGTCAAAAAGATGTTAAAGAAACTTATACAATACAAGTAAATAACATATCAGAAGAGATTGAACAGTACAGAAGAGAAAATCCTGAAGAAAAAGGTATAACCAAATGGCAATGCATTAAGAACAGCATACAAAAAACTTGCGACACCTTACCCAAAAGGAAAGGATCAAAAACAAAAATGGAAAACTGACAACATCTTAGAAAAAATGGAAAAAATGAGACAAACGACGAACACTCCCAGATACAAGGAAACTGATAATGAAATACGCAAACTGTGGAAAAAGGCAAAAAGAAGACTGGCTCAACCAAAGATGTCTAGAAGTCGAAACTATGGAAAGTAAACAAAATTTAAGAGGGAAATAAGAAATAAAGATAATGACAAATAAAAACAAAAATGCTGCAGGAAACGGATGTATTGCAAATAAAGAAGGCAGAATGCTAGCAGACAACACAGATATAATCGATAGATGGCAGGAATATATAACAGAACTGAATTATTTCATGACGAAAGGGACAAAATAACCATTTATAAAATGTACGTCCAGCTATAAAATCTGAATTTGAAAAAGCTATAAAAACAACCAAAAAGAGAAAAGCAGCAGGACCTGACAATATACAGATAGAGATGATACAGGCACTAGAAGTTTTGGCATTGAAGTGATCACAGACATATGCAATCACATATACCATACAAGATACATACCAAATGAATTAAGACACCACACTTCATTGCATTGCCTAAAAAGAATGGTGCAGTTGAATGCAGTGATTTTAAAACAATATGCCTAATGAGCCAGGTAAAAAAAAAATACTAAATTTTATACAGCGAAGGATTCAGAATAAAATTAATACTGAAGTGATTGAAAAGTACATAGAAGTAAACAAACCAATATATGAATGCATCATAGACTACACCAAAGCTCTTGATAGAATACACCATATTCAACTTATAGACTGCCTAAAAGATATAAATCTAGACGACAGAGACATACTACTAATATGTAATTTATACTGGGAGCAAACAGCAATTATAAAATATAACAAAGAGAACTTTACACCCATTGATATAAAAAGAGGAGAAAGACAATGATGCATCCTATCACCAAGCTTGTTCAATCTATACACTGAGCAAATATTTAAAAACAGCACAGAGATGCTAAAACATTAATGGAAAGATAATCAATAACGTAACCTAAGATATCCTGATGATATATAGGACAAGAGGTAGGGTTCGATCCCAACCGACGTCTTCCGCTTCACCCAGTCTTTAATAGGTACCGAATTTTTTTCTGGGAAAGTAAAGCGGCACGAGCGTTACCCCAAAAATCATGTGCTGAAGGTCTGTAAAATTTATGGACACTAACACCATATTCCCTATACGCCACTTGGCGTGACGGGGGTACTTTACTTTTTTTTATGCTGATGATACTGTATTACTAGCAGAAAATCCTAAAGATCTACAACAATTACTGAATTTTTAAAAATGACAAGCAAAAAATATGGATTAGATATGAATATCAACAAGACTAAAACTATGATCATAAACAAAGAAAATTCTCAAGACCTACAAATAAGTATCAAAGTACACCTGGAGACAGTTCAAAGCTACAACTACCTGGGACATACTATAACCAGTGATGGAATATGTAAAACTGAAATAAAGAAAAGAATAGGAATGGCAAAAAGTAATTTTAATGCCATGAAAAGTATACTAACATAAAAACAAATAACACCAGGGCTAAAACTAAGAATAGCAGCATGTTACATCTTCAAAATGTTCCTCTATGGTGCAGAAACATGGATATTAGACAAGAAAACAGAACAGAAAATTGAAATCTTTGAAATGTGGATTTATTGAAGAATAGGCAGAATTGGATGTAAAGAAAAGAAAACAAACGATTAAGTTTTAAAACAACTAAAAATGAAAATAGAACTACTAAAAACAATTAGAACAAGACAAATGAAATTTTTGGGGCATGTTAAAAGAAACAACAGCCTACTAAAAGTAATATTGGAAGGTAAAATGCAAGGTATAAGAGGCAGTCTAAGACTAACATGGACGAGTAATATCAAAAGATGGACAAGTCAGCCTATCTGCACCATCAAAGCAAGAGGCAGAATGGAATGGCGCTCCATTATACCCAACCTTCGATGGGGAGACAGCACTCAATGATGATGATGATAACTGTACTTACTTGACTTACCGAGGATTAGAGCGCGGCACAAGTATTTTCAGGCGGGCCTATTTGAATGTTGTCGTCATCATGTTGCATGTCCTTTGCAGTACGTTGCATTCATTAGAGCTCATCTGTACAAATTTTTGTCTCTAGCCAGGTCTCCATCTTCTTCTATTGTTATGTTCAGGGTCTCTTTAATGTCTTGAAACTTGGCAGTCTCAATTGTAAGTTACTACAATCCCTGATATTCATAGTTTGTTAGATGTCAAGTTCTTCACTGTTGATGATTATATTTGGTTGACGTTATGCTTTGTCAATAGACATTATTTTGGTTTTCTGTATATTTAGTTTTTTCTCTTCGCTGTGTTTTTTGGCACACTCAAACATCTTATTTAATTTCTTTGCCCTATTTGAGAGTAGTTTCATCAGAGTATCTGAGTTCTGGAAGTATGTTGCCATTTATTGTGGAAGGGTCGAAATTCACAAATCTGTCATATTTCTTAGATTTCTCATGATGTTCTCAGCATAGATATTGAACAGATGTGGCGGGAAGATGCAACCCTGCCTCGATCCTTGTTGTCTTTCAAACCAATTGGATGCTTCGTCCGCTGTTTTGAAACTTGCTTGCTGTTCATGATATAGTGGTTCAATAAGTTATATTAGGTATTTTGGAAAGCCCATATTTTTCATGTTTCACGATTTTTGATGTTGTACACAGTGAAAGGCATTGAAGCATGTCATTCTATGTTATATTCCCTACACTTCTCAAAGACGTTTTCTCATGCATGTTAAAGATGTGGTACTGGCCGCCATCTTTCCTAGAAATCAGTGTTAGTTAAAACCCATGGAAAGGATTGGTTAGATAATAGTCCGAAAATAACGAATGACTACTGAATGATTAACTTAACCCCTATAGAGTGACAAAAACGAAAGACAAGCAAAGTATTTCTCAGATCTCATTGTCTCACGCCGAGACATCGTAGAATAGCCAAGTCACTAATCAACAGAAAACTGTTTGACTGATAACCCAATGGGCGAAAATAGAGACAGATTAACTATTAGTAATAGGAAGTTAGACGTCATGTAGCAATTTAGTTAACGAGTATGCCATAAAGGACATTGCAAATAACCACTGTTAAGTACATTTGTGAACTTACTAAATGATACTTATAGTTATTCGAAGACCCCGGTATCACCGCAAACCGAAGTAAAATCCAGAAATTGCTCAACCGCCCGCGCCACTGGAATCTTTCGAATTAACATCTCATCTAATTCCAAACAACGAAATGCAACTACAGTCTCCATTATAGAAGCTACAGCACACCCCAAAAGACATAAGGCCAAGCGGCACCGAAAGTTGAAGCAGCTGAACTGTCATTCGTCATTCGATATCATCATTCATCGTAAGGAATCTGAATATAGAAACACCATCCGGATGAAAAACACAGCACACGGTGTGCACAGAACACTAATCTAAGTAGCCCCGGCAGCAAGCCGGACTTGAATATGCAACAAGGAAAACTGCAACAAGGAACACTTTTCAGACAGTTCCACAACGGTTTCTGCCGCATATTCGCCATATTGACCGAAGTCATCCTGCATCATTACTAAAAGAATTACCGGCTAGTACGAAAATGTGTTAATTCAATTCAAAGCGTTTTACTAGCTAGATTTTATCAGCCGCCCCCTGATCCTGAGACGATAGCGAGTTGAAGTTAGACAGATTGACTAGTAAAGACTATAATGCCGCTCAATCTTCATAGTTAGTCACCTAGAATGACCATACAGCCAGAATCAGATTCTAAGAACTAAGCAATGGGAGGGAGCGTGAAAAAGAGTTTACTTAGACACACTAACTGAGCATCTTTCGCCAATGATTTTCCTTCTGGTGATAGATTAGATCATGAAGAGAACTATCTCGAGGAACAATACTGATTTCCTGTGGATTAGAAGCAGACAGAGGATCTAAACTTCGCCGATAATGTGTCATCTCTTCCATAAATAATAACAAGCTCAAAGTAAACTAAATAGAATCAGTTTACGTAAGACAGAGTCTTGAATGAATACAAAAAATTTTTTAAGTATTCTTTATGGGTGAAGGGTGGAGGATAAGTTAATTATTTTTTGGAAAAAGGGACATAATGCTAAGTGATCCACGAAAGTAAGTCTACAAACTAAAATGGAGAACATTAGACATGATGACAAAAATAAAATACTGCGTAAGATTTAGTTTGAGAAAACAAAATCCACCAAGCAAAAAAAATACTTAACTGAAATACTAAAGCGTGAAAAACAAATAGATTAGTGAAAGACAATAACATTAGTCTAGAGTCTTGACAGTCTTGCACACCGTGAGCTGTGTTCTCATCCATTTTGATCATGTTTCGATATTCCAATTGTTTACGATGAATGATGATATCGTAGGACAGGGAACAGTTGGCTGTGTTCAATTTCTGCGCGGTTTCGCCTAATGTCTTTTGGCGTGTGCTGAGACTGCTACGATATGGACTACAGTTACCTTTCTTTGTTTGGGAGATGAGATATTAATTCGGATGATTACGCTGGCACGGGCGGTTGAGCAATTATGGATTTTAATCCGTGTGCAGTGATACCGGGGCCTTCCATAACCAAAGAACCAAAGAACTTGACAGATGCTTCTTTCAGTTATAGCAAGGAAGGGAAGACGAAAGATGGTTCTCTGAGCACCCGTCACTTATTCTGAATAAGATTAATTAGAATGATTCGAGTTTTGTGTGGAAAACTTCAATGGTAAAATATTAAAATAGAAGGCAATAACGCCCTAACGAACACACAACACAGGAAAAATCAATTAATTTTACCAATAGGCCAACCTTGACGATCGTTTAAGAACGCCAAGATACAAGTGACTCCAACGTTATTTATAAACAAAGAAAAGATAGTTAATCTTTATTTTTTACTTCGAGCAAAATACTATAAATAGAATGTTTATATTGTAAATACAATATGTAATATTATATTAACATTTTTTAACAAGGCAAGCCAAATATGGGATAGCTATCCCCTATATTTCAACACACAGCAATACCTATTACCATCAAGAAATATCTTAAACAAAATATATTCTTTCCAACATTGTGATATCAATGCCAGATATGGTCACTTACGTCTAAGCATAAAAGAAAGCTTGTCATCTTGCAACTCTTGCAGAGATGTCGTGGCTGCGTAAAGCGCTTAGAGTAACCAGAAAAGATAGAATATGAATTAATAGTATAAGAGAAAGAGTAGGCATTGAGCCAATCCTAATCTACGTGCAGAAACAACAAATAACCTGGTTTGTCCATTTAGAAAGAATGACATGTGCTTCTTACCATTAACAGAGTAGCATGGAGAAGAGCAAGATGCAAAGCCAGAGTAATGTGGACAGACAACATCAAAGAAACATTACAGAAACATCAACAGACAATGATTGAATGCACCAAAAGGGCAAGAACCAGAACTTTATATCTCATCGAGTGCCGAACGGATACATGAGGAAGTGTAGAAAAACGAAAGAAAGAAATATTTACATTTTAGCACTCAGATAAAAATGACTAACAGAACAATTAAAATGTCAATGATAATGTATATCATCATCATTGAGTGTCGTCTACGCATCGAAGGTTGGAATGTTCCATAATTCTATGTTAGTGATTTTGTCCTGCCATTTCCATCCTTTTATTCTGCGTAAGCATCCATTAATGAAAGTCTGTATCTTCATGATTGTCAATTTTGTTGTTCTCCATGTTTCACAGCCATATAATAGGATTCTTTCCATATATGCTGTACCTGTTTCCAATGGTCTTCTATATTTATTGTATTTTCTAGTTGTTGGAGGACTTGGTATTTGTGACTGCGAATGTATCTCTAATTACTTGTTCTTCAAGAAACCCTACATTGAAATACTTTCTACCCTTATTCGTTTTAATATATCTTTTTAGTTTAAGTTTAAGCTTGGCTATCAGAAGATGATGATCTGAAGCTACATCTTCCCCTCTATATACTTTTACATCCTGGAAGGATGACTTAAACTTATTATTGATACATATGTGATCAATGTGATTTTCCGTTCTATGATCTGGTGACACCACATGTAGCTTTATGTATTCTTTTATGTTGGAATGTTGATCCTCCTATGCTCACTTGATTAAGGGCACAGAAAGTCACAAATATCTTTCCATTCTCGTTATATCTCCATGTCCATGTTTTCCCATAATCTCTTCGAAGCCTCTGTTGTCTGATCCTACTTTAGCATTTAGATCTCCCATCAAGTTTATAATATCCTTGGCTCGTCTTTCATCCAACTGACATTGTAACTGTTTATAGAATTCATCTTTAACTAAATCATCCTTATCATTGGTTGGTGCATCATCATCATCATGTGCCATACCGGTTGGCGTAGGCGTTCATGTCTTTCCACAATCTTCTATCCACAGTGCATCGTATCCTTTCTGTTGTTGACTGTTTTCCATGCCATGACACCAAGCTATCCAGTATTTTCTCTCTTTGTCGTCCGCGATCTCTCTTTCCTTTTATTTTGCCAGTTGTAACCAAGTATTCCAACTTTCCTCTTCTCATGATGTGCCCGAAAAATGTTGATTGTTTCTTTCTGATGTTTTTTAGGAGCTGCCTTTTTGTGTTGGCCTTTTTGAGAACTTCCTCATTGATCTTTTTAAGCTGTCCAGGGAACTTTCAACATTCTTCTGAGAAACCTCATCTATGTGGCCTCTAATCGTCTTTTCATTTTTTTATCTACTGTCCATGATTCGCTTCCATAGGTCAGAATCGGTTCTATATAGCACCGATGAACTCTCTTTCTCATTTTTATTGACATAGATTTGTTGCATAAGATATTTTTAATTTTCTGAAATGCTATTTTGGCCTGAGCTATTCTGCTTTTTATTTCTGTGGTGCATCTTCCATCTTATGTTATTATTGTGTCCAAGTATTTCAAACGTTGCACTTGTTTTCAGATTTGTCCTGTTTATTTTGATGCTGCATGATGGTGATGATTGTTTCTTCGATATGACCATTACTTCTGTTTTCTTACTATTCAGACTGAGACCTATCTTGTTGCCTTCTTTTACTATTATGTCTATCATCTCTTGTAGTTCATTCTCTGTCTCTGCTATTAAGACTGTGCCATCCGCATATCGCAAATTATTTATATTGTGACTGTTGACTTCAATTCCTCTTTTGTCTACTATTGAACTCATAATATGTTCGCTGTAAAGTGAAAACAAATCCGGTGACAGAACACAGCCTTGTCTGACTCCTTGTTTTATATATTGTAATCGTCCTGTTTGGTTGTTAATTCGTATAGCTGCTGTTTGTTGCCAGTACAAGTTTTTTATGATTCGCAGATCCTTGCCATCAATGTTTAATTTCTCCTTCATATTTATTATTTCCACGTGCTTTACTTTGTCAAATGTGTTTGTGTAGTCTATAAAGCACATATAGATCTGTCTTTACCTCTATAGATCTTTCTATCAATGTTTTTAAGACGTATATTGCATTATTGGTGCCCTTTCCTTCCACAAATCCACATTGTTCCTCACTTATTTATTGTTTTATTTTGTTATTACACGTCTCATGATTATTCTTAGTAATATTTTCGTCTTTTAAGCTCTGTACAAAGAGTTTCCTATTACTGTTGCATGGTTAGTCCACTGACAGTCGGGACAAAGACCAACGGACATCTGGAAAGACAGATTACACTGGGAACGACTAGGACCAGCGGCTGACATTGCCGGCACCCCGCCAGCTGCTAACCTAGTAGTTACAGGAACGACACATAATAAATGCCTCCAAGATTCGCCGAAAGGGGGTAGAATGATGAATCACACAGCGATTTTATGGAGACGACCAGAAACGGCCAACGGATTTTGATCCCTGAACAACGGCTGGAGCACCAATGTAGATGTGAAAGGAAATTCACAACACAGAATGGCATGAAAATGCACAGAACGAAGAAGAGGTGTGGGAGTACAGCATCAGTAGCTCAACAGCGCACTGTCCCGTCAGATAAGACGTCAGTAGATCTCAGTCAGGAGTTAATCCACAGAACTGAGAATATTCAAGTCGAGCTGTCCGATGATGAATTAGCTCACTTCATGGACGGGATTTGAGGCACGACTGCAGTCAAGAGGTGTCTGCAGTACATTCGGGTGTGAACAGCCGAGCGCATTGTAAACCGCTGGCTTGTACATATACTGTTTTATTGGATACGGTACGTTTCAATAAACTCATTATTCACGAGAGGACTTTGTGTACAGTGAATTACAACCATTACTTTGTCGTGGTTTGACGGTGTGGTGACGAACGAACGAAGAGTGTCGCGGCGAAAGATTTTGTTATAAGATTCTGCAGTACAGGTACAATATAACATCCGCGCGAAGTACATCACAGTAATCGATCAGGAGGAAAGCAGATCAAGTTTCCAATTCATTCATAGTTGCAGTTCCAGTTCGAGTACGAGTCAGTCAGTTAGGCCGACAGTCAGTCCATCAGTAGGTCAATCAACGAAACAGTGAGACAGGCAAACAGGCAGTATATCAGGAACGGAATCGCAGAACGTTTGCAGAAAGTACATAAGAACGTTTCACGGAACATTTATAATATGTAGTAACGTGTGTGCCGCATAAACGTTAAGTGTTACAAGACAAGTCACTGACAAAAGCCATGGACCACCACCATAAACGGCTGAACTTGTCCCAGAAGCTTAAAAGCATAGGCGAATTAGTATATTTTTACTGCGTCAGAAAATTAGGCACGAAGGAAGTAAGCACGAGCACAAAACCACAGAAAATAAGACGACAAAAACAAGTAGAAGAGAGAAGGAAGCCAAAAAAAAACATGCCAAGAAACAATTCTAGAGAGCTACGGAAGCAGAGAAGGAAGCATTACATCAGGTGTGGAAGCATCTAAAATCCAAACATAAGACCCGTTCAAAAAATTTTTGCAAAGGAGGCTTTTGAACCACCAAGATCTGGAACATTAACAGCCAGCAAGGAAGAGCTGGAGAAACATCTGAGAGAGATCTAATCGGATAGCCAGAGAGACGAACCGCTTAAGTCGATGGCAGGGCTGATGTGGCCGAACAAACCTGACACCCCATTCAATGATAGACCTCCGACGCTACAAGAAGTTATAAATGTTGTTCATAGAGCCCGCAACAACTCAGCCCCAGGTCCTAACGGCTACACGTACCTTGTTTACAAAGGATGCCCAGAGGTACTGAAGCGACTGCTCAGAAGTGCATGGAAAAAAAACAGATTGTAAGCTAGGAGTGGAAGAAGACCAATGATGTATGTCTCGAAGGAACATAACTCCAATGAGATTGCGCAGTTCAAATCAATCTCCCTACTGAATGTCGATGGGAGAATATTATTCTCTATAATGGCAGATACTCAATTCATACCTTATGGAGAAAGGGTACGTAGATATTGCCATACAGAAGGGAGGAGTCCCTGGTGTCCCCGGATGCTTGGAGCACGCGACAATGATATAGGAGACGATACAGAGAGCAAAGACCGAGAAGCTAAATCTAGAAGTCATGTGGTTTGATCTTGCCAGCGCATATGGATCAGTCTCGCATTAGATGATTTGGCAGGCTCTCCTAATGTGCAATGTACCCCAGAGTGTGCCCGCCATACTCAGAGTGTATTTTACCGGCTTCACAGTGCGTTTATCCACAAAGGAATATAGGGCTGACTGAGATAGAATTGAAAGTCGCCATTACGATGGGCTGTACAATATAGCCCATCGTAATGGCGATGCAAGTAATACCGAAAGCTGCAGAGGGAGTTGCAAAAGGAGCAGACCTTGGAGATGCCACATGCCACCACTTAAAGCATCCATGGATGACACCACGGCTCTCTAACAAATTCAAACTCGTCCTCTAACAATTGAAAACACGTCCTCTAACAAATTTATACACGCATCTTAACAAATTCAAACACGCCCTCTAACAAATTCAAACATACCCTCTAACAAACCTGCTCTCTACCAAACTTTAACTTGTCTTTCGCGAGGCACATGATGTTATTGTTTCGATTAACTAAAAATTGTATATCGCTTGTTCTGTTTGTTCATCCTGCATAATTTCTTTTGATCATCAAATACATGGTCAGAAGGAAGATCCACCACAAAAATAAAAAAGAATAGCTCAGGTGTATTTTCCATATCATCATCATCAAGTACCGGGCCTGCTGGCGTTGGTGATCATGTCTCTCCACAACTTTTAATCACGACAGTTATTTATCATTTCTGTTGTTGACCTTCTGCCAAGCCATTTTCTTAAGCTGTCTGATATCCTTTCTCTTCGCTGTCCTCTATCTCCTCGTCCCTCAATCTTCCCAGTTGTTACAATACATTCAAGCTGTTCTCTTGGCCAAAAAATGATGATTGCTTCTTCCTAATATTAGAAATTAGCTTTCTTTTTGCTTTGGCCTTCTTTCAGAACGTTTTCATTACTCTTCTTAGCTGGCCATGGTATTCTTAACATTCTTCTGTAAAATCACACTTCTACAGACTCTAGTGGTTTTATATTCTTCCATATAATCAAAGGTAAAAAATTAATATTTTACCTATGTCTCTACGGCGCTCTTTCGGTTTATTCGAATTATATATATGCATATATATATATATATATATATATATATATATAACCTTTCCGACGGACGCATCTAAACTGAAAACCGCTACCTCGCTAAAAAGAAACTCTACTTTTCATATTTTCTCTATATCAACATCTCTGACCACCTTTCATATTTTCTATGTATTTCTCCTATACCAAGCAAATTTAATAGTAATATTCATATTTTATAAACTTCACCGATATTAAATTATTGTACATATTAAAATTATTTAAAAATATTTCTTCTTCTAACTGTTATATGGACATTTGGATCGCAGCTGGAGCTAGGAACATTTAACACAATAACAGGCTCACAAATAGAAAACCACAATACGAAAATAACTATAACCTCTATTTGAAAAAAAAACAAAAAGCTATGAAGCGACACCACAATTTAGATGGTCACTATGTCAATACTCAAGCAATTTAATAAATATTTCAAAACACATATCTTTTTAATACTTGGGTACTGAAAGCCGCGTATGTAATCAAACAGACAGTAAATATTACAAAACTGACACGTTCCCTCTTTTCCCCCACTCGTTAATATCACGTCATTAATTCAAAATTCAACCCACTAAAAGGAAATAGACCTAACAAAACTATCAAATTTCGTCTATCCTCCATATAGATACACGAACCCCCCACCCCCACGACCACATCAACTTAATTACGACACATCGTCACCTGTTTCATAAGTTGGCGTAAAAATATTTAAAATAAATTAAAACCTCTACGAGAAGAAAACCCCGTCAATATTCGACTCTGTCTTTATAAACATATTAACTATTTTGTATCTCCCCACTGTCTCCGACATAACCCTTTAAATATAACCAATAACATTAAAAAGAAACAATTTCTTCTATTCTCTATATCAGGGATGGCCAATTAGGTGCCCACGAACCACCAGTGGCCCGCGACGTCCTTTTTGTGGCCCGCGGCGGATAACAAATAAAATCAGGTTGCATTGAGCAAAATGTCCTGGGTAAAACTGATTTAAAATTTGTTACATTAACTTCTACCGTGAAGAAAGCTAACTCAAATATTCCCTAGTAGACCTATGTTTAAAACTCGGAACACTCTAGTAGTTAGTTTAACGTCGACTTCTCGTCATTCGCGGCCCATCCTTTTTTTACTTTTGATCATCCTGCGACCGACTTAAACAAAGGAAGAAGCCAACGAATGGTTCGGCGAGTTCAAACAGTTTCCGCCATGAAATACTGTCAGTCACCCACCTCCTCCACCCCAACACATTCCCCTCACAATTATTTTACTTTCAGTTTCTTTCTCTCCAAACCTCTTTTCATCAGTCAAAATTATATATCCGATCTGATCATTCTGATTTTGTTGAGTTACAGTGAACAGTTCCATTTTAACAGGAAACAGTGCTATTTTTGTAATCTGTGTTTTCATTGTCTGTTGCTTCGGTCGTGGAATATGAACAATAAACGTCAATTAAATGAAAAAATCAGATTTTTTCATGAGAAATGGGAACATGATTTTTTTATTTATCAACAATAAGGATAGCAAACCGCAGTGCCTTGTGTGTTTGCAAGTGTTGTCTGTAAATAAAGAGTATAATCTTAAACGGCATTAAACACAGCATCACGCCGCTAAATACAAGGACTACATTGGTACAATACTTGTGTGCTATTTGAAGAAAAAGGTTAGTGCTCAGAAATCTGTTTTTACTAAATTAACGACAAAACAAACAAGTTCCTTAATGGCATCGTTTGTTGTAAGCGCAGAGATAGCGAAATAAAAAAAAAATCATTATGTGACGGTGACTTCGTAAAGCGTTGTTCTATTAACATGGCGCGTGCATTTGGGGAAGAAAAAATTGAAAGTCATTTTGAGAGCGTTCCACTATCAAAACAGACAGTCACTAGAAGGGTTGAGGAAATAAGTTCTCATCTATCTATCTATCTATTGACCTTTCGAGCCGTAACCGGCCCATAGGGCGTAGACCAAGATACACCTTCTCCTATATGAATTTTTGTTCTAGCAGTTTTCTTTTAAAGATATTTTATTAAATCTCGCCATCTGTCTCTGTTCTGTGCAAGCAGTTCTATCTCATTGAGGGAGCCGATTCCTGCTGCTCTTGCCTCTCTCATCAATGTTCTTCTCAGTGTCTCCCTGGGTCTTCCTCTTTTTCTTTTACCTGTTGTTTCCCATATGAGGGCTTGCTTTGCTATTCGATTATTATCTCTTCTCATCACATGTCCAACGTATGACCATCGTCTTTTCTTTATTACTGAAGATATTAGTGGTTGATTGGCGATTTCTCTAATTTCCTCGTTTGTTTTGAATTCGTTCCATTCTATACCAAGTATTTTCCTTAGACATTTATTTTCGAATGCGTTCAACTTTGTTTCTATATCTCTTGTTGTTTTCCAGCTTTCACACGCATACGTAAGGGTTGATAGTACATTTGATTTGAATAGTTCTCATATATTTAGTAAATTAAAGAGTGTCGTTACAAATTCCGCTTACTTTTCTCTGGCTTTGGATGAATCTACTGACATATCAGACACAGCACAACTTTTAATTTTCATAAGAACTGTTTCAAAAGACTTTATTATCAATGAAGAGCTACTAGCTTTAGATTCATTGCATAAGACGACCAAAGGTCAAGAGATTTATAACTCAGTTATGAAAGTTGTTAACGGTATGGGTGACATAACAGACTTTCAGCAATAGTGACAGATGGCGTTAAGTCAATGTGTGGTACTCAAACAGGTCTAGTTGGATTATTAAGGAAGGCTGGAATCCATTGCCCAGCATTACACTGCATTATACACCAGGAGGCGCTGTGTGGCAAGATTCTAGACGTGGAGGATGTTATGAAAACTGTAATAAAGTGTGTGAATTTAATAAAAGGCGGGAATCGGTCTTTGACACACCGACAGTTTATAAATTTTCTATCAGAAGTTGAGGCGGAATATGGCGATTTGGTGCTCTACACACAAGTACGCTGGCTAAGCAGAAGGAATTGTTTGAGGCGGTTTTTTGCTTTGAGAAACGAGATAAAGCAGTTTTTAGAGAAACATGATACCAACAAAGAACTGATCAGAAAAATGTCTGATCCACATTTTAACAGCGTATTGGCCTTTTTAACTGATATCACCCAGCACATGAATGAACTCAACGTGAAGTTACAGGGACGTTCCCAAACAGTCTCAGATTTGGTAGGACACCTAGATGGATTTATAAGTCAACTAAAAGTTTTTAGATTTACCCTGGCCAAAGAAAACTTAATTCATTTTCCTTCGTGCAAAGAATTGATTGAGGAGCGCAGTGACACTGATTAAAAATTTTCTGTATTAATGTTAGACAAATTATTGGAGCAATTCAATGAACGATTTTCTGACTTCAGTGGTATACGACCAGAACTGGCATTGTTTAACAACCCTATGAAGTGTGACATTTTCCAACAACATGACACTTTTCAGTTGGAGTTATGTAACCTCCAAAGTGATCCCTTTTTCCAATCAAGGATGGAGATAGGAGTTGACTTTTGGAAACTTGTGCCACAGGAAAAATATCCCGCATTGAGTGATTTCAGTTTGAAAATTACTTCTATGTTCGGAAGCACATATATATGTGAATGCGCCTTTTCAACAATGAAGGAGATTAAATCGTCACAAAGAAACCGACTCACTGATGGCCACCTTCAGGATTTATTACGAATATCATTATCATCTTTTCACATTGACTTTGATGAACTTGTTGCTGCACATGAACGTCCACATTGTTCTCATTAAGGTTTGTTACATGTCAACTTTAAAATGACCTAACTAAAACATGCTTGTTAAACAATATAAATAGCAAATTTTATTCATTTTTATAAATCAACTAGGCATTTTTAACTCTGTTGCAATAAAATGATTTATGTAAGCAAATAATGCCGATAAATAACAAAAATATTACCTTATAACAAATGCCAAGTTTATTTGTATTGATGTTGTTATGTGTGTGGCCCGCCACAAAAAAAAATAATAAAAAAGTGGCCCGCCATTTGAAAGAAATTGACCATCCCTGCTCTATATCAATCCGTTGAACGCTTACCTTCAACCTACCCAAGCATGTTTTATCTCCAATACAACCCAACCAAAATCAAACTGAAAGAATTAAAAATATTACAGAGAAACTATTTCCTTCTATTCTCTATATAAAAAAAATTAAAATCACTACAAGAAAAAAAAAACATCAATATTCGACTCTGTCTATATAAACCTATTAACTCTACTTTGTATCTCTCCAGTGTCTCTGACACATACCCTTGAATACAACCAATAACATTAGCAAATAAAACAATTTCGTTCTACTATCTATATAAAACACATGACGTCAGCAAAATAGGTCTCGAAAGGCCGCAGGAAGCACATGGCGTCAACAAATCACGACAGCCGTGGCTGTAGAAACCCGCTCCTTAAAAAAATTAAATAAAAACTAACATTACTAAATAAACGAATTTCCTTCTCTATATAATTCACCCGCGCCATCTTCGGTGCCATCACCAATCACACTACTGGACCAGGAGATGATAAAGAAGGAACCTATTCACCACTTACGTCTGATGACATCACGAAAGACCTGCTACCGGCGTCGCTAAATAGTATTGTATTTAACGGTCCTGACGCCCGTAAAACATCGTGAAAAACCGAACTCCTCACTACTTACATTCTCCTTAAAATTCACAAACTTGGAGGCGAAGGCGCGCCTCACAGCACCAGATCTGGAAGTTATCAGCGACCCACAGCTGATGGCTTTCGCCAGGATGGGTGAACCAGAACCATCCAGACCCTGCTCCACCTCTCCGTGGTGCCTCTTTTAACAGACTAACCTGTCTAGACTGGCCAAACGAGTAGGGATCGAAGAGGGAAGACAACCCGGTACTCAAAAATGGCATGCTGAAGTCGGATGTGTGGGCCGAAAGGCGCAAATATCACAGTTATACTGCAAACCACAACACAACGCAGACACTCACTTAACGTCCTTTTAAGTGCGGATGACGAAGAGGAATTCTATAGTCTATTAGAACACTCTAGAATACTTTAGTCATCGGGCGAACGCAAGCAAATTCACAAACTCAACAACATTGGACGTCCTATTGTAGCAGCATGTGCTTGTCCGACTGAACACTTATCCGACTACCTGGACAGTGTCGTCCAACCCATTATGGCTATAAAAAAAAAAAAATAGTCCCATTTCCAGTTGTATATATTCCAGTTCCCTCCTCTGTCAAAGCCACAAACCATGCATTGAGAATCTTCTCTTGATTTCTCTCTTCCGTGATCGCTCATATCAACTTTTCGTCCTCGACGTTTGTTCTATTTACACTTTTATCCCTCACTCAGACAGCCTCCTAGCTCTTCGGTTTTTACTTGAACAAAAGCATCATCCTTCTGTTGATATATTCACTCTTCTCCGCCTCACTGAGCTTGTCCTCATCCTCAACACCTTGGAGTTCATCATCATCATCATGTGCCATACCGGTTGGCGTAGGTGATCATGTCCCTCCACAATCTTCTATCCACAGTGCATCGTATCAGTTCTGTTTTCCATGCCATGACACCAAGCTATCCAGTATTTTCTCTATTTGTCGTCCGCGATCTCTCTTTCCTTTTATTTTGCCAGTTGTAACCAAGTATTCCAACTTTCCTCTTCTCATGATGTGCCCGAAAAATGTTGATTGCTTCTTTCTGATGTTTTTTAAGAGCTCTTTTTTGTGTTGGCCTCTTTGAGAACTTCCTCATTGGTCTTTTTAACTGTCCAGGGAACTTTCAACATTCTTCTGAGAAATCCCATCTCTGTGGCCTCCAATCGTCTTTTCATTTGTTTGTCCACTGTCCATGATTCGCTTCCATAGGTCAGATATATATAGCACCGATGAACACTCTTTCTCATTTTTATTGACATAGATTTGTTGCATAAGATATTTTTAACCTTCTGAAATGCTATTTTGACCTGAGCAATTCTGCCTTTTATTTCTGTGGTGCATCTCCCATCTGATGTTATTATTGTGCCCAAGTATTTGAAACGTTGCACTTGTTTCAGATTTGTCTCGTTTATTTTTATGCTGCATGATGGTGGTGATTGTTTCTTCGATATAACCATTACTTCTGTTTTCTTACTATTCAGACTGAGACCTTTCTTGTTGCTTTCTTTTACTATTATGTCTATCATTTCTTGTAGTTCATTCACTGTCTCTGCTATTAAGACTGTGTCATCCGCATATCGCAAATTATTTATGTTGTGACTGTTGACTTCAATTCCATTTTTGTCCACTATTGATCTCATAATATATTCGCTGTAAAGTGAAAACAAATCCGGCGACAGAACACAGCCTTGGAGTTCAAGGTGACCAAATAAGTGGTTTTGCAATTTGCACGAAGAACGGTCCTATTCACGGATTTCCTTGAACACCGAATCCTCAATTCGTATCAGGGTCCCCTTTCCTTCAAATACCTCCGGTATATTGATGACAACTCTTGATCTACCTGAGGACGACATCTCCGAGGTAATCGACAACATCGACAGCTATCACAAAGTCATCAACTTCACATCTTGTATCTCACTTCCTCAGTTACCTTTTTGGACCTTATTGTTTCCTTGTGCACAACTGGTTTTCTATAAACCCACATAGGCTCATTGTTTCCTTCTCTATACTTCATCACATTCACCTTCATGTGGTGATTCTATGCCGTTTTCTCAATTATTGCGTCTTCGTCGTTTCTAGATGACCAGGATTTCATTTAACAGGCTCACCTTATGTTAGGCTACTTTAGCCCCCGACTTTATCATGATTCGATCCTCCAATCTGCCTTCAAAGGGTCTTCCTTATCTCTCGTCCTAAGGCATTCACTTCTTCCAACCGCCCTCCCTCTGAGAGAACAATACTCATCCTCACCTATTAACCTCACAACTTAGCTGCCGTCGACTATAAAAAAACGTGTGTACTGTCCCAAGTGGAAGTAACTGTATTACCGATTCTGTCTTATTCCCTAACGGACTGTTCGAAATCAAGGATGGTTTCACATGTTCATCCTGCAATATCATGTATGCGATCATATGCCACGATGTCACATGACTTATATTGGCGAGTTTGTGAGACGTTTATGAGAAACATTTTGTGAACGCCTTCGGGATGTTCAACACTGTCACACAAGTAGCGTTCCATTTTAATTCCTCAGACTGCAAGGGCAAAAACGACATCTGCATCACTGGTATTGTCCTTTGCCAATCCTGTGACAGCAGCCTGTTCGTATTGATGAATTGCTTATAATCCAAATGGGTTAGCTGACCGCAGGAGGCATGAATGTATCACACTCATACGCAGTTTCCTTGCAGCTGCCCCTTCCCTATTGCATATTCTACTCTTTTGCATATGCACATGCAATTCTATTTACAGCTCTCCTGTACTAGACCACATACACTTTAACTGTCCCCTATGTCTCTTGTGTCTGGGCTGATTACCTTTGTGCAATGCGATACCCTTTCCACCTGTACTAAACGGTACCTTAACTTTTACATGTTGTTAGTGAACCCCACTCTGGATAGGTCATCTCACTCTTTTCTCCTTTCGTGCACGATGTTTTCTTATGGTCTATTCTTTGTGCTTTGTGTATTCACACGGACCTAGGTGTAGACACTTCTGGGTTTGTATATTGTATGCGCACTATTTCACATGCAAGTGCACACAAACGTACAGGTGTAGTCGTATATATTTATATATATTTATGTGCGAGTATATGAGGATATATATTTCTATTTATTATATACATATATATATATATATATATATATATATATATATATATATATATATATATATATATATATACTAGCAGAAAATCCTAAAGACCTACAACAATTGCTTAATGTGATAAACACAACAAGCAATAAATATGGACTAGAAATGAATATCAAAAAGACTAAAACTATGATCATAAACAAAGAAAATTCTCAAGACCTACAATTAAATATCACAGTTGAGGGAACACAATTGGAGACAGTCCAGAGTTACAACTACCTAAGACATACTATAACCAATGATGGAAAATGCAAAACTGAAATAAACAAAAGAATAGGTATGGCAAAAAGTAATTTTAATGCCATGAAAAATATACTAAGAACAAAACAAATATCAGCAGGGCTGTAACTAAGAATGGCAAAATGTTACATCTTCTCGATATTCCTGTATGGTGCAGAAACATGGACATTAGACAAGAAAACAGAACAGAAAATTGAAGCCTTTGAAATGTGGATTTATAGAAGAATAGGTAGAATTGGATGGAAACAAAAGATAACAAACGATGAAGTTTTAAAACTACTGAAAATAAAAAGAGAACTGCTGAACACAATAAAGACAAGACAAATTAAATTTTTGGGGCATGTTAAAAGACACAACAGCCAACTAAAAGTAATATTGGAAGGAAAAATACAAGGCAAAAGAGGCAGAGGCAGACCAAGACTAACATGGACGAGTAACATCAAAAGATGGACAAGTCAATCTATGTCAGCCTGCACCATCAAAGCAAGAAACAGAGTAGAATGGCGATCCATGGTAGCCAACCTTCGTTGCGGAGAGGGCACACGATGATGATGATACATATATATATATATATATATATATATACTGAGCATCCTGCGCAGTAGAGCCTGGTTCATTTTCCTTCTGGCCACCGCGCTATACGCAGGGAAGACATTTTAATTTTAATTTCTCATTCTAGTTCGAAATTATTTTGTTTTAAATACTCCATTATTTTATTAGCTAAGAAGGGCTAATTTTCTTTTCTTTACATATCTGTGTGTGTTTTTTTTTTCCGTTTGAAGGCCTATTGAGCCGAAACGTCGTTCAAATTTGAGCAGTGTAAAAATGCCGGTTTGACGCCACCCCCTTGTTCTCACTGGCCCACAGAGGGATTAAACCCCCCAGCCTACCTTTCTCTGGCTCGCCAGGGCCAAAACCAAGGAACTTACATATTTGATGAGCCACTGGGAACAGTGATGGCGTCACTCCCCCTGATTGGACTGGGAACAGGGACACAGTAAGCCCCTGCGGGCCAGAAAAGGTAGGCTGGGGGGCTTAATCCCTCTGTGGGCCAGTGAGAACAGGGGAGGGTTGCGTCAAACCGGCATTTTTACACTGCTTGGGTGCCAATTCGTTAGCTGTGGCCCCCGCCACCCCCAGCGGGGGCATGAAGCGATACAGTTAGAGAAATATGTAGACCATTGGATATAACCATCATGCCTAGAGGCCAAAACACATGCCAGTGGCTGACTATCGGCTCTACAGACCTATGCGGCAAAAGGTGCATGGGCGAGTACTGTAAGGTGCATCTCGCTAGGCTACGAAGGGGCCCTGGCACGCGCCCGTGTACGGAGTGTGGTAAGGGGGTTAAAAACGCGCTTCACCTTTGTCGTGGGTGTGGGTATCATAACATGATTACTAGACTATAGCTTGTTTCATAACTGGTGCCCAACTTTAAAAATCAATATCTTTTAAACCGCTTTTTGTAATTTTTTCAAAATTTGCATGTAAAGTTATAATGATTAGAACCCAACAGGGAATTAATTTCCTTAAAAACAAACATTTGGTTATTATTATTGCTTATTTCATTTATATAAATTTATAACGACCCATTGATGTAGTCAAAACTTAGTGTTTACAGTATTTAAGTTAAAAATACCGATTACAAATCCATACACGCTCAAATTTACGATTTTGCACGCTTTAAACGTGAGTTGTCTGACACAATTAGACACTTGTAGTAAACACAAGAAATTGTGTGTTCCATTTCCGTTCATTCATAGGTGTAGACGTGGAACGCTAACATTTATCATGAGTCTTAAAATGAAATTCTGCAGTTTACAAAACATCGCAATAAAAATGTATGACTATTTTTGCAAAGAGGCTAAACGAGGAAGATTATTTCATTCTTTAGAAAACCCTGAGAATAGGACAAGACACATTTTGGATTTATCTAAACGGTCATTTAATCGCTGGATTCAAGCACGTGACCGTCAATGTTCCAAATATACAAAATCACAAGGAAGAGCAAAAATGTTGGATAATTTCGACAGTGAACTTATTAGAAGTGAAATTCGCAAAATGTTGGGTATGAATGAAACTGTTACAATAAGAAAATTAAAAGTATCGCTGAAAAAGAACAACAGTATTGAAAAATCAAAGTCTACATTATGGAGGAATGTGAGAGCTGCAGGCTTTACATTCAGAAAGTATTCCAATGGACGAAACATCATCTGTGAGAAGCCACATATAGTAGTCATGAGAAGCAAGTACTTACGTGAAGTAAAAGAGGTGCGCAAGCAAGGTTATGATATTGTGTACTTGGATGAAACATGGATCAATGCTCACCACACTAACCAAAGGGAATGGCAGTCATCAGATGGAAAGATTAAGAGATTAATACCTAGCAGCAAAGGACAGCGCTTGATAATTGCTCATGCAGGTAGTCGACAACATGGACTAATACAGAATGCAGAGCTCATTTTTCTTTCAAAATCCATAGACAATCGGATTATCACTCTGAGATGAATGGTCACATATTTAGACATTGGATTGAAAATTCTGTTCTCCCATCACTAGATCGACCATCTTGCCTAATAATGGACAATGCAGCGTACCACAACATTGTTGCACTTGAAGATAAAGTCCCGACGTCATCCAGTACAAAAGATGCTATTAAGATATGGCTCACAAAGGAGCACATACAATTTAATAACATGTACTTAAAACCTGAATTACTATCTCTAGTAAAGCAAAAACAGAGGACACAGATTTTTTCAAATAGATAAGATTATCCAAGAGCACGGTCATATAAGTTTGAGTCTGCCACCTTACCATGCTCATTTAAATCCAATAGAACTAATCTGGGCAAAATTAAAAGGACAAGTGGCAGATGAAAATACAACATTCAAAATATGCGATGTAAAGACTCTTGCTAATCTCGCTTTATTAAATATAGACAAAGATTATTGGGCTAAATGTGAAGACCACGTCTTAAAACAGGAAGAGGAATATTGGAAAAATGATGGTTTGTGGAATGTTCAACCCCAAATAGTTATTAATCTTTTAGACTCGTCTGATTCAGAATGAAAGTATATAGCCCCCACAATGTTGGCCCCTATATTACCTTAAATTAGTTCAACAAACGGTCCTTTTCAGGACCACACAACTATGAAAATTGGACATACAGGTATACCTTGATATTATTATCGTCCGTCCTCGAACTGAGCAGACAATAATTCTCCTGGTGTTTTGTTTTATCCAGTTATTTCCCCATTACGGCCACGCCTTTACCTAGTGAAAATTAATCGTAGACCAGCAACTACGGTAATTTCTATTCTTTAGGGCTTCACAATTTACAATTTTGACAAACATCAAAGAAATATCGCCGCTTTAAGAAAACTGCAGCTGCAAGATATTTGTTAAATATACATTTAAAGGGTCTTTTGCATTCTAATAACATTTGGAAAATTTAAAAAGTATCTAACAAACGGTTAGAGAGTAATAGCGTTTTGAAGTTGGGCATATGTTTTGAAACGAGCTATAATCCAGGCCCGTGTGAGAGCCTTTCATAAAGAGTTTAAACGCCTTGCGATGATTGAAATTTCTATTTAGAGAAGAGTGGACTATGAGTATACCCAACCCCCGTCCAATATGCCTACGGTAATAGAACTCAAAGCCAAGCTGAGGCGATACGGTCTTCCAGTATCAGGTAACAAGGCAGCTCTTGTCGATAGAGTTATTGATGCCTACTATAACGAGCACGAAAAAAGAGTGCGCCGAGCTCTTGATAAAAATCCGCCCCGATTGGGTACCGTATGTTCCACGGTGGATAGGCTCTTCAACTCGCCGAGACTGAAGGCCGAGACTGACGCAGCCCTGAGAGCCTCTGCATATGACAAACGGCTCATCAAGTATCCAGCATTGCGGCGTACAGCTCGTCAACATATGCGCAGGCGTAAGATTGCAACCGAACTCGTCAATGAGGGGAGACGGCTACTTGCAGGTGGTCCACCAACCATTAGGTTTAGACAAGAGCGAGGAATATTTACGGACTATCGCGCTGCGGTACCACTAAGTCATCCCTTAGAGACAGATGCGCTAGCATTTTTACACGCAATGGTACCAGGTGCCACAGCCGTGGTTGAAGATCAACTTCGCAGGCGGACCGTCAAGTTCTCACTGATTATGCAAGTGCTGATGGAGAAGGACGCACCAGGCTCGGACCCGCCAGAGACAATGGAGACAACGGCATACCTACGTAGTCACCAAATGGCGGTACTTAACCCCGGTGATATTGCAGAGGCTTGCTGTAGCTCAAGCAGAGGTAATTCTAAAATTAGAAGGGTATACGAATGGTGGATCTGGATGGAGACTCAAGCGCTGCATAAAATTATGACATAGAATTTAGTGAGTATAGGCCATTCCGGGGGAGGAGCTATTTCAAAACGCCAGCATGCATTCCACGACGAGCTGTGGTTAACGTGAAGAACACAGACAACCGTTGCTTCGAGTGGGCCAACCTCTCAGCCTTATATCCAGTTGATCCTGCAGATGCGCCAAAGACGAGGAGAGGAAAAAATCATGCAAACCGTACATCAAAATATGAAGCCCATCTGGGCGAGCTCAACTTTGATGGGATTAGTTTTCCGGTACAGATCACTAGTATACCAAGGTTTGAGAGGCAAAATCCTGACCTATCAATCGGAGTCTTTGCCTGGAATGCAGGGCCATACCCAATCTACGAGTCACGGAACACCGCTAAGCACTGTCGAAAGATTAACCTCCTACTCCTGAGCGATCCCAGAAATGAGGAAAACCGCCACTATGTCTGGATCAAAGATCTGGGAAAACTACTGTTTAAGAACAATAATCACGAGCATCGAGTCTTTCCATGTCGTAGATGTCTCCATGTATACTCAAGACAGGATCTACTGGAAGCTCACATCGACAACTGCAAGGGTATTGGTGAGAAAGCTCAAAGGACGCTGATGCCTGAAAAAGGTAAAGACAACATCCTCCTGTTTACTAGCCACCACAGGCAAATGCGGGTGCCATATATCATATATGCGGATTTCGAAAGTCTGAACATCCCCATAGCTGGCTGCGCTAACAACCCATGTAGAAGTAGCACACGAAAAATCGCCAAGCAGAAGCCATGCAGCTATTACTACACTGTCATCCGCTGTGATGGCCTTGTCAAACATGGCCAAATATATCGCGGAGAAAATACTGTAGCGCACTTCCTTGAGAGTCTCAAGACTGAACTGGAAGAAATCAACGATGTTTTTCGAAATCCAGCCATAATGCAAATGGCGCATGCCGACTGGCAGGCATTCGTTAATAGCAAGGAGTGTCACATCTGCGGGGACGAGTTTGGCCCCAACAAAGTGGAAAATCACTGCCCCGTCACCGGTGAGTACCGCGGCGCTGCCCACCGGCATTGCGACTGGAAAGCGCGCTATCCTTCCCACATGAATGCAGATGACAAAACAGCATTCGACGGAGCCACAACCTGCGAGTTATGTGGGAAGGAATTTGGGTGTGACAAAGCCAAGCTCTTCGACAATGACGGAGTTTACCGTGGAGCATATCACAGAATATGCAAGCCCAAACGCAGCCCGCACAAGCGCGCAGAACTGACTGAGGCTCAGAAAGAGGGATATAGCGCAGTAACCGCATGTTGCATATGTAGCGAGCCATTCGGTCCGAACAAGGTTCGAGACCACTGCCACATCACCGGCGAATATCGTGGGGCCGCCCACAGCCACTGTAATCTCAAGCTGTGCATCAGCCCTTATAAGACCAAAGTACCAGTCGTATTCCACAACCTGAGAGGCTACGACGGGCACCTGATCATGCAAGCCCTGGGAGGTGAAGAGAGGCGATTTAGGACGGTGAGAAAAATGAATAAGACGGGGCTATTGCATGATGAACAGGTTGAAACCAACAAAATTCGTTGTATCCCCAACAATATGGAAAAGTATATGACATTCAATGTTGGCCAACTGCAGTTTATAGACTCTATGCAATTCATGAATAGTTCGCTGGACAAGCTGGCTGATAACCTATCAACAGACAATCTAAAAGTCACAGGCCGAGGGATAAGCCATACCGGGCGAGAACTACTGAAGCGTAAGGGAGTCTATCCATACGAGTACGTAGACAGCTTCGAGAGATTCAACGAGCCCACTATACCGCCAAAGGAGGTCTTCTACAACAGACTGCGTAGAGAACATATCAGCGACGAGGATTATGAGCACGCTCAAAGAGTCTGGACAAATTTCAGTTGTAAGACATTCGGCGACTACCACGATCTCTACTTGCGTACGGACGTGCACCTTCTGGCAGACGTGTTCGAAACGTTCCGAGATACTTCTATGAAGTACTACGGTCTCGACCCAGCTCATTACTTCAGCTCGCCGGGAATGTCGTGGGATGCTTTGCTGAAAAAGACCAAGGTCAAGCTCGAGCTACTAACTGATATAGATCAGTATCTGTTTATGGAGAAAGGTAGTCGAGGTGGGGCACCTGCATGGTGTCAAAGCGGTTTGCCAAAGCTAACAATCCAATGTGTCCAGACTATGACAACACTAAGCCAACCACTTGGATCGTGCCCCTTGACGCCGTTAACCTATATGGAAAGGCTATGATGTTTATACTGCCCGTTGGCACTTTCATGGGGGTTGAGGGGCTAACGCTTGATGAGGTGTTGGCCACTGCCGATGATGCGCTGGAGGGTTATATGGTGGAAGTTGACCTAGAATGTCCAGAGCATCTGCATGACATGCACAACGACTATCCATTAGCACCGGAGAAAATGAGCATTCCTGAAGCATGGTTGAGTGGCTATCAGCACACACTCGTGAAAGATCTGGGGGGTAAATACACAGAGTGCGAGAAGCTAGTCCCAAATCTCTGCAGAAAGGAAAAGTACATTGTTCACTACAGAAGCCTGAAACTGTACCACTCGCTGGGTATGCGGGTAACAAAGATTCACCGGGCGATAAAGTTCAGACAAGAAGCGTGGATGGCGCCCTACATTCAACTCAATACCGACCTGCGAACAAGAGCCACAACAAAATTTGAAAAGGACTTCTTTAAACTCATGAACGTCTCCGTATTCGGAAAAACAATGGAGAACCTGCGTAAGAGGATCAGAGTGGACCTATGTAGGCTCTCAGAAACGGATAGAATACGTCGCCTTGTTGCTGACCCCGCATTCCTGTCACGCAAACTATTCAAGGGAGATCTGGTAGCCATACACTCGCTCAAAAGCAAACTAAAATTGAACCGGCCAGTGTACACCGGCCAAGCTATTCTAGATCTATCCAAGCTAATCATGTACGATTTCTGGTATAACCAACTTAAAAAGCAATATGGGGAGAAAGTGCAGCTACTGTACATAGACACGGACAGTCTGTTTATACTGGTGGAGACAGAGGACATATATGCAGACATGAAAGAAAACGCGTCGGCCTATGACTTTAGTGACTACCCCGAAGACCTCCCATGCTACAGCGTGACCAATAAAAAGGCCCCCGGCAAATTCGCAGATAAGGCCAGCGGCCGCCCCATAGCCGAGTTTGTAGGCCCTCGACCCAAAATGTACAGCTTGCTAGAAGCCGACGGAAGCAATAAGAAACGAGCCAAGGGTGTACAGCAGGCCGTTGTGAAAATTGATCTAAAGCATGAGCTATACAAGAAGTGTCTGGACGAACACAAGGAGATGCGGCACACCCAGGTAGTCATCCGAAGCAAAAGCATAAGATTAGGGTCTATGAACAGGTGAAAACATCACTCTCCCCGCTGGACACGAAAAAATGGATTTGTGAGGATGGAATCACAACTCGGGCATATGGACACTACCTCATCGAGCGCGAGAACGCAGCAGCAATAAAGGATTATTTCAACGAGATCATCGCTGTTTGAAATGTAATCGGAGGCGTGGAGCAGCTGCGCTTACCGCCGCTTAAGAACTCCATCCGGCGGCAACTCAGTATCTGAAGGAACGATCATCAGCTCCTTGCGTCGAGCATCTTCAGTCAGGGGATATCTCGTATATATGCTTTCCCTGAAATTCGATAAGGTCCCCACGTCTCTCAGCAGTGTTTACGCGGTCGCTTTCATGTCTACCAGTAAATCGAATATCTGGTGGGTTAGAATCGGGTACTACTCGTCGAATTAGTACCCAAAAACGCTCGTTCGCAGTACCAAGCTTTACGACGTCTCCCCGTCCCAACGCCCGTATGGCATCGGCAGACGGGACCGCTGAACCGGGGCACTGTTGATGCTGAGCCTCCACTAAGAGCATAGATTGGAGAAGAATACCATGACGCGTCAAGTGTTCAATTGTTGTAAGGGTATGTTACTTCAGCTGAAGAAGTTTACCTGGAGGCAGCTCTGTTCCTTCAGGAACGATCATCAGCTCCTCACGAACGAAACCCCGCTGAGGACCATCTTCCAAATAGTATACCGCAGGCTGCCCAGCTTGTCGCAATACATTTCGGACCAAATGCGTGGTGACAGACCATATAGGATCGGTAGCCCGCCGGCGCTGACCGCCCTCGAGCTCACCAGTCTGATATAAGTACCTGACTAGCACATCAGACTGGATCAGCTGCTCCTTAAGCCCTACCGTTCGACCGGGAACCACAGAGGAGGGTTGTGCAGTTACTCGTTGAAGTTTAATGGCATCCACAGGCTTCTTACCCGTCAACCGAGTTGGCTCGTTGTTTAAAGCTTGAATCACTAAAGGCAAACGAGCCACCCATTCTGCAGACCGCTCAGAAGACCCACGGGCAGCAAGCAATAGCTCCTGAGCATATTGGTAGCCAAAAAGCCGCTCGGCCAGAGTCCGGTTAAAACGCTCCACAATGGCTTGGTCTCGGTGAAGAGCAACACGCCCACGACGTATTTCAGTCCCATGCTTAGCCATAAGGCTTGAAACGGAGCCCATGAACTCTCTTCCCGGGTCGACCTGAAGAAGCCTAGGCCACGTGAGAGGCCCACGCTTATAGATCCGCGCCAGGGCGTCAGCAACCTCTTCACTGTTCTTTGTGACAAGGGGTTCCGCCTCTTTGTACCGGGACGCCACATCGACCACGGTCAGTGCATACCTGTACGTTTTGCGTCCGACTTTATCGTGCGGTAGAAAAAGCAAATCAGCTTGGTGAGCTTCATTGGGCTCCGAAATATTAAACTTCGGGCGAGGTATGTGCCGAGGAGCCTGCAAGTATATCTGCCAGGCAGCTTGTTTCTTGAGCCATTCTTTGGCAACGGCTTTAGAAACCTTGGCTGCCAGCTTCGGAATGGCTGCCAGCCCCCGCCAATAACCTTGAGGACTATAATAAACGGCTGCCACATTAGGATGTACTACTTCTTTTTTTAAGACCCATCCCGAAGCGTGATTTCGTAGCCATAAGCGCAGAAACCGTCTTAGCATCTCGCTTTTCCCAGTCTGGAGCATCTGATAGTGCAATCTGCGATGCGGTAGCTGCCAGGAGGTCATCTGCATGATTCCGTCCGGGGGTATCTTTATGGGCTGCATAGGCAACGTCATGGTTTAGACAGGCACGATCAAGACTATTCACACCCCTATAGCCCTGAGAGAGGCGTTTGGCAATCTTGGTAAACGGCCCGCAATACGAGTATTTTCCAGTGTTTTGAAAAGTTCCACCCGGGACATCTTCAGATGGGACCCCTTTGGGGAGACGCATGTGCATCTCGGGCAGCGGTAGGGCATTCATTGCACTGTTCAGAAGACCAGCACCCGTCTTTGCAGGGAGAATTTGGCTCTTTCTAGCCCCACAGACCGTGCAAATACCTCTCTTGGCTGGTCGACCGTTCTTTAGATATATATGCGTCTCATGTGAAGCGGGAGTGTGTTGTTTACAGCGAAGGCAATACATCTCTTCTAAATATAGAAGTATGGAAATCTTAAATTTAGATTTTGATGAATCGAATCAACACGAGCCACAACATCATTGGCTGCTTCCTAGTAGCATCCTTTGTGTAATCTGCGGCCCGTCCGGATGTGGGAAAACCAATTTGATGCTCAATCTCCTCCTATGAAAAGGCTTCCTTAAATATGATAGACTGCATATATACTCAAAAAGCCTTAGACAAGAAAAATACCAGTGGCTGCAGGACTGGGCGGATGCCATTAAATGAGTCACTGGGAAAGAGGTAGCGTCGTTTCACAGTACATCAGATGAGATCGTCCCAGTAGAGAGTCTAAACAAAAACGAACGTAGCATTATGGTATTTGACGACGTTATGTTGGAAAAACAAACCCCTATCGAAAAATACTTCAGCCAGGGTCGTCACGGTGGTGCGGACTCATTCTATCTAACGCAAAATTATTTCAGGATTCCAAAACAAGCGATTCGAGATAATTGTAACATGCTTATTATATTTAATCAAGACACGAAAAACTTGCGCGCTATACATGACACCTATATCCGTGGTGACATGCCTTTTGAAGAATTTTGCAGCTTCTTCAAAGCGTGCACGCGCAAGCCGTACGGGTTCTGTTGTATCGATCTGACCAGCCGGGTCTATGATGGCCGGTATCGATGTGGATTTGATCGATTCTACATGCCGAAGTCATCTATTTAAAGTAGGGATAACATCGGGATAACATCTATTTGAAGTAGGGATAACATCGGGATAACATCTATTTAAAGTAGGATAACATCTATTTAAAGTAGGGATGTAGCACAACGTAACCGACATGCACGAGCGCGCGGCCCTCGTCCGGAACTACCTAGCACTCAGAGACCAGGCACGGCAGCGGCTTCAAACAGAAAGACTAGGGGAGGCGTCTCTGCAAGAAGAGGCGGCCAAACTTTTCAAACCGATCACCTCACATCAAGCAGCAGAGATAGGAAAAGTCACAGCTGCAATAGAGCGCTTGCCAGCACCGATAGGTCTACTCCGTGGAGCGGCACCGACGGCACGTCAAGACACGCCTCTGCCGGTAGAGCCGCCATCTACAAAAGATGCCCCCACGCTATATATGGATTCCGACCAAGGGCTGGATATTGAAATGATAAGACAGCACGGATTTAAGCCCCCCAGCGAGCTCGACCTCAGCGACACACGAGAAATTACAGACACCATCGATCGTGTCAATCGCTTCAACCGATATGTACTGGGGGCGGAAAAAAAGCGTAAAGCCACCACAGAAGAAAGAAAGCAGCAATTAACGATGGAAAAAGATGCTTTAAAACTTTACAGTGAACGACTTCGCCTACTAACACAGGGTTACAGGCTCGTCCAATCTAGTGGAGCTACCGCTACTGGAGCTACCGCTACGGGTAGTGGGTTGAAACTAAAGGGAAACCGATTTGGATCCCTCACAATCGACCCGCAAAGTTTGCAGGCGGGGAAACTGCGGGCGTTTGACAATGGTGACAATCTTGTGCTCGAAGCTCCGGCAGACGAGTCGCTTTACAATCTCCTTACAAAGCGCTTTAAAAACGATGCAATATATACTCCCGAGGCTGCCAAAACTTTCCAGCGGCTGGCCGAAATTTCTGGCTTGCCTCTCCATGGGCGAAAGAGCAAAAAACACCAGCTGATAAGGCGAGGTGGGGCTTTGCAATATTATAAGGATCCAGAAGCGCTAGTTGAAAGGCTACAGCTATTAGTTGCCTCGAAGCATGCAGGTAATACAGGCCTTGACAATGAAATTTCGGCCATTTTAGACGAGCTCCTTCGCAGTGGCTCGGTTCCCAAGGATTTGATTCTCGAATTGAACGGAAGCCTCCTATAGCCGTATACCCCAAATGGAGACTGAGCTACTGGAGATTAAAAAACTTCTTCGCCCGAAAGAGGGTTATTCTTTCGTATTTTCGTCAACCACCACCGACTGGACAACCACCCTTTCTCCGCCAATCTACCTTGACCCCGACGACAAGTACGAAATAGCCTTAGTAAATCTGGAGACGTATAATACCGTCCCCAACATTACGGAGAATAATAATACTATCGTCTACAGCCCAGACGCAGGGGATACCTGGAAGACACTTTCTTTACCAGAAGGAAGTTACGAACTCGCGCAAATCAACGATGAGATTCAATGCCAGCTGAAGGGCATCGTTGATGGGAAGTCTGAGACGCAGGCACATAACATAGTTTTAGGAGCAAACAGGGCGACATTACGTGCATACATCGAGATTACGAGCCCTAGCTACAAAGTTGACATGGCTAAATCCACCATTGCGTCGACTCTCGGATTCGAGCCGAGGGTGCTATCCACAGGATTCCATACAGGAGACAAACCAGTTGACATTTCAACTCTTAGTAGCATACTGGTAAACTGCGATCTAGTCGGTGGTAGCTACTTAAACAGCATCAACCATCCCGTTCTGTACAGCTTTTACCCAGGCGTACAACCCGGATTTAAGGTCATTGAGACACCCCATAATTTGGTTTACTTGCCTGTAAGCCAGCGTGGTATTATTCAGAGTATACACTTGTGGCTGACGGATCAGAATGGTTCTTATTTAAATCTCCGAGGGGAACGAATTACAGCCAGATTACATCTTCGGCAGATTTAAGGTGAAATTTCTTTCATCTTAGAGATATCGATCTACCATGTTGGTATGTAAGGGAAACCCACGCCGGCGGGTGAAAAGACGGCACTATGTAATCGGAAAAGGTCTGTCAGACTGGATACAACCCGTGGTGCGGGCCATTGGGGGTGTCGGTAAATTCGTTGTGGCAAACAAAGACGCTATATCGAATGTTATCAACGTAGCAGGTAAAGTGGCTAAGGCCAGCGCTACAACCGCATCTTCAATTAAGCAAATCGCTGACATAGTCCGCAGCAAAGCTTCCTCACGCTCGTCCACGCGAGCCGCTACAGGACCGGAGAGAGTTATTTCTGAAAAAAGCTTGGAGATTTTGCGGGGGCTTGCGGTCCCTCCGACTGAAGCGGCTGTAAATATCAACAGTCGGATAGCAGGCTCGGGGTTTAAGAAGATTTTTAATTAGAAAATCAAAATCTCCATCAATTATAGAAGAACAATTCTTCAGCTGAAGGAATATTTCTTAACCATGGCGGCTACACAAGAAATCGATGATGATATTTTGATTATTGGGGGGCCGGCGCCTGTTGACGAGAGCATCGAGTCGAACCAATACCATGAGTATTCGCCTCAAAACCCCGCCACAATAAACAACGGTCAGGACATACCAATCGACGTTCACGTCCAGGACGTTTTCGCACACCCTTCTAAAAGTTTTCTCCATGTTGAGGGTAGGCTAACATCCACCACAGAAGCCGACTACACCCCTACAACGCTTGTTTCTCTCGTGAATAACGCTGTTATGTACATGTTCTCGCGGATAAGGTACCGGCTCAATGATAAGGATATTGAAAATGTTCTCAACCCTGGCCAAGCCACAACGATTAAAGGCTTGTTGACATATGAAGATGATTTTTCGAAGGCTGAGGGTCTTAACATGTGCTGGCAAAAAGATACATCAGCAGCGGCTGAAGCCGCTAATCTTGGTTGGGAGGCCCGACGGCAGCAGGTCGTTGTCAAGCCGGATCCAAGCGGGACGTTTTCGTTCTGCGTCCCACTTAGGCACCTGTTCGGGTTTTGTGAGGACTACCGCAAGGTCATTTATGGATGCAAACATTCATTGATATTAAGTCGCGAATCCGATACCAAAGGCCTATTTCGCGATGCTGCGGCGCCTAAAGGAAAAGTCACGCTAACTAAGCTTGCCTGGGTAATGCCGCACGTCAAGCCATCACTGTCGGCCAAGACAGCTCTAGTAAAGCAGATCGCCGAGAAAGCCAAAGTGCCGATATCTTTTCGAGCTCTGCAATGTGAAAGCTTTGCCGTTCCGGAAGCCAGCTCTTTTACGTGGACACTGTCAATTACGTCAGGCACTGAAAAACCACGTTGGCTTTTGGTGGCTTTCCAAACCAAACGCGATAGCCAGACCAGCAATCCGGCTTGCTTTGACCACGTAAATGTGACTGACATACATGTCATGCTAAATAGCGATCGGTACCCTGACTCCGAGGTAAAAATGGACTTTGTACAGCGAAAGATTTCCAGGGCTTACAAGAGTTTACGTGATTTTAAAGAAGAGTATCATGAAATCGAGGGAATCGAGTCCTCAAACCAGATGACTCCAATTGAGTATGTAGAGCTATTCCCTGTCCACGTGATCGATGTCCGCAGACAGGCGGAGCGGCTGAAAACAGCTGTCCAAACCGTACAGATCAGGGCGGCTTTTGCTTCCAATGTGCCAGCAGGAACCATGGCCTACGCAGTGCTCATTAGCAACCGCCTGCTGACGCTAGAGTCAGACGGCACGAAATTTAGCACATTGTATTGAACAAAAATCTCCATCAATTTATAGGGAAATGAAGTATATTCCTTTTGGGCTAACACTCACACAGGGACAAAAAGAATCATTGGGGAAAGCCGCCCATGCTGGGGTAGGCGTCACTATTCGGCTGACGCATGAGCAGCTCCGTGGTAAAGATACACTGGGGCTCACTAAGCGCCAAATAGCTCACCTTGAGAAGAAACGCACCATCAATGCTGGGGCCGAGCTCGATATTTCCAAAACACAGCTGGCGGCTCTAAAAACGGGTGGATTTCTACCGTTTCTCCCTCTAATATTAGGGGGGCTCGCTGCAGCGGGGTCGCTAGCAGGTGGCGCTTCGGCTATCGCAAAAGTCGTCCATGATAAAAAAACGAGTGCGCGAGCTCAGGCTGAGGCCGAGCGCCACAATCGTGAGGTTGAGAAACAGCTTGCTGCAGGTTCGGGGTTGTTTTTGGCACCTAGCACGGGGCGCGGCATTTGTGGCAAATGCAAGGGTTCAGGGCTCTACTTAGCACCCCAAAAAAAGTAGAACCCATGAGCAATTTCGATATCGAAAAGGTCGGCCGTACCATCCCCCACTTTCGTGGTGTGTTTTCGCGAAACACCCTGCCCAACAAGATTTCTCAGAAAGAAAGTGTGCGTAGTCAACCTCGACTCCAGCAGTGGTGGGGGCACTCACTGGGTGGCGTATTACAAAAGAGGTCGTGAAGCTATTTATTTCGACACTTATGGCCTCGATCCACCTAGAGAGCTCGTTCGATATCTAAAGGGCTGCTCAATTCAAACACAAACATTTCAATTACAAGGGCCCGAAGAGGTTATCTGCGGCCACCTATGTCTTCGTGTGTTGTGTGAGCTAGCTGCTGGAAAGTCTTTTAAAAATGTAATCTTACACATAGCTAAACAGAGACTGTAATGCCTGTGGATAACTTTTATATGGGACATAGCACCGGCTCAGTCGGCCTCGTGGGGCAGCCCAGTCGGCCTCGTACATAGGGCTGGCGATACAATGCTAGGTGACCTATCATTGGGGGGCTTCCAGCTGAAAGCCGTAGGTAACCCTTTAGATTCTAGCGATGCAGCTACAAAAGAGTATGTTGACGCACGTGATGTCCTGCCTCTATCCGGAGGAAGTATGAGCGGTGCTCTCCATATGGGTGGCAACGAAATTGCGGGTCTTGCTGATCCACAAACGGATCAAAGCGCAGCAACCAAAAAATATGTTGACGCCCTCGTTATATCCACAATGGATTTATTAAACGCTAAAGTCTTACAGCTCGACGGGTCAAGAGCTCCAACCCACGACATTAGGTGGGGTAATCACAAAATATCCGAGCTCGCCGACCCGAAAGCTCCCCAAGACGCGGCTACTAAGGCATATGTGGAGGACACCATAAAAGATGCGCTAACGAGAGCCAGGCTCGATATATATGAGATTGCCTTGCAATGGAAGTTAACTAGGTCCTTATCGATCACCCCGATTGGGAACCCTCAGTTCACACAGGCTCCGCGTAACGAAGGTGACAGAAAGGCAATCCTTGCCATAGAGCCTGGGGTATATAAGATTCAGTTGGCAGGACTGCGCACTGGGAGTAACCGCGAGTCGATTGACATCTCGCTGCATATAGGCCCTCTCCTTGCGTTAGTGTTACAACATACGATAACAGACTACATCTACTTCAACTCCTCGGGAGTGTGCGTGATATCACAACCCTCGTCTTTACAATTATCGATATCATCTGTGCGCACAGCCCCCAGTAATAACCTTAATATAAAGGCAACTCTCCTCATTGAGAAACTGTGATAGTTCGGGTCAATTCAACAAATATATTAGTTTATAATATCGAAGAGGGATGCCAGTAGACAAGTTCTTGCAAGGTTCAAGCAATGAGCACAGACCTAAGGTCCGGGCCACGAGGAATTGCTTCGCCAACCTCGGAGATGTTCGAGGATTCGATGATCCGGGAAGCGCGGGGGTGATTTATGGGATGGAGTTAGCTAAAGGAGGCCTTTATCGGCGGGCCGCCATAGAAAATCATATAAGTAGTTTTGAACCCAATTGGGAGCTCAAGCTAGACCTAGCCATGCGATATTTGGATTTACAAAGTCCGGCTGAGGGAGGCATTACAAAATTGGTTTGGCTGATGAACGCTGGCAGCATGTTTGTCGGCTATCGCCCGTCCGGCGCAGAGCCGATGACCCTCAATGGGCACGTTAATTCTTACTACCTGGGTCCGAAGGGAGTTAACGTTGCGAAGTTACAGGCTCAAACAACGTTTCCAAGAGACCTAGAAATCTTAAGAAAACCCCAAAGGGGTCTGTGATATATCTAGAAATTGAGACGGGCAGTATGCTCCCCAGCGCCCCGATCGAGATTTTGCCTGGGGTGTCAATCAAGTGGAAACGCCCCGAAATGATGGGTTTGGTTATAAAAATTGGGGAGGGGAAGGCAAACCTCTCAACGAGTGTGCCAGATTTGGAAGCAAACACGGTGGCGGAAAAAAATATCACTAGAATTTATATTCAGTGGATTCTCGTTTTACTTTAAACGGCTACTTTTTAGCCTGTCCCCGGTAAGTGATCGCGTTATTGAACACCTAACGGCTGCAATTAAACAGTCAAAAAGTTCTGCATAAACCTTTATATACCTGCTGGGGTACATGTATCCCGCACTAGACGAGTCAGTTGCACGGCCTGTCGACCAGGCATACCGCATTCAGGAAGTTGTCCGCCTACGAAAATGTTTGGAGGACGAGAGAGACAAACGGACATCCCTATACAAGAAATATCGGCGTGGTGCTAATAGTCTAGATGGCGTTGACGCGACACTGTTTGCAACCACAGCTGGGCTAGGCGTTGGCGGTATAGCGTTGCTTTCAACTGTTATTATGGCTCCTGTAGCTTTAGGACTCGAGATTGGGGCCCTAGCTTGTGGCACCTTCGGGGCAGTTAGTAAGCTGGTCTCTCGTCAGCTAAATCTGAAGGCTAAGAAGCACGACGAGATTCGTGTTCTGGCTGAAAGTAAGCTAAACTCAATTGCCAGCGTAGTGTCTGCGGCACTACAAGATGGTAATATTTCCGATGTGGAATTTAAAATGGTTCTTGCCGAATTTGATAAGTACTTGCAGATGAAAAAAGAAGTGCGCGCCCCTGGCGAAAAAAAATTGGACGAGGAGGCCTTAATTCAAAAGGGGCGAGAAGAAATCCGCGCCGAAATTGCCAAGCACATGGCCAATTTCAAGTCTTCATAAGTTGTGTTTGCGCTAGCGCAGACCCCTCAGATGCCAAACCGCCTGCATATAGCATCATAAATCCCAGTGCGCCGCCTCTGGTCGAGACTCGCCTCTGACGAAATGTCCTTTTGTAGAGATGCGCGTGATCATACTTTCACGTCCCGTGCACGTGAAGTGTGAGCGGGGTATATTAAAAAAATTGTGATTTCTTTGGTCTAATATCCGCTTTTTTTCATTTAACAAACTTTGTAAGAAAGTGTGCAGTTCAGCCATCTATCTATTGACCTTTCGAGCCGTAACCGGCCCATAGGGCGTAGACCAAGATACACCTTCTCCTATATGAATTTTGTTCTAGCAGTTTTCTTTTAAAGATATTTTATCAAATCTCGCCATCTGTCTCTGTTCTGTGCAAGCAGTTCTATCTCATTGAGGGAGCCGATTCCTGCTGCTCTTGCCTCTCTCATCAATGTTCTTCTCAGTGTCTCCCTGGGTCTTCCTCTTTTTCTTTTACCTGTTGTTTCCCATATGAGGCTTGCTTTGCTATTCGATTATTATCTCTTCTCATCACATGTCCAACGTATGACCATCGTCTTTTCTTTATTACTGAAGATATTAGTGGTTGATTGGCGATTTCTCTAATTTCCTCGTTTGTTTTGAATTCGTTCCATTCTATACCAAGTATTTTCCTTAGACATTTATTTTCGAATGCGTTCAACTTTGTTTCTATATCTCTTGTTGTTTTCCAGCTTTCACACGCATACGTAAGGGTTGATAGTACATTTGATTTGAATAGCCTAAGTTTTGTGTTTGTGCTAATGAGTTTTGATTTCCACAACTTTTCAAGGCTTCTGAAAGACATTGCTGCTTTAGCCATTCTGATTCTAATTTCTTTGCTTGTATCCCCTTCTCGATCAATGTGACTTCCAAGATAGATGAAGTGATCGATCTCTTCTACTGGTTTGTTTTCCATGTATATTTTGTCACTTGTTGGAATTAAACTTTTCATGACTTTAGTCTTTTCATGATTGACCTCAAGCCCAATTTTGCTGGCTATTGATGATAGTTCAGCCATGGATATAGAAAAATTTTGGACGCAAATTCTGTGAATCTCTCAATGGCACACTTTTGAATTTATACCCTGGATGCAAAACCTTCTAGAAGGTCTCTTAGCACTCACATGACTGTCATGTGAGTGACACTCACATGAGTCATGAGATGGTCATGTGAACGCCAAAACAGTTTTAAACTAGCACGACAAGCGCATGACTGTTATAAGTGAGTTAAATATAGAAAATCACTTGACAAACCATACATTTTCTGTCTCCCGATTTGGTGGGGGAAGCCATTGTAATATTCAAGCGACAGTCCCATCAGAATCAGTCCTCAGTGTTAGAGATTAGACAGCGTCACAACAGTAATGGCAGATTCAGATGAAAGTGGCGCACCACTAGACGTGGAAAGTGACGAATATTTAGAATTTTATGGAGCCAAATATAAGCCCTACTTATTAAAAAATCTATTGAGATTCGGGTTTACTCCCCATACAGCTGCCATGATCTGTGAAGCATTCCGAACAAAATTGTTTCCTTGCAAACGCCTGCATACTGGGCCACACGATATATAGAGGATTTTCCCGCTGAGGATAGCCCATTCGCGGATTAGATACATAAGCTCAGCGTTGATTGGATAGGGAATCCCTACCGCTTCCACTGTGGGTGTTCCCCGTGCGATCCGTAAGCCCTTTTTTCTCATGCACGAAAGCGTGACATAGGAGCGTGCCACTAGCATATTTAGGGCAAAGCGTGACAGAAAAAACGAAAATAAAAAGCTGTCCCGCTATGCCCTAGATTTCAGTTGATATGGATGATAATTTTCGCAAAAAAAAAAACAGTTCACGGCCTGAATTTTGCTGCTGCGAACTTGAGAACCCTCATACGCCGAACGAGTTTAAGTGGGTTTCCCAATCGTTGCATTGCATGAACAGTTGTTTGCGACAAAGCACTTGAGTCGTACTTAATCGCGCGGCATTTCCCATTCCAAGCACAAACGCACGATGGTCTCATGCCCACCGTAGGCGGCTTCACCCCTAGCCCAGTTGAAATTAGTAGCGCCCCATTCGCGGCACAAACTAACGATGGTCTCGTGGCCACCGTAGGCGGCTTTACCCATAGCCCAGTCGAAATCATCTGCGCCCCATTCACGGAATAAGCGCACGATGGTCTCGTGGCCTTCACGGGCGGCTTCACTCATAGCCCAGTCGAAATTGTCTGCGCCCCATTCACGACACAAATGCACGATATTCTCGTGGCCTTTACGGGCGGCTTCACCCATAGCCCAGTCGAAATCATCTGCGCCCCATTCACGGAATAAGCGCACGATATTCTCATGCCCACCGTAGGCTGCTTCACTCATAGCCCAGTCGAAATTATCTGCGCCCCATTCGCGACATAAACGCACGATGGCCTCATGGCCTTCACGGGCGGCTTCCTTCATAGCCCAGTTGAAATTATCCCCATTCACGACACAAATGCACGATATTCTCATGCCCTCCTTTGGCGGCTTCACTCATAGCCTCGTATACATTCTCTGCGCCCATTTGCGACACAAAAGCACGATGGTCTCGTGACCTTCACGGGCGGCATTGAACATAGCAAAGTCGAAATCATCTGCGCCCCATTCACGGATTAGATACATAAGCTCAATGTGTCCTAGGAGAGCCGCCTTACATAAGGCCTCATTGGGAGACATTCTGATATTATCAACTATAATTTGGCCATCCAGGAAATGGATAGGACCCATGCTAGGCCACCACAACCCCAGAATGGACAGCTGATGTTTCTGCAAGCAGGGTGGGAACACAAGTTGTGCTGCTTGCTGTCGTGCCAGAGATTGCAACGTGCGAGGGGATGCCATGTCGGTTGGGTATACTCATAGTCCACTCTTCTCTAAATAGAAATTTCAATTATCGCAAGGCGTTTAAACTCTTTATGAAAGGCTCTCACACGGGCCTGGATTAGTCTAGTCATCATGTTATGATACCCACACCCACGACAAAGGTGAAGCGCGTTTTTAACCCCCTTACCACACTCCGTACACGGGCGCGTGCCAGGGCCCCTTCGTAGCCTAGCGAGATGCACCTTACAGTACTCGCCCATGCACCTTTTGCCGCATAGGTCTGTAGAGCCGATAGTCAGCCACTGGCATGTGTTTTGGCCTCTAGGCATGATGGTTATATCCAATGGTCTACACATTTCTCTAACTGTATCGCTTCATGCCCCCGCTGGGGGTGGCGGGGGCCACAGCTAACGAATTGGCACCCAAGCAGTGTAAAATGCCGGTTTGACGCAACCCTTCCCTGTTCTCACTGGCCCACAGAGGGATTAAGCCCCCCAGCCTACCTTTTCTGGCCCGCAGGGGCTTACTGTGTCCCTGTTCCCAGTCCAATCAGGGCGAGTGACGCCATCACTGTTCCCAGTGGCCCATCAAATATGTAAGCTCCTTGGTTTTGGCCCTGGCGGGCCAGAGAAAGGTGCAATTTCTGCAAAGGTGAAACCGGCATTTTTACACTGCTAATTTGTGTCGTCCATTAATTTCGTAAAGCTTTAATCATACCATTTTCTTCTATTTTTTAAACAATTTCTCCTGTTATATGTAGAATGTGTTGTCTATGGTTGCTTGTTTTGTCAGGAGCTGACATCATAGATCTGATAAACTAAGACAGTTATTGGAACAAAGATCTGGAAGCAGAAGTTAACGAAAGGAGACAAACGAGAAGGATAGCCGAGAAACAACCCACACCTTCCAATAAAACTAAGTACAACCGTCTAAACAGGTAATGGTTAAACTTCTTTGTAATGGAGCAAAGGAAGAAAGACTACGAAATGTGAAGAACTAGAACGGTGAAAACAAGATAAGAAACCATGGTCTCTAATATAAAAATCTTATATGAATTAAATTGATAAAAATGATCATGAAGCACTCAACAACGTGGGCCAACCGAACAACTGAAATCATACAATTAACAGAGTGAGAGGAGCTCATATGTAGACTTAGGTATTGAACAATGCCTACAAGGCGAGTGAATCGTGAAATATAAAGAATTCTGCTATATGTTCTGCCTTCGGCTCGAAAACAAACAGCTAAGTAAGTAAGTAGATTGTGAACTCTGAAATGTCTTTGGCAGAACAAATTTAAAAAAAAAATGGATTTAACTTCAGTATTAAGCTGGCTATGTTTAATAAATTTATTAAACTTGAAACTTTTCATGTATGTCTTAACACTATTTGTTGAGTATTTTCGACTTGAACATCATGGACTGCGTATTTGACTTATTTTAAACCTATTTTAAGTGTTTATTTACTAAACCAAGCATATTGCTTTAGATGTTTATTGATTTAATCGAGTTCTTAACTTGCTGGTTATAGTGAAATAAAGGTATTATTTCTAATATAAAAAGGGTTGCCTTTTGTTCTAACGGCACCAACCACATCACATCCCCTCCCCCTCTTTCCATCACAAGCCAAAAAAAAAACAACTTGTTAATGTCTATTAAAATATATGGTCACTAACAGCATATTCCCTTTACTCTACCAAGTTGCGTGACGGGATCTTTCTTCTTTTTTTCTGTTCTAAGCCGTTGTTAACTGTAACTTTTCATTTATTTAATTCGTGCACATTTCGCCTAGTATCATATAACGTGTGTTTGTTTGTTATTCATGTAAACACTACTTTATTGTAGTTACAAGCAAGGCTATGTAAAATACAACAATTTTTTCAAATTAACATACTTGTGATTTCCTAGGATAAGATCCCACACTGAAAGCTGACCTGTATCTAATGCAATCAAAACACACATAGTCTTTGATGCAAGAGCTACAGCTGTGCATAAAGCGGTCATCTTGAATTTTTTGAAGAGGTGGCCACTGATGAGGTCATAAATCGCAACAAAGTTAGATGATGAATCATTCACTTCCTGTAATGGAATAGTATTTATTCTTAAATTTAGTTACACTGTTATTTCAATGAGAATAATTATATATTTTGACATTGATTAATTAATATAGCTCGTCATCTAAATTATCGTCCAACTCACAACTCTTGCCAACTACAGTGTTATTTTACTCACCTTACACCCGCATGCCAAGTACTGCCCATTGTAGGTTATAGCAGCAAGTTGTGTAATGAATTCATGCTGAGGCATTCTAATATCATGAAGTAACTTGCATTGCTCCAAACTCCACACCAACAAAGGAAATGGTTTTTGTGTCTCATCTCCACACACTAAAACTTTGCCATCGCCACTGATAATCAAGCTGTCTAAAAATCTTGTTTCACCTGCCTCTCAACAGATAGTAGATATTAGAAACATGTCTAATTTTATTTAGAAATTGCACATGCAATGTACATAAACATTACCATTCATCAATAAGTAATTTTAAATTTAAAAATGTGTTCCTTAATCAGTTTCACTGCAGTCGGGAATTCCCCATATTCGTTCCACCCATGTCACATCTACTGCCAAAGCGCGTTGAGAAATTATGTTGCCAAGGTCGACTAATGTGCAGCCTTAATCGGCGGCACTGACGATTCCATCGAATAGATAGTGCACAGGAACTATCTCACTCTTTCACAGTTTTCTTGAAAACACACATTTTAAATAAATAAGGCAATAGAAAAATTGTTTAAGCGACTACGTTCATAATCATCTTTGTGTGCCGTCTACGCATCGAAGGTTGGCTCCCATGGAGCGCCATTCCACTCTGTCTCTTGTTTTGATGGCGCAGATTGTCATAGGTTGACTTGTCCATCTTTTGATGTTACTCGTCCATGTTAGTACTGGTCTGCTTCTGCCTCTTTTACCTTGTATTTTCCCTTGCAATATTACTTTTAGTAGGCTGTTGTGCCTTTTAACATGCCCCAACAATTTCATTTGTCTTATTGTAATTGTGTTTAATAGTTCTCTTTTAATTTTTCTTTTACTTCTTCTTCTTCTTTCCTTCCTCATCTGCCTTTCAGCGTCGAGGGGAGATATAATTTGCGGTCTTTTGCTCTTCTGTTCGCCTCTGCTGCTGTTATGTTTCCTAGTGCTTCTAATATTCCATCGATCCATCTTTTTCGTGGTCGACCCTTGGGTCTGTTGTTCTCACAACGTTTGTTGAAGGCTCGTTGTGTTGTGTTTTGTTCTTTCTGCCTTGTCACGTGGCCGAACCATTTTATCTGTTGTTTCCTTATATATTCTATGGCTGGGGCTATTCCTAGCTTTTTTCTCAGTTCTTCATTTCTGATCTTATCTCTCAGACTGTTTCCTGTCATTCGTCTAACACATTTCATCTCTGTAGAGGTTATTTTCCTTATTGTTCTTGCATCTAGAGTCCAGGTCTGGCATTGGTAGCACAACGTTGGAATGAAGATTGTATTGTATAGTGCTCGTTTTGCCTCCAGAGTTATTTCCTTGTTGGATAATAGTGGTGATAACTGTCCGATGATTTGACAAGCTTTGTTGCATCTTGATTCTATCTCTGCTGTTTGGGAATTGTCGTTTGTCATTAGACTTCCTAGGTATTTGAATTCCTCTACTTGTTTTAGTTGTCTGCCTTCTATAGTTATGTTGATGTTCTGTTTATTTTGGCGACATTCATGACTTCTGTTTTGTTGATGTTGATTTTCATGTTGTATTTTGTTCCTAAGATGTTGAGTTTGTTTAAGTGTTCTTGTAGGTCTTCTATTGTTTCATGTATTAGTGCCTGGTCGTCTGCAAATAGAAGCTCGTTGATCTCCTCTGTCTCTGATGGGTTGGCTAGCTTGCATATATGGTCCATGTATGTAATAAACAGTAGGGGGGATAGTACGCACCCCTGTCTTACACCTGATCTAACTTCGAAGTGGTCTGTGTAGCCTGTTGCTGTTCTGACCCTGCAGCTGCTGTTGGCGTAGAGACTTTTAATAATGTTGGTTAGATGTTGGCTTACTCCGTATGTTGTTAGTATCTCCCACAGTTGTTCTCTGTTTACTCTGTCGAATGCTTTTTCCTGGTCAATGAAGGCTATGTATAAGTTTTGGTTGTGTTCTGTCGTTTTTTCTGCAAGCTTTTTTAGTGTGAATAGTGCGTCGGTACATCCTCTGTTTTTTTCGGAACCCCATTTGAGAATCGCTTAACTGTAGTTCTATTATTGGTCTCAGTCTTTTTTCCAAGATTTTGGCGTATAGCTTTCCTACATGGCTGAGCAGAGATATACCTCTATATTGATTGCAGTCTCTTTTGCTACCTTTCTTTTTCCATATTGGTATGATGATTGCCTGTTGCCAGTCTTCTGGGGCTTGTTGTTGGTGCCATGCTGCATTAAATATTCTGTGCAGCCATTGCATTCCTGTTTCTCCCGCTGCTGCTATTATTTCTATTGGAATGTTATCTATCCCTGGTGCTTTGTTTCTTGGTGCATATTTGATTACTTCTTCTATTTCCTCTTTCATGATGTTGGGTTCAGTATTTGTGAGTTCTAGCGTGGTTTTTGTTGTCTTGTTGGTAGTTGGTATGTTTAACAGGTCTTCAAAATATTCTTTCCATCTCTGTTGCATACATTGGTTGTTTGATATTGGTTGTCCGTCTTTGTCATTTATCAGCTCAGTAGGATCATGGTTTCTTTTCTCGCTCTTGTGGCTTTTACTGCTTTGTAGAAATCTCTTGTGGCTGTCTTGAAGTCCCTGCTCATGTTTTGTCCGAATTCTGTCCAATTCCTTTGCTTAGCTTCTTTGATCAGCATTTTAACTCTTTTTCGAACTAAGGCATATCTTTAATATTTTTCTTGGTTCTTGTTCTCCCTCCAATTTTTAAACAGTTTCTTCTTTTCTTTAATTGCTTCTCTGATTGTTTCGTTCCACCACGGGGTGCTCTTTTTCCCTTCTCTTGTACTTAGCTTCGTTCCACAAACTGTTTTAGAGATGTTAGTTACTGTTTCCTTAAATTGTTTCCACTCTTTTTCTACTGTGCATACTTCGTTAGGGAGTTTCTTGAATTCCTCTCTGAGTTTTTCTTCTAGGGTTTTCCTTGTTTCTTGATCGTTTAATTGTTTTATTTTTATTGTCTGTTCTTTTCGCTTCTTTTGTTTGGTTTTCGTATATTCTCTTTATTTTTGGCTGTCTTAGTGTGATCATAACCATCTTGTGATCCGTATCGTCTGTAATATTTGGATTGCTCTATTGTCGGTTACTCTTTTCTTGTTCTCTTTTCTTGTTAGTATAAAATCTATCTGGCTTCTGCATGTTGTGTCATTCCATTTGTACCAGGTGTATACTTGCGACTCTCTGTGTTTGAAGAATGTGTTGGTGATAAATAAATTGTTTTGATTGCATAGTTCCAGCAGTCTGCTTCCGTTTTCGTTTATTTCAGCTGTTTTATCGCCAAAGGGTCCTAAGATGTCACTGTTCTCACTGTTGCGTTTCCCAAGCCTTCCATTAAAATCTCCCATCACTAACATGTCGTCGCTTTCGTCAATCTTGTTAATAATTTCACTCAGTGTGTCGTAGAATTCTTCGCTGTCTTTTACATTGTTGTTGCATGGTGCATAGATTTGAATGTAATTTGTTTTTCGATCGTCTTCTAGCAGTTTAATTGAGATAATTCTTTCTGAATGGTATTTTATTTCTAGAATGTTCTTTGCGTGTTCTGGGTCGATGATAAAACCTACTCCATGTGTTGCTCTTTCTGTGTTGTCGACTCCCGAGAATATTTTCGTGTAGTTCATGTGTGTTTTCTTTATCTGTTGTCCATTTACTCTGGTGTCCGCTAATCCTAGTATTTTAATTTTCCTTTTTGTCATTTCTTCTATAAGTTCGGTTTCTTTATTTTTTATCCCGCATATGTTTATCGTTACTACTTTGATCTCCATATTCTATGTATTTCTCTGAGCATAAATACAATTATCCTTACCGATTACTTTTCATTTTTAGTTGTTTTAAAACTTCATCGTTTGTTTCTTTTCTTTCCATCCAATTTTACTATTCTTCTATAAATCCACATTTAAAAGGCTTCAATTTTCTGTTCTGTTTTCTTGTCAAATGTCCATGTTTCTGCACCATACGGGAATATTGAGAAGATGTAACATTTTGCTATTCTTAGTTTTAGCCATGTTGTTATTTGTTTTGATGTTAGTATACTTTTCATGACATTAATATTACTTGTTGCCATACCTATTCTTTTGTTTATTTCAGTTTTACATTTTCTATCACTGGTTATTCTAACCAACGACTACGTTAGTCTCTGCAAAAACAGGACGCCACACAGTCATTATGCATTGTCCATTAAGACGTTAGCAAGGATAATGAGTATAATTAATGATATTTGCTGACAGTGGTGTATGTCGATCGATTGGTGTTAGGTACGCGAAATTTGTAATTATGAAAATGCATTTTTATTATTCCGCTCGTAGTTGCTTGCAGCACAGTGTGTCTTTTTAGTATAATTTAGTGTATATAACCTTCAAAGAGATTACATATATTCATTCATTCATTTTCCTCTATGGCCAAAAAGAGCTCATAAAGTGGAAGTAATTGTTCTTCACAGTTGACAATTAGTTATTGCAGATCTTTTATGTTTTTTAGTCCCATTTGTTTCTCAAGTAATTGTTCTGCTTAGCGATTCATTTGATCTGCCTTGTTTTCCTTTACCATATGGTTTGAACATAAATGCCTGACGGAGGTATGCATCCATGCATATATGGATGGATGGGTGGATGTATGGATGGATGGATGGATGGGATGATGTATGTATGCATGTAAGTGAATGAAGAAATACTTCTCCGTCATGCATACATGCATACGTGCACACATGAATACATGCATACACGCACACATGCATACGTGCATACATGCACACCCATGAAAATATGCATACATGTACAGATGCACATATGCATTCCTATCCTTTTTTAAACACAAATGGTATTGCCTACAGCCACAAACCATACAAAGCAGTGAATACAAATAAGGGGGCGGTTGAAGCATAAAAAAAGAAAAAAAGAGAAGACAATTGTGTAAAATAGAGTGTCTCTAGCATGATGAAACGAGATTATCCGCATGTTCGTTAAGCAAATGATATAAGAGAATTTGATTTTCGATGATGTTCGATAAATCAAAGCTATTCTGCAATAATCGAATATTCACAATCTTGTAGTGTGTGAATAAGCCTTGTGAATAATCCAACTCGACTGTCAAAAAATAATTTATAAATACATTATCAAGACTCTTTCCAATATAATTCAAACAAGAAGACAATAGGCTTGCGATCTCCTTAGACGAGATCTCACTATGTAGTAAATTCTTAGTGTTTCTACACTTTACCTTAGGTGTCTCACTTTCTGCTTGCGACATTACTTTGGGCCAGATACTCAGGTCTACTTGCGTTCCCCCTTCTTTATATCTACATCAGTTGAGGCAACTCTCAATCAATCTTTGCTGTTCTCCTGGTTTAGGATTTATCTGAATGACTTAACAGATCTATACAGTTTCACGGTAAAACTAAATGGTTCTGCCTCATGTAACATTGAATCAAGGTTTGTAGTTAGTTCGCACGAGATTGATGTCTTTTGCTCTGGGGATGGGCTGATCAACAAGTTACGTATTGAAGGGGCGATAGTTGCAAATATCTGCTCCATCTACATTGGCGGGGGGTCGGAATGTGGCTCTCAAACAGAACACACACCAGAATGACACAATTAATGCTTGTTATACAGGAGACGGATGTGGACCAGAGGCCGCAGTTAATGGCAAAACAAAGACCAATCTCTATGACAATGACTGCACACAAACACACAACTGAGAAGTGAAACCAATTCTGTTTACTGGCATCTGAACTATGCCACGCAACAGAAGAATCACACCATTCGAATCTATCATCGAGCTAGCACTATGATTCGGGTAAAGAATGCCACTCTAAAGGCTTTCTCTGACAGTGGCGGCGTAGTGTTCCAGTATAATGATATATCATACCCAAATATTTCTGTGAATACAATTGTAGTCACCACACAAGCGACAATGGGACACATTAAGATTGAGTTCTCACGGACCATTTCGCAGGCCGACAGTGCACTGACGGTGTGTGAGGTGCAAACATTTACAGACACCTATTTTCTGGACGGGCATTCTTGGTAGTTTTGTGCAGTGTATAGTGGGTGTTGCAAAGGCTGCAACATCATAATCGGTACGTGTCACGGCATCTGTTCACATGGGATCTATGGACACGACTGCTCCGGGTCTTGTCTCAGTGTCTGTCCTTTTTGTGAGGAAAAATCCGGAAAATGCCTACAAAGTAAACATCCTGGCTACACCTGTAATGTCACTTGTCCCGATGGTAATTTTGGACTACAGTGCAAACCGACGTGTTTTGATGGCTGTGACATCATATGTGACCCGGAAAGTGCAGACTGTACGTGCAAGGAAACGTACTGCTGGTCAGACTGCACTCTCAGATGTCCGAACAACTGTTTCAACGACATCTGTGTACAGTCAACCGGGATCTGTACATGCAATGAAACGTTCTACGAGTCAGACTGCACTCTCAAATCTCCGGATAACTGTTTCAACGAAACCTGTGAACAGTTAATCGGGGCCTGCGTCTCGTATGTCGATGATACCCACGTTAAGAAGAGTCTGCCGACTACAACATACCCAAGCATATGGATACCTTAATGTGTTTCTGTGCTGGACATGGTTAATTTCTTGGTGTTTTCCGTGAAGCCATGGCTCATATCTTGATGTGTTTCTGTGCTAGCCATGGCTCATATCTTGGCTTGTGTGTGTGTGTGTGTGTGCTGACTATGGCTCATATCTTGGTGTGTGTCATGTTAGTCATATCTCATATCTTGGTGTGTCGGTGTTAATCATGGCTCATATCTTTATGTGAGTCTGTGTTTAGTCATATCTCATATCTTAGTGTGTATCTGTGTTAGTCACGTGTCATATCTTTGTGTGTGCATGTCTGGGTTAGTGATATCTCATATCTTTGTGTGCATGTTTATGTTAGTCAAATCTCATATCTTTGTGTGTGCATGTCTGTGTATGTCACATCTCATATCCTTGTATGTGCATAGCTATGTTAGTCACATCTCATATCTTTGTGTGCATGTCTATGTTAGGCATATGTGATATCTTTGTGTGTGCATGTCTATGTCAGTCATATCTCATATCTTTATGCGCATGTTTATGTTAGGCATGTGTCATAAATCTTGGTGTGTGTCAGTGTTAGTCATGCCTCGTATTGCTGTGTGTATGTCTGTTTTAGTCACATCTCATATCTTTGTGTGTGCATTTCTGTGTTAGTCACCTCTAGTGACTCGGGCAGATGGTGCTCGTAAACCTGGGAGGGCCGACCATCTAAGGCAGAATCCCCTACAGAAAAGATCATCTGTTGCCTTGCAGGAAGATTGGGGACAATCAAAGGCTAAGGAAAGCAAAGCTGAATAAAATGCTGGCTGAACTTGGATGCACTGGGCCACTGGCGCAGAACACATGCAACGTTTTAACGGGTGTTCAGTCAGAGTGGATCTTGCAGACTCTAATTGTGATGTTCTGAATGTGGGGGCGATCAACATACTTAACCTGACAGCTGACTTCATGTGAGAGTCTGGAATCCTACTCTGATTGAGCCCTGATTGCAGATAGAGTGATATATATTTTTAGAACCATACATTGCTTTTTTGTTGTTGAAATGGCCACAAAAGCTACTTAGAGCCAAAGGAAATGTTCGTGTAAAAAAAAAATGTAAACGTCTCCAGGCCTTGAATGGTATGGTGTCCATATTTTTTAACGACCAACGAAACATGTTATGGCTGTTGGTCGATAATAAGCCAAATCGCCAAACTTCTAAGAAAAATTAGATATTTTTTAAAGAATGATGGGTGAACTTAGATCTGGCCATCTGGATCAAAATAGCCCTTTACTTCTTATCTATTACATTTCACTTAACTACCGCGGTTAACGGTGACGTAGAACACTCAAGTAAGTAAAACTATCTAAAAAAAATATGAAGTTTCAAGTATGCAAATAAGAAAAGATTCATATCAAATTACAATTTTGTTCTAGAATACCAGCTTCGTTGTCACGAAACTCACGAGTGAAAAGGGTAATATATTGTTGTATTTAAAAGCTTGGAGTCTGTGTATATAACCCACTAAATAATCTAAGTTCCACTTTTTTCCTTCACCCTAGTAAATCCAACAAATGAAGTGATGCTGTAAAATATATTTTTTTGCTGTGTTTTTTTTTTAAAGAGGTATTATATATGTCATCTATTCACGACGAAAACATTGATTCTGGACATGTAGAATTGAGAGTCCGATATGATAATTGTGCTCATATTCATGCTGGAAGTTTTTGCGTTCCTTTTTTACCGACGAATTTCATGCTCGATTCTTTTCTTAATAACTATCATGCTTTTGTGTGGTGGATATCTTTTTTCATCAGTAGCTCTTTTATCGGCTATGACAAAAGCCACAAAACACACACTAAAAAAAAACAGTAAAAAACAATAACAACGATGATACAAGGAAACAGTTATTCAATTATACGATTCAGTACATGGTGTACTAGAAGTTACATTAACAAGTGTAAATTGGTTACCTAAATGTTGCTCCAATAGCTCCAGTGTTAATGTCTAATATGTTTACAACCATCCTGTCTCGGGAAAGTGCTACAACCTTTTGATCATTTTGAAGACCAAAAAATGGCATTCGAAGATTGAGAACTCCTCTAAGTTTCACTAATAACTTTCCATTGTCCAAATCAATGACTGATAGTTCACGATTGCATAGAACAACAGCTCTTGTTGAATCCAGCATTAATAGATTTTGGGGAAGATCCACTCCCGTCAATGTCCTAACGACTTGGTTTGTGACAATATTTATCACTCTTACTTCTTGTTCTGATTTTAGTGTGGCAACCACATGAACTTCAAGTATATTATTTGACACAGGAACAATTGTGTCAATAACGGGAATATGGATCGAAGGACTATTAATCTTACCGATCGTCACATCGACATAGTCAAGTGGGTACAGAAATGATCCAGGAGGACTGGACAACCACGCAAAGAAGTGTACCAGCATTTTACTTAATTTAACTTGTGATTTACTATTATTCTCATGGGTCTCATGTGAGAGCTTCATTAAATAATTAAGACATTTGTAAATTTCTCTTCCATGCACTTGTAGTATGCTAGATGATAGAAGTAATGCCTGTTGCATAGATTTGATTTCACTTGTGCACGATGTATCCATTAATTTAGCTTGTTCCAAGTCACAAACAACTTGCAGAACTGAAGTTGCGTTAAGCTTATTCTCAATCCAAGGCAGATTAAAAATGCACATCTCTAGAGCATATGCTTTTTCACTTTTACTATTCATGAGATGAAAGGGCAAGCACATGAATTTACGAACATTGTAGTGATTTCCATAGAAATCTGGTTGTAACATAATGAGATGGTCACGGTAAAGCTGCTTTTTCTCTTCAGGATCAGCGTACATTTGATTTTTGTTTACCCACCGACCCATAAAGTAGTCACTTATGTCCTTGTGTAAAAAAGTAGTTGTGGTAGAGCTATTCACATATTTACTTGTAGCATACTTTCTGAAGGAGTTGCTTGTCCATGAGTACAAGTAAAAGTGTTTAGAAATAAACAGGTTCAGATGATTTTTGAGATAGCTTGTTACAATACTCCATAAAACTGGTGAAGCTCTATGAAGCAGCGGATCTTTAACCTCTTTGTAGATTGAAACTAGGGCCAAGTCATTGAGAGATAATAAATCAGTCATTTCCCAATTGCTGACTCCACCCACAGAGATACTCAAGTAAGCCATCATACTACGGAAGCAGTCAGTGGGAATGCAACATTCTATGTGGTAAAATAGCTTACCCAAGATACCCTCCAGAGAACATGGTAAATCTTCATCACTAATTCCTGTTTGAGCTCTCCAGCTAGCTGCCAAATTTGCTACTGTTACGGCATACATTGGTAGAGGACACTGCTTTATGGCATTCATAACATATGTTTTCTGGGACTCTGTAAGAACTCGTTTTTTAATATTTATTTTATTAGTGAATAAGTTAGCGATGCTCTGTTTATCCCACTGTGATGCTTTGACATAGAATGCATCCCTCATCTGAAAACGAAGTTAAGGTTAAACATCTAATTACTGTTTTATTATTATTATTATTATTATTATTATTATTATGTATATATATATATATATATATATATATATATATATATATATATATATATACACACATACATAATACTGTTTGATAATTTTATATTTGTGTACGTTACAAATGAAAACGTCTATACAAAATATTAATACAACAAATTAAATCTATTGCCATTATAAATTATTTAACGAGTTTCAAAGATGCCTGCTTGCGCAATATGAAGCAGTTCATTATTGACAGTAAAAATTTGGAAATGTGCAAGCCATGGACTGAGATAAATGGCGCGCATTAGTAAATAGTGGTATGAATATCGGGGCCAAAACGAGACAATACATGGCAAGAAAAAATAATACACAAGAATTAAGGCATAGCAAAATTACCATCTAGAAAGGAGACTAAATACTGGATAGCTTGGTGCCATGGCATGGAAAACGGTCAACAACTGAATTTGTACGATGCACTGTGGATAGAAGATTGTGGAAGGACATGATCCCCTACGCTAATCGGTATGGCACATGATGATGATGAGAAAGGAGACTAACTGTCTTCGAAAAAATGCATACGAATGGTCTTAACCATAATTTAAAATAATTTTCACAAAATGAAACTATGAGATGAAAGCAATCAAGAATACTTATTAAGCTGTACATGCAGAACACGTTGGAAGCACATCGGTCAAATGCTCAGAATGGAACAAAAAAAGACTCCTGCACCAGGTCTATTTGTCTGCAACGTAAGTATTCAGCCCTACACTATCCGGGAGATACTTGTCTTAACAGGAAAAATACAGATACACTATATATTTCCGAGCTGTGGTCGCAGCCTTATGCTATAGTCACGAGAACACCTGCGTGAAAAGACATTGTCCACGATAGCAAATTTTTTAGTTATCTGAGTGGCAGTGTTCCCTAGCGTTTGGCTTTTCGTGGCAAGGCGCTGTGCCACTGAGTACGGGTTCGATCCTGCTTTGGTCCATATTTTTTATGTTGTTGATTATTTGTTATTTTTTCCGAGTGCTGTAAACATACTTCTTCCTCTGAATTTATTCGCTTCATGTAGACACCGGGTGGCAAAAGAAAACAAGGAATGACTAAAAGAAACTCTAAGTAGAACAATTAATAGAGATGGCTCAATCATGGTCTTAAAAACAAAACAAGATCTACAAGGCCTAGGAATGAATCGTCAGATATGGAGATTTATTATTTCTGTCTAAATTTGTGCCTTCGATCCCGGAGGAACTAACTACTGAGTTTAATAATTTACACCATCTGAAATTTGAAACAACTTATTGATAATAGTAGCTTTAGACGACATTGAGATTTAACCAAACTAACTGAATACTTGTCATTAATTTAACCAGCACATAAACAAATCACAGTTAATAAAATTACTATATTCACTAGCGTATACAACTGAATACAAGCTTTCTTGAAAAATACATTATTTCGCTACTGACCTTTGTTCTTAAACCCCTGGCAACATCAGGATCACTGGTCATTACTAGAAGTTTGGTAGAGGCTGGCAGTAAATCTGTTATGGTCATGGCATCCAACTCTTTGAGCTGAGCTGATGTTAGGGATATTCCCTCCAAAATAATCAGCAAAGGCATGAGGCTGGTACTTCTTGATACAATATCACCCAGAATTGTTTCAACTACTGGAATCTTATCAAACAAGTCAGAGAAGTGTTGTTAATTTGTTAATTTTCATTAAATGCTCTCTCTTCAGACAAGTATTTATTGGATTAAATTGCGCCACCGCATTCCTGACAGCTTTATATATGCCCAGCCACTTTCAACACTGATCTCATTTACTCTCTCTCTCTCTCTCTCTCTCTCTCTCTCTCTCTCTCTGCGTTCAGGACTCAATCAGAGTAGGGTTCCAGACTCTCACATGAAGTCAACTGTCAGGTTAAGTGTGTTGATTACTCCCACAGACAGAACATCACAGTTAGAGTCTGCAAGATCCACTCTGATTGAACACTCGTTAAAACGTTGCACTGTGTTCTGCGCCAGTGGCTCAGTGCATCCAAGTTCAGCCAGCATTTTATTCAGGTTTGCTTTCCTTAGAATTTGATTGTCCCCAATCTTCCTGCAAGCCAGCAGATTGTCTTTTATGTAGGAGTATTCTGCCCTTAGATGGTCGGCCCTCCCAGGTTTACGAGCACCATCTGCCCGAGTCACTAGAGGTGACTAACACAGACATGCACACACAAAGATATGAGATGTGACTAGCACAGACATGCACACACAAAGATATGACACATGCCTAACATAGACATGCACACACAAATATATGAGATGTGACTAATATATCCATGCACACACAAGGATATGAGATGTGACAAACACAGATATGCACACACAAAGATATGAGATATGACTAACCCAGACATGCACACACAAAGATATGAGATATGACTAACCCAGACATGCACACACAAAAATATGAGATATCACTAACCCAGACATGCACACACAAAGATATGACACATGACTAACATAAACATGCACACAAAGATATGAGATATCACCCAACCTAGACATGCACACACAAATAAAAAGTAGAACATTACAGGCAGCATTCAGTTGTATCTATGATATGCTGAGCACTGTGCAGCTGATGCTGGGAACATTCATTTATTGGTGGTTGTTGGTCTTTATATTAGGCCAAGATGCCAGACAATCAAATCTCTTTAGACACCTTATTGGGCAGCAAAGGTCTCTCCATCCATTCCGGCTTGTTGCAGGAGCTACTGAGTTAAGTGCTCTGTGCACACTGTGAGCTGTGCATTTCATCTGTTTTTATCGTGTTTCAATATTCCGATTGTTTACGATGAGTGATGATATTGTATGATGGAGAACAGATGGCTGTGTTAACTTTCTGTGCGGTTTCGCCTTATGTCTTTTGGTGTGTGCCGAGACTGCTATGATGGGGGATACAGCTACCTTTCTTTTTTTAGGAGATGAAATAGTAATTCGGATGATTCCACTGTCACGGGTGGTTGAGTAATTATGGATTTTAATTCGTTTGCAGTGATACCGGGGCCTTCCATAACCATAAATTCCTATTCTTGGACATTTTCTCTACTTTACTCCTGCTTAGGCCAATGCTCTTGAGGGCTTCCATGATTTTCTCTTTCCCTATAGGTTCCATGACAGTAGTGTATGGGTAACCTTTCTCAAGGTCTATTCATAATCTGTTGCTCGATTGACCCTTGTCATATCATCTGATTTTCATAATTTTCCTCAAAAGTTCGATTACATATGTTGGACAGTGCAAGGGATGAAAGCACCCAATGATCTACGGGTGACTCTTTACTTCAGATATAGAACTGACCAAGATACCTTTCCACCTTTTCTTGGCGAGAATGGAAACAAGACTAACCAGTCTTGCCAAGCAAGTAAAGAAAAAAGATGCAAAAGCAAACCTGGTACTCCAAACAATTTTGTGCCAAAGTTGGGTGTTTTGGACTGAACACCACAGATATTGCAGTATGCTGAAAATTATTACAGCACAAAACACTTAACGCCCTTTCAATGGTCAACGACTGAGAGGAATAATCTTTGGGTCAATATGAAGACGAAAATGATCATAAATAAGGAACCAATTGCTCAAATATGGTTTACATATTTTAAATAAATAAAAATAAGGAAGCATTTGTAAATTCTTAGCAATAAGATAAGACCTAATTTCAAAATAGTTTTTGTTTTATTTTGTAGAATCAGAATTTAGAATTTTAAAAAATTGTCATACAGATGCAGTAATTAGACCATAAGCCACATTTGTAAATTCTTAGCAATAAGACCTAATTTCAAAATAGTTTTTGTTTTATTTTGTAGAACCAGAATTTAGAATTTTTAAAAATTGTTACTCAGATGCAGTAATTAGAGCATCAGTTATAACAGTCCTTTCCAATGTAATAACAATAATTAGGATACTATAACAACAGCAGTAAGGATACTATGACAATAGAAAACTACGATAACAACAGCAAAAATATTTCTGACCGTTGTAACAACAGCAATTATGACAGTTCTGTCCACTGTAGTGATGTGTAAAACGGCTTCTTATTTCTGTCGGCAGAACACAACAATGCAGTTTTTCTAACATTTGATGCTTGACTGCCGTAGGAAACAAGGTCTAGACAAAGCAGGTCCTCCAACTTGGTTTTACATATGGCGATGTAGTAAGAGTGAAATCGAGCTGGATCACCTGGATAAACGAGAAAATCTTTCCCAAACTTGGCACCAGACGTCAAAAAAAAAACCCTCTCCCCCAAAGATCCTTGAAGATTAGGTACCTCAACATCTCTCTCTCTGTGGAGGGGTATGTCCATTCAACATAGGGGCGGCAATTTTGCTTCCAAGGATTTTCGGAGAAGATTTTAACCAAAGCGTGTTGCTGCGATGTATCGCAATAGACTGAATCGCAGTCTCTGAGATAATATCATCCACTGTCAAATTATCATCACTATCCTTATCATCGTTACTTTCTAGCTCTTCTTCTTTGAATTTGGTTCCTGTTGACTTTTTTGCTGAACTCTTCTTTTTGGACTTGGACTATTTGGGGTAACTTGACCATTTTCACAGTCTTCCTTGAGTTTTCGTTTCTTTGCCTTCTTGCCAGCAATTATTTCACTCATTCGTTTCTTCACATCTTCTTTTCTGATTTCTTGGTAAAGTTTTTGTTGAATGTTAAGGTTGCTGGCCCGTACATTCTCGACAGCAGCTTCTCTTACAGCTAAGGTTCTAGGTGAGACTGGTTCTTCTGTAACCACCACTGCAGCATCTATATCAACCAAGAGTTTTGCTTCTTCAGGTATGAGTTGTAGAGGGAGCCCTAGGTGGCTATTTTGTCGTGGTGCTCAAGGAGCACTACCCACTAATTTTCCAATGATCCTACATTCTTCACGCAGCATTTGAACATCATCAGTATTCCAAATGAAAAAAAAGACTTTTACTCTGAAACAGATGCCGTGAACATTTACTCGTTAAACTCAATTGAGAACCAAGGCACTAATATACTAACCATACAATCTCAAAAATCATGAAAGTTTTACATGTTTGTAGTAATAGTTATAATCATAATAATAAGTTTTGCAATAAAAATAATGATCACTTAAAGAATTTATTAGCGGCATTCTACGTTCCTTTATTTTCTCTAATGAAGGATTTATTTCACAATTAATCTTCAGCATATACCACCGAGGGCTGATAGCTCCAACTCATGTCGAGTTATATACAATATTAACATGTCTGTCCATATATAAACCATTTCAACAATGTCGATTATCTCCTTTGAACTCCAGCTATCTACTTCACTGATTGTTTTTAGATCGTTCCTAATTATTCATATATTCGGATTGCACTATTGAACGCATCAAAAATGGCGTTTGTTTACGCCGGTCTGTCGTCAAGGACGCGTAATTCCTTTAATTTGTGGAAGGCTCACAGTGTATCCGCCAGCTGCTGAGCTATTTACTGGAGTTGGCCAATTTATATCGTGGAAACGGGTTCTGGTCCGTGCGACTGAGTAAGTGCACGTGAGTCTAGACCATCCGAAGCATCGACGTTCAGCGACGTTCATCTATGACGACGGTAAGTGTAAGTATTCAGATGCAGCCCAAACGACATCATCGAAGAAGGAAAACACGACGGGGCAAGCGAGGTGGCATTAAACTATCAAAGTGTGAGAGGCTAGGCCTAAAGTATGTGCGCGTTACTTATTGGAATTATGGGTCCATAAATCAATAACGGCCAATTCTTGATAAGCTACTGTGCGGCACCGATATAATGGTTTTGCAAGAAACTCTTCTTGGTGACAGGACAGTAAGTAGTCCGGGCTTTCATTGTTTTTACAATAGACGACACCTTGGGCAGGCCATCCTTGTGCGCAACAATATGGTGGCAGCTGAGGTTGATATGTCTGTGTGGAAAAAGGTGCAGAATTGCAGGTACATGCGGTTAGGGTGCAGACCCCAGTTCATTTCGTGATTGTTAATGTGTATGCCTGTAATGGGAAGGTGAACACACAACAATGGCATAATCTCTTCGAGTTCGATGAAGTGAATGTCATTTCCTGCGGAGACTTTAATGCTAGAGGAAACCAGTGGGGTAACGTCATAACCAACAAGCAGGGAGAAGACCTAAAGAACGCACTGGTGTCGGCCGATTTAGTGTGATTGAATGATGGAAGGACAACAAGAATGGCCACTCGAACAGGGGACTCTGATAGTGTCATAGACCTGGCACTAGTGTGTTCTACCTTCGCACCGGTTTGCAGGTGGAGTGCACTGGGGTTCCACGGAACTGATCACTATCCATGTGTCCTCCTAATTGAGAAAAGCAGAAATAAAAGCCAGAAAAGAATGCTCCACACATTCCACTACGAGAAAACAGACCTGGACGTCATTAGCAAAATCAGACATAGGAAACAGAGCGCCCCTCGTAGGAGGCAGGAGAGATGGACGCAGCCACCCTGGTGGAACGGAGATGTCGAGGAAGCTTGGCGGAGCAAGAGACAAACGGTCAAGACATGGCAGAAAGCCAGAAGGAATGGAAGAACACAACCTGAGCTCTTGAAGCGTCTGAAAGTAGAGGTCGACCAAAAAATGATGCACTTTAAACTATGCGCTAAGCAGGCTAAGGATGCCAAATGGGATGACTTCTGTAAAAAAGTGTGCTCAGAAAAATCGCTAGCCACATTCTGGCGTCTGTTTCAGTGCATGGATGGCACAACACGACACAGAGGCATACCAGACTTACAGAGCACAGGCCGAATATGGCACAAATCTGATGAGAGCAAAGGGAAGGCCCTGCCTGCTAGCTACATTGAGCAGACGGACCAAAGAAATGAGGCTGTAAGAATGAGAATACGGGGATCGCTGTCAAAATTGTGTAAGGATGTAGGGCTGGAAGAATATCTCACAATCACAACCGATACCATTCGCACGACACTTAAAAGCTCACACAACACTGCTCCTGGTCCAGATGGTGTTCGGTACGATGACATACGCGATTTAGCTGACGACGACTTGACAAAACTGGCCAATGAGTTTAATGCATTCGGAGTGGCCAGATTAAGGAGGTATGGCTACACAGCTACTTACAACCGCTACCGAAGCCAAACAAGGACCATTCTCAGATCAGTGCCTACAGAATCACCACAATGCAGAACACTGCAGTCAAGCTGCTGGAGAAAATAGGTGCCCGTGTCCTCACTTGTCACCTTGAACAGAAACGCGTATTCCCACCCACACTCGGAGGTTATAGCCGCGATAGCTCAGTGGTTAGTGAACTGGACTACCACGGACAAGGGGTAGGGTTCGATCCCAACAGACGGCTTACGGGTTCACCCAGCCTTAAATGGGTACCGGATTTTTTCCTGGGAAAGTAAAGTAGCATGGGCGTAATACTGACCACATTACCCCAAAAATCATGTCCTGAAGGTCTGTAAAATATAGGGTCACTAACACCATAGTTCCTTATACGCCACTTGGCGTGGCGGGGGTACTTTACTTTTTTTTTACTCGGAGGTTATAGTTATAACAAATAGACAAGGCTCAATTAGCAGTCTTTGCGTATGACGTCTTCGAAGGCTTCCACAGACTAGAGGAGACATGTGCTGCTGCTATAGATCTGGAGGATGCATACAACAGGGTACCATTTGAATATCTCATGTATATGCTCCTCAAACTGGCGGTGCACCCCTTCCTCATTAGATGGATCGCCGCGGCACTGTTTCAGATGAAGGTGATACTTAGATGTGGAAGTTGGTCTTCCGAGCAAACATCCATTTGTCTAGGGCTGCCACAAGGCTCACCATTGTCACCAGTTCTATTTAACGTGTACACAATAAAGATCACGGAACAACAGCTGGATGGGTGGGGAAGAACTATGACTTTTGCTGCTGATATTCTGGTATATCGACAGGGAAGAGACAGACGGGGTGTCGCTTGCACAATGCAAGACGAACTCGATCGCATTTCATCCTGGTGTGGGGTTTCAGGTGCCTTGGCTAATAATGGATAAAGCATCAGTTTCATGGTTCTCCCTTAACAATCATATCGTTAATACAACCACACCGGTAGTACGAATGGGAGCTGATGAGGTGAACAGGGACAAGTTAATGACATACCTCGGAGTTAAGTTTGATCGCAGCCTGTGTTTTCGGGACCACGTCGAGCATGTGATAACAAAATCCCGCAAAGGATTAGCCGCCTTGAAGGTCATGGCAGCTGCCAACATCGAGCAGAGGCTACTTACTCTTCTGTTCCAGGGATTAGTCCTCGCACCAATAGAGTATGCCCTGGCAATTCTTACTGTCAGTACGACTCAAATTGATAGGCTGGAGAAAATACAAAATGAAGCCATGCGCATTATCTTGGGATGTACAAGGGAAACTCCCTGTATAGCAATGAGGTATCTTCTTGACTTTCCAACCATGGATGACAGAATCAAGATCTGGAGAGCACGAGTATACATGAAGATTAGTACAGATGAAGAGCATCCACTGCACCACGTGCTCAACACAGAGAAAGGGGCCAGCCTAAAAAGAGGCAAACATGGGTGGACCGAGCAGAAGATGTCATCAAACAGGTCTGTGGGCTTACCAATATCAGCGTTGGTGAGGAGTGGATACCAGTGCCTACGTCATTCAAGGGGATTTTCACGTGTATTGTCACACTCGACAGGAAAAGTAGGGAACAGAACCAGGTCGCGGTTAATGCTGAGGTCAACAGTCTCATCTGCGATAACACCGACGAGAAAGATGCAGTCATCTATACAGACGAATCTGTAAGACGACACCAAAGAAGTGCAAGGGCAATTACAGCACGCTCGGCAGGCAGAGTAGTCTACGAAGACAGTGGTGCATACGTCATAACCACGAGTAGCATGACGATGAGGTGATGGCAGTGACCAAGGCTTTCAAATGGTTAGAGTCACAAGACTACACCCACGCATGTACGAGTATACTGAGTGATTCGATGAGCATGATAAAAAAGTGGAGGCGGGCTCTGCACGCATGCAATGAGTAGAGTCATTGCAGAGTCCGAAATATGTAAGATCACTTTGTCTATGTCCCTGGACATCCGGGAGTACGGGAAAATGAAAGAGCGGACAGGTTGGCTAGCTGCGCTGTCGTTGAGAACGGGCAACCAATGGATCGGGCGGACATCATCAATGCCCTCCGAGATGTGGGAAGAGCACAGGACTTCGACAAATATAGATCCACGTCATTTCTTCGGATGATGGAAATGGGAGTTCTGGCACAGCCAGAAATGAGAACTCTAGTGGCCGTGTAAGAAGACTTATCAACCAACATAGAACTGGAGTCATCAGTCGCTGGACACTGCGGGAATTCCTGAGGAGGGGATCTGAGTACCTATGGACATGTTCGAAGTGCAATGATGATGACCCGCAAATAACTCAACAACTCAATAGAGAAAGGGTAAATCAAAACTTTTCATATCACCGGAAAATCAGTGGACAAAGAGATAAACTATGGTGCTAAAGAGGTTGCGCTTGCGGAAATCAACTGAGAGTGCTACAAAACAGGCCCCTTTTTGAATCCTCAAGGGAGGAGAAGTTGGGAGGACGAAATTGGATAAGACATGTGAGACAGAGATGAAAAAGCTGGGAAAAAAATAGTAAACGATCGTAAGGAAATGGCACTAAACAGTACAGCTTTAAAAGTGTTTATTGAAAATCTGTGCTCCACGTGGTATCAAAAAGCATACAGAAAAAGCTCATCATTCCACACACCCAGACAGAATACTATAAAAGTTGTGCTACTAATGCCAGACCTGGACCCTAGATGCAAGAACAGTAAGAAAAATAGCCTCTACTGAGATGAAATGTGTTAGACGAATGACAGGAAACAGTCTGAGAGATAAGATCAAAAATGAAGAACTGAGAAAAAAGCTAGGAATAGCCCTCGCCATTGAATATATAAAGAATCAGCAGATAAAATGGTTTGTCCACGTGACAAGGCAGAAAGATTAAAACACAACACAACGAGCCTTCAGCAAACGTTATGAGAATACTAGACCCAATGGTCCACCACGAAAAAGGTTAATGAAATATTAGAAGCACTAGGAAACATAACAGTAGCAGAGGCGAACAGAAGACCAAAAGACCGCAAATTATATCTCCCCTAGACGCTGAAAGGCATATGAGGAAGGAAAGAAGAAGAAAACAAAAAACACTTCTCAAACTTTTTAAACTAACCAAAATATGACACTGAGAAATATCAAACAATAAAAGGAAATGCCGCAGTGATAAAAGGACGTCGTTGGGGATATTAATTGCCACATGTTCAGTAGAAGAAATTTAAAAAATCATCAAAAGTTTTTATTTCATTTTATTATCTTCAGAGACTCAATTTCATTGCAGTTGGAGCATCTCCACTTTCGCTTCACCGGTCGTTCCAGCATTTTTGTCGAAGTGTGATATGAACATAGCAACTGTTATATGTTGACTGTAGACACATCTTTTCCAATTAAGCACACTTTATCGACATATCACGTCATAGAAAAACCCAAAAGGCAGAATGTTACCATAAACACCTGTCAGAAAAAACAAATCAACAGCCAAGAACCTTAAGCTACGATTGGGTTGCTGGAGCCTCCGCACTATGCAAGCTGGCTTATCCGACAATTCGCATCTATTACATGCCTTCACGAAGTACTACATCAATACTGGAGTTAGAAAACCATTCTGCAATATATGAGAGACTCCGTGATCGTAACTCTCCATACAAAAATAAAGAAGCGACTGCAACAAATGCAGAGACATCTCTTTACTCAACGTCATCTGCAAGACCTTCACCAGTCATCTTAGGAAAGTTACAGATGCTCCTGGAATGTGTGTATCCTGAATCGTAATATGGCTTTAGATCCGGAAGATTAACTGCAGACATGATCTTTTCTTTACGTCTGCTTCAAGAAAAATGTAGAGAGCAGAAAAAAGCCTCTATTCATCGCCTTTATCGACCTTTCAAAAGCCTTTGATCAAGTTGGCAAGGACGGTCTCTTCAAAATACTAACTAAAAGAGGCTGCCCTTATACTCTTCTATTGCTAGTTATATCGTTTCATAAGGATATTAAGGGTATCATTCAATGCAACTGCAGCAGATCTCAACACTTCAACATACGCAATGGTGTCAAGCAAGGGTGCGTTCTTGCTCTTACTCTGTTTAGAATTTTCTTCGCTGTTCTGTTGAAACATGCATTCTCAAATGTAAATGAACGATTTTACCTTCGAACAAGACCTGATGGTCTGGTGTTCAATCTTGCAAGACTAAAAAAAGCAAAGATCAAAATCAGATATCACAATTAGATGCTGTACTTGTCATGCAAAGTCAAGAACTCCAGAGGGTGATAAATCGTTGTTCGAACTGAGTTCGGCCTCACAGGAAGTTTGCAGAAAAACGAATATACTCGGTCAGGACGTCAAAGCAGTACCTGCCATCTTTACAGACAATTACAAATTTGATATCATGCAGCAGTATAGCTACCTGGTGTCTATTATCAACGACAGACTACTATACACAGAAAGTGACACCCGCATTGGTAAAGCTGCTATTAACTTCACCCGCCTTTCTAGGCGCTTTCGTTAAAACAGCAAAGTGACAACTAAAACAAAGGTCGCATTTTACAACGCCTGCATCATCAGTATCCTTTAATACAGCAGCAAATCATGGACAAGTTACGTAAAGCAACAGAGAAGGTTAAATGCATTCCATATGTAAAATCAGAAATGAAGAACTGAGAAAAAAGCTAGGAATAGCCCCCGTCATAGAATATATGATGAAACAGCAGATAAAATGGTTTGGCCACGTGACAAAGCAGAGTTATCAAAACACAACGATCCCTCAATAAACGTTGCGAGAACACCCGACCCCAAGGGTCGACCACGAAAAAGATGGATCAATGGAATTTTAGAAGCACTAGGAAACATAGCAACACCAGAAGCGAACAGAAGAGCAAATGACCTCAAATTATATCTCCCCTCGACGCTTATAGGCAAATGAGGAAGGAAAGAAGAAGATGAATTTTTAAAAATCACACACGTTGTACAAACCTGGTCTTTTTGCTCGTTACTGGTACACCAGGTTCCTGCACAAGGTCCTAGAATTGTATCAAGCTGTTGTCTTATTGACAAAAGTGTTGACATCAGCGAGCGCGAGTCTGGACTGATACCCATAGACCTGGTGAACAAAATATAGTGTTTAATTTCAAGTAGTATATTTCGTTTTAATTTCATGTTACAGTATATTTTTCAATTAAGAAAAAATTTGCATTAAAATGTGTTAGTCTTCTTCGTCTTCGACATTCCCTGAGTGCACATGAGGCCTCCTGTTTTTCGCCGTTTTTGAGAGGACTAGATATAGAATTCCAGTACTCTGAGACCTGGAGAAGGTAAGGCCAGGAAGAGCACAGTGTGGAAGTCAAAAATTTCCATCGCCTTCGGTTGAAACAATGGCCTTTTTGCCTAGAGACCACACAATGCCCTAAAATACGATAGTAAAGAAAAAAAAATTGACTATTCAAAAAACTATACAACACCATTTAATATTTTAGAGTTAAATATTTGAACTTCGAATGCAAGCGTTACAGAATAATTTTCAGGATATCGACTTCCGCTTGTAAAAGAGGTTGATATTATTTTATCTTATTTATTACTTTGTTATTATATTGGAGCCACATCACATTACATTGATCACAATGTAGTTAACACAACTTCTCAGTTATTATATTCATAATCAGGTTTATTGATTGAAACTTGACACGTGATTCATAATAGTGGACGCACTTCTATTAGAATTAATGTTCTTTAATTCTGTATGTTCAGGAGGTTTATCACCGATGAATATTGAAATGTCCACAAGTGCATATTATACATTATATCTCTCACACAACTTACTTACGACTTCTTATAGGAAATATAAGCACAACTTGGAAACACTCTCAAAATACTTTCACAGCAACGAAATGTTCATATGGTCTAATTCACTTGTTCTGTCTACATCACGACTAATTTCTTAAGTCACCGATACTTTTACTACTCTATAGTCTGTTCCTTAATAACTTCTCAACTAACTTAAAGATTTCTAACAACTTTCTGACTTGAATTGTTCTAAGTTGCGTGCCTAAATAACTCAACTATTAACTCACTGAATGGCGCTCCTAACTTTCTTAATTCATGTCTAAACTTTTTGACTAATCTACATTTCTGACTTAACTTCTTGACTAAAACTTCCTGACTAAACTTTGTAGATTACTAACTACTTCTCTGTACTGAATTGCGGTCCTAACTAACTTTCTGTCCTGGTCCTAACTGATTGCTTTCGGCAGTTCCGCCGAAGCCGGACAAAGCTTACTTAGTCTACATTTCTGACTTAACTTCTTCTATTGTGTCGAAGTTTAAATACCTCAACATCACTTTGCGTGTGGAATATCTTCAGCCAATGGATTTGTCGCAATTGTCGCGAAGTGACAATTTGAAACCCCCATGGACCAATCAGATCCCATAACCATGATTCCCCCGCCAACTCCCATCTCAGAATTTACAACAACAAGTTGTTTATGACTCCGTGAGCAACTTGACCGCCGTCAAGTATTTCAAAATAATGATGTTTACTTCATGACTTTGACCTGTCATTGAAGTTGTTTGTCAACCTATTTATCGGACAGTCAAGCCATGCGTTATCCCCATCTCCACAACAACTTGGAAAATTTCCATTCCCTAAACTTATTATGTCCAGTACTATTCTGCACCTTTCATAACCTTAGACCTCGGCTTTGTCCACCACCCGCTATGAATTTTCCATTCCCCCAACTTGTTATTCTGTCACTAATACTGATGACCGTTATTCTATGCTACTGTCAATCTATTAAGAAATGGGTACCGTCTGAGTTACCTGCCCCATTCGCCTTTACTGTTACACGCTTAGTGCGACGAGCCAAGATAGCCGCCTAATCAAATCAGGTTTGGGACTGGTGACATTTTTTCTGCAGTGGGTGTTAAAGTGAATCTTTCTGATCTGGATTTTCGTTTGAGGAGAAAGTGGTGACAGTGAAATCAATCAGTTATCACAAAGTTAACATAGTTATGGTGCCAGCGCACAGAGATCCACGCTGCAAGCCACTGTCCTCTTATGCGCACCATCGCGTCTCTGGTTTCTGAATGTACCCATCTTTACTTAGATCTCTTTCATCCGAAGGAGTAAAGTGGACTAGTGTCTTCGGCGACAGCACAGCTAGCCAGTCTGTCAGCTTTTTTATTTCCCTGTAATACCACATGTCTAAGGACGTTGACAACGGTGACTGCGTATTGTTGACTTTTAAATGATTCAATCCACTGCTGGGTACAGAGCCCGCCCCCACATTTCTTAGCATACTCATCCAATCACTTACTATATATGTTTGGGTATAGTCCTGTAACTCCAACCAGACGAATTCCCTGGTCACTGCCACAACCTCCATCTTCATGCTACACGTGATCATATCGTACACACCGCTATCTACTTTGACTGTTCCGCCTGCAGTGCGTGCGTGCTGTAAGCAGTAAGCCACGGACATCTCGGGTATACCCAAGGAGTAGAGCTATATAAGAATTAATATAGTGCAATACAAAGAAATATACGATTTAATCATGTTTCAGGAGGTGGTTAGTGTCCAGGGTAGTGGTCTGGTTGTTAGCAGACGTCATAGTAGTAGTAAGGTGACGTAGGTTGGGTGAGTTGGTTTATTAGTCCAGGGTGTTAGACGACCACCTAACACACCCCCACCCCATCCTCCTTTAATTAAAGAGTAGATTGGTTAATGAGTGATGGACATAGCTGTTTCGCGCCAAATTCCACAGAGCTGATAGGAGCGAGTGTATGTTGTCCGGCTATCCGGAAGCGAAACTACCATATTAGGAAATAGCGTTATGTCAGTTATTTCATAGATATATTGTGCACTTATAATAATAATAAATAATATTTATTATATCCTTGCGGACGTAAAAGGACCATAGTTACGAAAAAAATGAACAAATTCAGTAAACAATAAAAATAATTCAGCGAGCGCGGTAGTGTTAAAACAATATTCTCCTTTTGTCTAGAACGATGCTATCGGTGGTCGATGAACGTACGTACGGGCTTCGAGTAACTCTCCGTGCGGTCACATGGCTAGACAAAGCTGATTGCAATTATTGATGTATTCATCATCATCATCATGTGCCATACCGGTTGGCGTAGACGATCATGTCCTTCCACAATCTACAATCCACAGTGCATCGTATCAATGCTGTTGTTGACTGTTTTCCATGCCATGACACCAAGCTATTCAGTAGTTTCTCTCTTTGTCGTCCACGATCTCTCTTCCTTCAATTTGTATGGTCCTCCCATGTATCTATCACTAGGTTTAAAAAATACTAAGTTCAACTGTGTCCACTATTCGACGAGATCGAGAGTTCACCTCAACGTTCTTATGACGGAAGATAGGTGTTGTGGATATATATATATATATATATATATAAACCAACTAACTAGAATAACTCAAAGCAATACGCTAAATGGAAAGAGCACTGTGGACATTAGTGAACAGAGTATTTTACAAAAAACCGACCGCAAGGTATATTCCGCAAGGACTATTCTTCTCTCCAGCGCTTATTTTTTAAGATATTGTTAAGATACTCTAACTTTTTAAAATTTCATATTACTTTAGGTGACGTTTGCCGAAGAGTTGGTGACAGCGCATCATTTGGATGACCTTACAGAGGATAGATGTTCAACGTGGATCCAGGTTGCCTGTGACAGGCACAGATTTGTGAGAAGAATAGCAACCATGGCTCTAGGTATAGAGCCTGCTCTTTCACCGTTGCACCGCGCAAAAAATTTACACGCATCGCCGTGCTAACGTCAAAATCAGGATAAATGGCGTCTCTTCCAAAATTGAGAAGGACACGAGCGCCATACTTAGAGATGTAATAATTAAAACGAACAAACCTCAACTTCTAAAACTATCAAACATGCGATAGACTTAATACCTAGTAAGTCCATGCTTTAATTGACTAACTACCCGTCATACACAGCGCGTTTTTTTTTTTTTAAATTTTACATTTCGCTTAGCGAAAAACCAACGATACTCCCTTTACGGATCCGACGTGAACGTTAGACTCGCGATATAGCAATTTGCAACAGATGCCTCGAACTGCATCGTAGAAAAAACTACAACATGGATATTCTCACAGGGTGGATATTTTTCTATTAAAATGTTTGCAAAACATATATATTAAATATAATTTTAAAATGTTTTTTTTAAAGAAAAGTGTGTCTGTTTTTTTATTATACATTATTCTTATCAGGTTAATAAACTTTGTGGGAATCCGTAGTGACTCAGCACCTTCCAAACCATTCCTCTATCTAAACTATCAAATACCTGTTCGTAATCCTTGTTCAACTGCTATACGTAGAGTAGTTATGTGATCAGCACATGATCTGTTCTTCCTAAAACCTAGGTATGCGTCTCTCAAATGTTTCTCTATGGCCTCTTTTAGTCTCTCCAGAATAAATCTACTTAATATTTTTTTTTTCATCCTGGCACTGATAGCAGAATACTTCCTATATAATCTGTGCACTCCTGCAAACTTCCTTTCTAATGGTAGTTGATCTTATAACATTCTTCCGTCTCCCAAATTTTATCTAATATATTACGTAACATCATTGTAGAGGTGTTAATATCTGCTTTGATGGCTTACGAAGGAATTTCATTTGGTCCTGTGGCATTACCATTTTTAAAAATAAATTCTGCTTGTAGTATATCTGGAGTCTATTTGTGCCCGTCTGTTCAAAAAGTTTTTCAAAGTGCTATTTTTCTATCTCTCAAGGTGTTCCCTTATAGTAAAAGTAAAAAAGTAAAGTACCCCCGTCACGCCAAGTGGCGTATAAGGAAATATGGTGTTAGTGACCCTATATTTTACAGACCTTCAGCATATGATTTTTGGGGTAATGTGGTCGGTATTACGCCCATGCTGCTTTACTTTCCCAGAAAAAAATCCGGTACCCATTTAAGGCTGGGTGAATCCGGAAGCCGTCGGTTGGGATCGAACCCTACCCCATGTCCTTTGTAGTCCAGTTCACTAACCACTGAGCTATCGCGTTCCCTTATAGTACTAAGCAGATTTCCTGTCTTATCTCTAATAAAGGCAGTGATCTGTTTGTGTTTTCCCACATAATTTTCTGTTTATGGTTGTACAGTTCTTTCATATTCCCTTTATTTGTTGCTTCCTCTGCCTCTTTATCTAGATCATCTATATATTTCCTCTGGCCTCTTTTAGTGTCTCCAGAATGATTCTGCGTAATATATATTTCTTGGCACTGATAACGGCTACTATGGAGCGCCATTCTGCTCTGTCTCTTGCTGTGATGGTGCAGGTTGTCATAGGCAGACGTGTCCATCTTTTGATGTTACTCATCCATGTTAGTCGTGGTCTGCCTCTGCCTCTTTTACCTTGAATTTTCCCCTCCATGATTACTTTTAGTATGCTTTTGTGTCTTTTAACATGGCCCAAAAATCGCATTTGTCTTGTTTGAATCGGTTGGCTTACCACGGCAACAGCCGGGGTTCGTACCCTGGCGAGGACACCTGGGTTTTACTAATTCCCTAAAAATTAGTAGGAGCCGCGATAGCTCAGTGGTTAGTGAACTGGACTACTACGGACAAGGGGTAGGGTTCGATCCCAACCGACGGCTCCGGGTTCACCCAGCCTTAAATGGGTACCGGATTTTTTCTGGGAAAGTAAAACAGCACGGGCGTAATACCGACCACATTACCCCAAAAATCATGTGCTGAAGGTCTGTAAAATATAGGGTCACTAACACCATATTTCCCTATACGCCACTCGGCGTGACGGGGGGTACTTTACTTTTTTATTTTTACTTGTTTGAATTGTGTTTAGCAGTTCTCTTTTAATTTGTTAGTTTTTTTTAAGTTCATTGTTTGTTTTCTTCTCTTTCCATCCAATTCTACCTATTCTTCTATATATCCACACATCAAAGGCATCAGTTTTCTGGTCTGTTTTCTTGTCTAATGTCCCTTAATATGCACCATATAGGAATGTTGAGAAGACAACAATTTGCTATTCCTAGTTTTAGCCCTGATCTTATTTGTTTTGATGTTAGTATATTTTTCATGGTATTAAAGTTATTTTTTAACATTCATATTCTTTTGCTTATTTTAGTTTTACATTTTCCATCACTGGTTATAGTATGTCCAAGGTAGTTGTAGCTCTGAACTATCTCCAAGTCTTTTCCTTCAATTTTGATATCCAATTGCTGGTTTTGAATATTTTCTTTGTTTATTGTCATAGTTTTACTTTTTTTAATATTCATATCTAATCCATATTTTTTTTGATTTTTTGTTTTTTGCCTTTCATGTTTAATTCATTAAGTAATTGTAGATCTTTAGGATTTTCTGGTAGTAATACAGTGTCATCAGTATATTTTAGGTTAATGATTATCTTTCCATTAATTTTTAGGCCTGGCATTTCTGTGATGTTTTTAACGATTTTCACAGTGTATATATTCCACACGCATGGTGATAGGATGCATCCATGTTTTACTCCAAGAAAAAATTTCTCATTTTACCATATTGATTGGTTATTGGTTATTATAACCAATCAATATGGTCAAATGAGAAATTTTTGACCATATTGATATCGCAGGTAACCACCACACGACTGATCGTCGTGTTGGAAGTTGGTCATGGAAATTTTTTTCTTGGTTGAAGGACACTTAGCTGCTCGGTAATGGCGCTGGACTAGAGGTGTTGTAAATATCTGTTTGCGATTCGTCACTAGACATTCGGTTGTAACGGCAAATGGCAGATCATAGTTTTGTTGGAACTGTTGAATTGGTTGGTGGTCGTAATATGGCTTGTGTTTTTTCGAATCACCCGTATTTTGTGGGTCCTCGCGATAGTTTCTGAATCAACTTGTGCAAGTGTTGTGGGTGTGTTCACAATATATTTGATCGGAGAGACACGAATTTGAAGTCGTCTAGTCTGGCTCACCACTGCTCGTTTCTCACCGCAACTTCTGAACAATTAGGCAAGTTCAGTCTGGTGTTCGTGCGCATCATACCTTCTATCTCTACTTTCGTCGTAGGTAGACCAATCCGTGGTTAATCTTACATAACATGTTGTCGTAATCGTTCATTATCGCAAGAAAATAACTCAAGCTCTAACACAACTTGTTTGGTATTTCTGTTTCAGGCTTCTGTTTATGTGACTAAGGGTACATTTGGTGTTATAACATTCTCAGTGGTTATGTTTTAGATTAAACACCGTACCTCGAGATTTGTGAACGTCAAAATTCAAGAAAGACTTCTACAAATTTGCTAACTGCAATTTCCTCAGAAATAGACTTACATATTCCCATCGCTCCGAAAAAAAACCATACACAAAAGATTCAACACCGAACTGCAGGCTTCCTCAAATCAGACTTCAAGTTTTCCAATAGTGCCTAGTTCGGGAAGCAACTCGTGATCTCACAACTCTGAAAGCGACTACTAGCTAAATACCTAGAAAAAAAGAAAGTGATAGTCCTTGTTCTCTGTGGGTTGTCAGTTTGTGTCACACAGGGTCAGAGGTCTGGTCGTGTGCTGCAAGTTGGTCATGGAGAAATTCTGCAATGGAGAAAAGTATTGTAAAGATATGTTTCCTGTTCGTCCCTGGACATTCGATTGTGAAGGGAAAATGCATGAGCTGGCAGCATGGTTGGAACGATTCATTGGATGCTGGTTATATTATGGTTCGTGATTTACGCCAAGATAGATTGGCGTGTCTTTTTTTCACGGTGACGAGGACCACGTTGCGTGTAAGCAATTGGTAACTGGATAAACAGCTGGTGAAAACTCAGAGTATATGTCCTTCCATAAAAGTTGACCTATGTGTTGGTTAAAAGTAAGACTTCAATCAAATTGTTTTCCGAATCACCGCCTTTTGTGGGCTTTGCGATAGTTTCTGAACCCAATTTACAACTATTGTAGATGTGTTGACAATATGTTTGCTCAGAGATACCCACCTTGTGGTCACCTTCGTCTGGCTCACCAGTGCTCGCTTCTCACAGTCTCTTTTGAACAATTGGGCAAGTTCAGTCTGGTGTTCGCGCACATCATGCCCTCTATCTCTACCTTTGTCGTAGGTAGACTAAATAGCGTCAGTGTTGGGGAGTATGCTATCTATACACTTAGTCGACTACCCTGTTACTATTAAAAGTGTAGATGTTGAAAAGTAGTGGGTTCATGTCAAATCATTTGACAGATGTCACCATCAGACCCGGGGCTAGATTGGTTTTGGTACAGATTCTCATGTCTTGTTTGTGTACGGCGTCCATACCTACTTGCTTCCCTCTTATTTTTCGCGCATCGCCTGTCAGACTCAAGTATACAGGGGCTGGTGGTATAATCGTTAGTCAGCAGACAACCAAATGAAAAGACGACTAGAGGCCACAGATGTGAGCTTTCTCAGAAGAATTTGAGCGTTCCCTGAGCGCTTGAAAAGAGTCCAACACAAAAAGGGAGCTCTTAATCAACAGTCGAAAGAAACATTAAACATTTTTCGGCCACATCATGAAAAGAGGAAAGTTGGAATACTTGTGTACAACTGACAAAATACAGGAAAAGAGAGACTGTGTTCGATAAAGAAAGATGATGGTAGATAGTTTGGTGTTCTGGTATGGAAAACACGCAACAACTGACCTGATATATTGCACTGTGGACAGACAAATGTGGTCGGGCATGATGATTGTCTACGTCCGTTTGTATGGTACATGATAATCATGGTCTTATCACGATATTCGTCACACCCCGAGGATTCCGTCATCGTGTCTTTTTCAGGATCGTTAACCAAATTTGACACTCAAGACAGGTATTATCTACCTGCAAGGAGATCTCTACATACCATACCTAGACCAGTGAGATGACAACAAGGCTCCCATGATTTTCTGGCTCATCATCCTCCCGTCAAGAGGATGTAAAAACATCTAGCTCAATCACAGCTCAGGATATTTTGGACGCCCAGATCCCTAGATACCGAATTTCATTCCAGGAAAGCTTACTTAAACATTACAATGAGGGTCAGGTATTTGCCAATGTCAGAGTTCGAATTTGACTTCTTCAAGTTTGCCGACAACGCGGCCTCTCAGAAAAGTCACACAAAAAGATCTACACCAATTACAGACCCATCAGCCTCCTCTCTTGTTTAGGAACGTTGCTGGAGAAGATGATCATTTGCAGGTGTATCTGCAAGATGGAAATCTCTTCGCTTCAACACATCTAGGATACAACCAAACTGAAGTTCAGATGATATATCTCACACAAAACACAGACAGTTCCGATGGTGTATAGGAACAGTCCCATGCAGATACCAGTCACATCACTAGCAATATTTTCAGTGACATCTCTCTCACCACAAACTTTACATTACTTACTCCAGAACCACCAGCTACAAGTTAATTACCACGTCGTGGGCTTACACAGAGATACCATGTTTCAACTACCTCTATCTGTCATGACATCACGATCCTTCACATGTTCATTACCAAAAAAAAGAACTCTGTTGTCAGCACAAATAACGACAACAGTATCTGTCATTTCAACAACATGTTCACTCAGCCATCATGGTGTTTCAACAACAACTTCATCGTTTTCAAAAGTGTCACCAACAGCACATCCCAGTGTTTCGACTCGCTCGGTTATTATGGATTCAGACTTGATTTTGGCCTCACCTGAATATCCAATATTGAAAAGATCCAGTTCAACAGGCGTTGTACTATCTCAACTTTTCCAAATAAAAAAAATATCGACGTCACTCGTAACGCCGTCGGTGAGTTTATGAGAGATTGCGCTGTCAAAAATATCTTGTTGTTGATCCCTCGTATCACCATATCAATAGTTCCTAGTTTTAAAGTATGACTGAGATAGGTAATTTATACTGGGAGCAAACAGCAATAATAAAATATAACAAAGAGAACTGGATACCTATTTTATAAAAAGAGGAGGGGTAAAACATGGATGCATCCTATCACCATGCTTGTGGAATCTATACACTGAGAGAATCTTTAAAAACATCACAGAAATGCCAGGCCTAAACATTAATGGAAACATAATCATTAACCTAAAATATACGGATGATACTGTATTACAACCAGAAAATCCTAAAGATATATAACAATTATTTAATGAATTAAACATGAGAAGCAAAAAAAAAAAAAAGTTTGGATTAAATATGAATATTAAAAAAAGTAAAACTATGACAAAAAAAGTAAAGCACCAAGAAATAATCAACATTTTAGAAAGCATAAACGTAGACAGCAAAGATCTAAGAATAAGAATAGTAAAGAACATGTACTGGTAACAACCAGCGGCCATAAGAACTGGAAACCAATTGGGAATGTTTCAACAAATAAAACAGGGTGTAAGACAAAATTGTGTGCTGTCACCAGATTTGTTTAATATTTATAGTGAGATTATTTTAAGATCCATAAGGGACATGCCTGGAATAACAATTGGAGTTCATTATATAAATAATCTAAGGTATGCTGGTGATACAGTCTTAATCGCTAAGAGTGAATATGAGTTACAAGAAATGTTGGACACTATAGTGAAAGAAAGCAAAAATCAAGGACTCAGCCTTAATAGCAAAAAGACAGAGGTAATGGTAACAACAAAGAAAAAGACATCACCTCAGTGCAAAATAAAGACACGTGGAACAATATTAAAAAAGGTAAATGAATTTAAATATTTGGGAACTTTGTTAACCTCAGACGGAAGATGTACAAAAGAGGTGAGATCCAGAATGGCTCAGGCAAAAGCAGCTTTAAAAAAAAAAGAGGAAAATACTATGCAATCCATTTTTGACAATAGAAACAAGAAAAAGAGTTCTTAAATGTTACGTAGAACCAGTCTTAACATATGGATGCGAATCATGGACAATAGGACAACAGACACAAAAATCACTGGAGTCTGTAAAAATGTGGTTTTACAGAAGAATGTTGAGAGTACCATGGACAGCTAAGAAGAGTAATGAAGGTGTTCTGAGAGAGGTCAAAGCAAAAAGAGAGCTAATTTCCAATATTAGGAAGAAACAATCATCATTCTCTGGCCATGTAATGAGAAGAGAACAACTGGAATATTTTGTAACAACTGGAAAAGTTGAGGGGAGAAGAGATAGAGGGAAGCAAAGAGAAAAAATAACAGACAGCTTAAGAGAATGGCTTGGCAGAAGGTCAACAACAGAAATGATAAATAGCTGCCGAGATCGAAAGTTGGGGAGAGACATGATCACCTACGCCACTAGGCCCGGTACTTGATGATGATTATATGGTTGTGAAACATGGAGAACAAAATTGACAATCATGAAGATACAGAATTTCATTAATGGATGCATACGCAGAATAAAAAGTTGGAAATGGCAGGACAAAATCACTAACATAGAATTATGGAAATGTACCAGTCAAATACCAGTGGATAAAGAGATACAGCGAAGGCGATGGCGCTGGATAGGACACACACTACGGAAGCCAATTGAGAGTATTTCACAACCGGCCCTTTTTTTGGAATCCCCAGGGAAAAGACAAAGAGGAAGACCAAAGAATTCTTGAAAAAGATAGATAGAAGCAGGATTGAAGATGATAGGGAATACATGGAATGATCTTAAAAGAATGGCATGAAACAGAAAGATCTGGAAAGTGTTTGTTGAAGTCCTATGCTGCACAGGGAGCTGAAAGGTAGAAGAAGAAGAATGCAATGAAAGTTGATGTTTTTAATTCATTTGTTATTTATCCACTACGGTATATGTCGTTGCATATATCTGTTACCACTTCAATGCCAAAATCTTCTAGTGCCTGTATCGTCTCTATCTGTATGCTGTCAGGTCCTGATGTTTTTCCTTTTTTCATTGTTTGTATAGCTTTTTCCACTTCAGATTTTATGATTTTATAGCCTGATGTACATTTTATAACCTGATGTATTGGTGGAGCGAATAAGGGGAATCCCTGACTGGAATGAAATCGGGTCTATGGATATAATGGAAAAGAACAGAATAGGTGCATATGGTTCATGTAAGTATATGGCTGTGTATGTATATGATTTGTATACTTGTGTTGTCTTGTCGTACATTATATACAATCTTTCTTTCCTGCGGATATGCTTATTGGTATTCATATATGTGTTTCCAATATAAGTATAGTCTGTGAATTAGTACTTATCTCCACATATTATTAGCCCCTTCCCATATTTTATACATGCTTACGCTCCGTTACCCTTTTTTGATTTTAGCCCAGTTGATAGTTGATCAAGCTTCGTATCTGCAGGAAAATGACCTACTTATTTTATTTAATTTTAGATAGTCTAGCATTTTACCACTAAGTAGTTAGATTATTGTATGTATATATATCAATAGAGCTTTACTTCATCAATGCCCTCCGAGATGTGGGAGGACAGGACTTCGGCAACCATGAGCCCACGTCACTCCTTCGGATGAAGGAGATGGGAGTTAAGATGGGCATTGCCAGAAAAAAAGAAATCTAGTGGGCGTATAAGAATCCTTATCAACCAAAACAAAACTGGAGGCATCAGTCGCTGGACACTGCGGGACATGCTGAGGAGTAAATCTGAGCACCTATGAACATGTTTGGAGTCCAGTGATAATGACCCGCAAATAACGCAATGTATCTATATATATCTTTGTTAACCTCAGACGGAAGATGTACAAAAGAGGTGAGATTCAGAATGGCTCAGGCAAAAGCAGCTTTCCAAAAAATTAGGAAGATACTATGCAATCCAATTTTGACAATAGAAACAAGAAAAAGAGTTCTTAAATGTTATCTAGAGCCAGTCTTAACATATGTATGTGAATCATGGACAATAGGACAACAGACAAGAAAATAATTGGAGTCTGTAGAAATGTGGTTTTACAGAAGAATGTTGAGAGTACCATGGACAGCAAAGAAGAGTAATGAAGATGTTCTGAGAGAGGTCAAAGCAAAAAGATAACTAATTTCCAATATTAGGAAGAAACAATCATCATTTTTTGGCCATGCAATGAGAAGAGAACAACTGGAATATATTGTAACAGCTGGAAAAATTGAGGGACGAAGAGATAGAGGGAAGCAAAGAGAAAAAATATCAGACAGCTTAAGAGAATGGCTTGGCAGAAGGTCAACAACAGAAATGATAAATAGCTGCCGAGATCGAAAGTTGTGGAGAGACATGATCACCTACGCCAGCAGGCCCGGTACTTGATGATGATGATGATCTACATATATTTTTGTGATGTGTTTATTGTTCCGGCTGAAGACTTACTGAGCCGAAAAGTTGTTCCTTTTATACTTTCTTCATCACCTACGTAAAGCTGTAACCATACCCCGTTTCATTTTTTTTTTTAACTTTCATTCCTTCATTTATAATAAAAGAACACTGGCTCTGTGACCAAGTGTCTAATCAGAATAAGCTAATAGGAGGGATCGTCAGTCACATACACATTATTTGCATAACATGTTATTGTGAAGTTTTTCGAGCCATGAGTGTTATCGTGACAAATGTGAATAAAAACAAATAAGACTAACGGGTTGTAACAAACTTATGATCACACATACAAATTAAGTGCATGAAGAAAGGAACATGTGTATAGGAGTTTGTTTTACCTGTAAATAATAACTGATGTTGGCATAGTTGCCAAACATGAAGTGACAAGCTGTGCCCCCAGGGTACTAAGACCCCATCCAGCTTCGGCATAAACAACTATAGGCATCTCAGAAACTGTGTTGATGTACTCTTGAAGGCTTATTAAAGTTGATGATTTAAGAAGTTCTACGTTGGTGAGTCTTTGATAATATTTTGTTTGTGCAACAATTTCTTCTATCAGTGATCGTGGGACACCTGTAATAATATTATTAAACAGGGTTTCATTAAAGATTGAACAGAATAAGCTATTTGCATGAAACAAAAAATAAAATAACTTTTTTGTGAACCAGTATAAAGAAGAACCTCGTCAAGTAAAAATTGGTGTTGATAGCAACATGAAAAAAACAAACATTTCTAACGTAGAGAGCGGAATTAAGTAAGAAGTGAGATGATTGATGGCAGTTTATTCTCTAGTTAACATGATGAAACGTATAAAGAAATTTACCAAAATTTTAAAATGTAAGGATTGAAATGATTCAAATAACAGCATAAAATAACAGAATAAAAGCAGACACATTTTTGTTATATGTTCCTGCTTCTACCTTTCAACTCCTTATGGAACGTAGGTTTTCAACAACTTAGCCGTCCTGTTTGGTGCCTTTCTCTTAAGTTTGTTGCATACCTTCCCCATCTTCGTTATCTCTGTCTCCTCCTGTCTTCTTCAAACACATTTTTACTTTCCTTTAAAATTCTTTCCTGGGAATTCCAAAAAAGACCAGTCTTTTAATACTTTCATTTGACTTTCGTATATGTATGCAATGCTATCGTCTTTGTTGCATCTCATTGTCCATTGGTGTTCTTTCTGGTACTTTTCCCATAGTTCTTAGTAAATTCTGTCCTATCAATTTCATACTTTTTTTTTATGGATGCAACCAATAATGAAAGTCTGTATCTTCGTGATTGTCGCTTGTGTTCTTCTTTATGTTTCACGACCTGTATGGCCTATACAGAACTAATTGAACGTTGGGGTGATATTTTTTTTTTTTTATGTAACCTAATTTTTTGGATTTTTATGTGATATGACGTCATGGGACGCTCCAAGATGGTTCGTCCGAGTTCTAGCCGTGGTGTATACAATGCTGATCTTGAACATCGCGCTGTCTGTTGTCACAGCGAGTTCGCGGATTGTTAGAATTGTAACCACGGGTTTGAAATAATTGTTTGTGCACATTTCGTTGACCACCGCTGTAGATCAGGTCTTTATTCTGCTGGCTTTGTTTGCGACACTGGAAGCTAATGACCTAACTGCCTAACTTGTGTAGACGGTTGGTTTGGAGCAAATTGTGCGTTGCAGTGTCACTGCTAAAATCGCTCAGTTTGTGACAGGGCTACAGGGACATGCACAAACAGTGACAGTTGTCGGCGAGAGCGTTTCGGACCCCAGTGTCAGTACTTTGATCTAGTTTGCAAATACGCATAGGGATCTGGACCTACAGATCCGGACAGTTTCATGGTCTAATCAACATGTTACGGATTGAAGGGGCGATAGTTGCAAATATCTGCTCCATCTACATTGGCGGGGGTCGGAATGTGGCTCTTAAACAGAACGCAAACCAGATCGACACATTTAATGCTTGATAAACAGTGGATGGATGTGAACCAGAGGCCGCAGTTAATGGCAAAACAAAAACCAATCTTTATGACAATGACTGCACACACACACAATTGAGAAGTGGAACCAATTCTGTTTACTGGTATCTGAACTTTGACACGTCCCAGAAGACTCACACCATTCGAATTTATCATCGAGCTAGCACTATGATTCGGTTAAAGAATGACACTCCAAAGTCTTTCTCTGACAGTGGCGGTGTAGTGTTCCAGTATAAGGATATATCATACCCAAATATTTCTGTGAACACTATTGTAGTCACCATACAAGCGACAATGGCACACAGTAAGTTTGAGTTTTCACCGACCTTTTCGCAGGATGAGAGTGCACTGACGGTGTGTGAGGTGCAAACATTTACAAACTGTTCACATGGGATCTATGGACACGACTGCTCCATGTCTTGTCTTAGTGTCAGTTCTTTATGTGAGAAAAATCCGGAAAATGCCAACATTGCAAACATCCTGGCTATACCTGTGATGACACTTGTCCTAATGGTAGTTTTGGACTACAGTGCGAACAGACGTGTTCTGATGGCTGTGACATCATATGTGACACAGAAAGAGCAGACTGTATGCGCAAGGAAGCGTACTACGGGCCAGACTGCACTCTCAAATGTCCTGACCACTGTCTCAACGACACCTGTGAACAGTCAACCGGGATCTGTTCATGCAAGGGAACGTTCTACGGGTCAGACTGCACTCTCAAATCTTCGTACAACTGTTTAGACGATATCTGTTAACAGTTCATGGGGGCCGGCGTCTCGTATGTCGATGATTCCCACGTTAAGAAGAGTCTGCCGACTACAACAAACCCAAGCATATGGATACCTTAATGTGTACTGGATATTTTCTTTCTGTGCTGGACATGGTTCATTTCTTGGTGTGTTTCATTCCTAGCCAAGGCTCATATCTTGGCTTGTGTGTGTGTGTGCTGGCCATGGCTCATATCTTGGTGTGTGTCATGTTAGTCATATCTCATATCTTGGAGTGTCCGTGTTAATCATGTCTCATATCTTTAAGTGTGTATGTGTTTAGTCATATCTCATATCTTAGTGTGTATCTGTGTTAGTCATGTGTCATATCTTTGTGTGGGCATGTTTGGGCTAGTGATATCTTATATCTGTGTGTGTATGTTTATGTTAGTCATATCTCATATCTTTGTGTGTGCATGTCTGTGTATGTCACATCTCATATCATTGTGTGTGCCTATCTGTGTTGGTCATATCTCATATCTGTGTGTGCATGTTCATGTTAGACATGTGTAATTTCTTTGTGGGTGCATGTCTATGTCAGTCATATCTCATATCTTTATGTGCATGTTAATGTTAGTCATGTGTCATATATCTTGATGTATGTTAGTGTTAGTCGTGCCTCGTATCGCTATGTGCATGTCTGTGTTTGTCACATCTCATATCTTTGTGTCTGTGTTAGTCACCTCTAGTGACTCGGGCAGATGGTGCTCGTAAACCTGGGAGGACCGACCATCTAAGGGCAGAATCCCCCTACAGAAAAGATCACTTGCTGCCTTGCAGGAAGATCGGGGACAATCAAAGGCTAGGGAAAGCAAACCTGAATAAAATTCTGGCTGAAATCTGATGCACTGGGCCACTGGCGCAGAACACAGTGCAACGTTTTTAACGGGTGTTCAATCAGAGTGGATCTGGCAGACTCTAATTGTGATGTTCTGTTTGTAACACACCTAACCTGACAGCTGAGTTCATGTGAGGAGCTGGAATCCTACTCTGATTGGGTCCTGATCGCAGAGAGAGAGAGAGAGAGAGAGAGAGAGAGAGAGAGAGATTTTCATGTACTACCCAGTGCAATAACACTCTCCTCTCGCTTTTGTGTAGTCTTATTAGTAGTATATCGTGCACGTTACGATCATAGATAATTGTATGGACAAAGAGTAAAATACCCAACAACGTCCAGTACCCTATAAGTACAAGAGTTATATAGTAGGATGCCACCACTTTCCCATGGTGGAGTGTGGTGGAACCTCCGGGAGAGTGATGCAATGTTATCTATATATATATATATATATGTATATATGTATGAGGGTAGTTGGGGATAATTGGTTAATGAGTCATGAGTAATGGACATCAGTATTTGGCGCCATTATCAACTTCCAATAGGAGCGATTTTGTCCGACTATAGACCACGCCCACTCCGGAAGTGAAACTTCCATATTAGGGAGTAGTGATACGATAGTTATTTCATAGATATGATGAGCATATATACATATAATAGTAATAAATTAATAGTTATTATATCAACGTGGACGTAAAGGGACCGTATTTAAGATAGATATGGACCATAATCAGTGATATTTAATCAGGTATCTCTCGGTGACGACATGAATGGACAGTCAATATTCTCCCACCGTGGTGCATAATGAACCAACCAATGAACAGCGCGCGTGAGTTTATAGATTATTTTCCCCCACGCGCGCCGAGCGGCAACAGGTTGTTATGTAAACTAATGAGCGGTCTGTCTCGGTACGTGGCTAACAGACAATAAGACATAGGTTAATAACAATACTTATGATCTCGATACGCGTATCGCGTAAACGTGTTATCAAATAAGGTTTGTAAGTTATAAAATAACGATATAAATCTACACCACAACAGTCGTAGGTATGGATCCAACCTGGAATCATCCGTTTACAGCGCTAGTTGCAGGGCCGACGGGATGCGGAAAAAGTGTGTTTGTTAGATTTCTCGAACACGTGTCAGAAATGGTCAGACCCGCGCCTGAGGAAATAATCTACTGTTACAGCGAGTGGCAATCGATGTACGATACGATGCACGGTGTTCAGTTTAACGTAAGGCTACCCGACATGGAGCAATGGCGAGGAGATAGGCGACGTCTGGTGATCATAGGCGATCTGATTAACGAAACTGACGATAGGGTCACGAAACTATTTACCAAGGGAAGTCATCATAGAAATATAAGCGTCTTGTATATAGTACAGAATCTCTTTAGCAAAAACAAGGAACAGCGGACGATAAGTCTCAACAGTCATAACATAGTTCTGTTTAAAAACCGGAGAGACGGATCTCAGATTACGAATCTGGCCAAACAAATGAACCCGGGTCGCGTGTCGTACGTGCAAGAAAGTTTTAAAGATGCGACAGCGGCTCCACACGGTATTTATTATTTGACCTTCGGCAAGAGACGCCAGATCATCTAAGGTTGCGCGCAAATATCTTTCCTGAAGAACATCAGGTAGTCTACATTCCAAAGTAAGGAACATGGGCGAGTCGGTCAAAAGACACGGCGAGATGTTGCGTTTTCTGTGCTCGGCTAAACCACCAGCGGTAAAGGCCGTGATGAAAACAGCATCTCCTGATCTCATAAGAACTGTGCGAATGCTGCCACAACGTGTTAAAAGGTAACGTTCGGCTCACGGAGGCTCAGAAGAGGCGATTGCAGCGCCATAAACACGACCTGAGGATTCTCGCACGAAAAAAGACGACCGTGAAAAAGAGAAAACAGATTCTGCAAAAGGGGGGCTTTATCGGCGCTCTGATTAAACCAGTTCTGGGTATCCTGAGCGGTATTCTGGGCATGTGAACGATGGCCAAGAAAATGATTTTGATCGATCCTCGCCTGGTAGAGTCTGTAAATCACCACCAAGCTGCGTATACACCACCCGGGTCACTAAAAGACAGCCTAGGAGATCTGGATACGCAAATGCAACGAGTCCTGGAAAGAGAGGACATGTCACCACGCGACAGAGTCTGACTGTATCAGCAGACATTGCAACGGTATCTGCAACGTCTCGAGCAGTACAGGCACAAACCTCTAAGGGTAGTGGACATTAAACAGGCACTGCCATCCCCCGACGCGATTACAACACCATCAACGCCAACCGCGGTACTTAAAGATGAAGTCGACGAAAAAATTCCTCAGTCAGCGCCAAGCGCGCCTAAGCCGAAAACGAAAGTGGTCACTCACAAAGAAGTTGTGGGCACGTACAGACTCAGGAAAAGAAGAAAAAGTAAGATTCCAAAACCAAACTGGGAGACATGGCCAAAGGAGTAGATAAGATGTTAAAAAACCGTTACTACGATCCGAAACGACCGGGTGCCTACGGGGGTGTGGGTGAGGGTCAGCGTAGTACAAAACTAAGCTCTGCAAAGATTAAAGATTGGCTGAGTAGACAGGATGCTTATACTCTACACAAACCCGTTGTTAGAAAACGTAAGAGACGACCCATCATCGTGGGTGGTATAAATCATCAGTTCCAGGCTGATCTGATCGATCTGAGACTATTAACAAGATACAACGATGCGTGCTCGTATCTCGTTACGTGTATCGACGTGTTTTCAAAATATGCTTGGGCAGTTTCGATACGCTCGAAAACCGCAAAAAATCTAGTGAAGGCCGTGAGCAAAATATTTGCCGAGCGCAAACCGATAAATCTTCAAAAGGACAAAGGATCCGAATTCGTAAACAAAATTTTCCTAAATTTTCTCAAGAAAAATGGAGTTCATTTCTTCACTACGGAGAACGAGGATATAAAGGCAGCGATCGTAGAACGATTTAACCGCACGTTAAAAGAGAAAATGTGGAAATTGTTTACGAAAACGAACAAATTGAGATATGTGGATGCGTTATCCGCCCTACTCAGAAACTACAATAATTCGTATCACAGAAGCATTAAAAGGGCGCCGGTCCACGTAAACTCGACTACTCAAGAACAAGTCTGGAACACGTTGTATAATAAACTGTCTCTGTCAGGGAGAGACAATAGGCTTTCAGTGGCGATCAATAAACGTTATAAAGAAGGTGATCGAGTTAGGATAGCTCAAGCCAGAGCTAATTTCAAAAAGGGGTATACACCATCGTGGACAGAAGAACTGTTTACAATCAGTCGTGTAAACAAAAACACTAACCCGATAACCTACGTTGTGAAAGATGATTCTGGTGAAGAGTTGAAAGGGTCGTTTTATACAGAAGAGCTTCCGAAAGTCGGCGATAAACGGGTGTATCGAATAGAAGCCATCTTAGAAGAGAGGAAAGTTGGTGGGAAAAAAGAGTACTTAGTCAAATGGGTCGGTTACAAATCATCATTTAACAGTTGGATTTTGAGCGATCAAGTATCGAGATACAGAGACTGACGAAATGGAGGGGAGGAACACGTGCAAACTTTTCTGAGTACGGTAGTTGAAAGAGAAGAAAAGAAGAACGACGAAGGGACCAGTCACGATAGCAGAACCTGACTCTGGCATGTTTTCGGTAAACTGCTCCCGCGAATAGAAATCGTTTTTCTCTGCAAATGATCATTATATATGCCGTAATCGGCGTGGCTTTATTTAATCTGACGGGTGGAAACGGTGAGGGTCAGGAAGGAAAAATTTGGATCGCGCTCCTGAGTAGTTGTCTGGGATACATGCTACCTAATCCAATGTTGGAGACGAGACGGTGAATCAAGGAAGATGAGTTTTTACATCACAGCCCCCAGCAACGCGTCGATGCAAATTTATCCTGAAAATAGTCCTGGAAACTTTTTCGTCAAACTCCCTCAAACTATCGAACTGAATGCAAACTACAAAGTCGGTTTGGTCGAGATACAATTTCCAAACACTCATTTCAACGTCTTACCCTGTGATGTCTGGATCAGTTACGAAACCTCTGGTAAACCAGTGGTAACAATGGAACTGGCGCCGGGGTTATACAAGACAGCGGATAACTTTATCGATGCTTTAAATAAAGTGATTTTGGAAAAATCACCACCCATCAAAATGAGATGTTTAAAAAAACACGAAAATAAGGCCATACTTAAGCTCTTTGAACAAGGACCCTCGGTTACCATAAGCGAGGAATTGAAAAGGATCTTAAGCCTCCCATCGAATCGCGTAACAGACGCTAACGTGGCCCTGGACGGCGAGAAATAAATAAATTTGGAAACGCAAACTAGAAACGTGTACGTCTATTGCGATCTAGTGTCACCCAGAGTGGTGGGGGATGTCCTGGTTCCCTTACTGAGGGCAGTTCATATTTTGGAGAAAACCACCACATCCATATTTTGCATCTACGACACACTGCACTATGTCCCCATTAGCAGGTTCTCCTTCGACAGGTTAGAAATTCTTTTAACTAACGACAGGGGAGTTGCGATCCCATTTACAACCGGGACGTCGGTACTGACGTTACATTTCAGGGCGCGGAAGCACTTAGATCTGGAATAATGGTGAGACACACGCCGCTTCATCGAAATGCTAAGTTATACGAAGAGTGTTGCTTTAATCAAGCCGGCCACGGCCTTCCGGTATTTGTGGGAGGTAGAAGTCAGCGAGGGCGCGGTATCGGTAGTTTTTTCGGAGGCATCGGAAAGGCAATTTTACCATGGCTAAAAACAGGCGGTAAGGCATTACTGAGAAAAGGTGTCGGCACGGGACTACAAGTCGCGCAAGACGCTTTGGCGGGAAGAAACATTGGATATGCGTTTAAAGAAAGAGCTAAGAAATCCGGTCAACGTTTAATTCAGGGAGCCATCAGTCATCTGGCCGGTGGCGACACAGGCCAACAAACCGGAAGCGGTAAAAGAAGGAAAAGACGAGCAGCTCCACATGGTATGCCGGCAAGAAGAATAAAAACGACGAAACGACGCGCTCACTCTCATTTTGCGTGCAAGAAGTCTAAGAGGACAAACTATTCGGACATATTCGGTTAAGCGATATGGCGTTAGTACATCCCAAGTCTTGCGAGTGTTTCCATTCTGGACTAGATTTGTTTAGCGTTCCACCGACTCAGACATCTCTTGATTCTGCCCATTTTGTGGAAGTTTCCCCCTTGGCATTTCTGGCATCTGGGGCCCCTATAGAATTTTCCATCAGCGGAAATTCGGATGAATACATCGATTTTTTCAACACGTATCTGCATATGAGAGCAAAAATCACGCTGTCCAATGGTGACAATTTAACGGCTGATGCTGAAGTTGCCCCTGTGAACTATTATCTCCACAGTCTAATCTCGCAAGTCGACGTTTCTCTCAACGATACTCTGATTTCAGCTTATGAAAACACCTACCCTTTTCGAGCATACCTAGAAGCTACTCTCAACCATAGCAAGGAATCTAAGAAAGGTTATCTCACGAGCGCACTCTACTACACCGATACTCCAAAACACGCGGATGACACCCAATGTGACTCCAATATAGGTCTTAAAACTCGGCGAAATCTGGCCCGAGGTAGCCATGAGCTGGATATGATAGGGCGACTTGGCTCTGATATTTTTGCTCAGGAGCGTTACATGCTAAACAGGGTTGACGTGAAAATTAAGTTGACCCCCTCAAAGGACGTATTTAACATCATAGCTTACGACAAAACTGTCGGTTATAAAAGTGTCATCACTTACGCCGCCCTGTTGGTGAGGAAAGCCTCAGTTAATCCGACCATTTCGGTGGCTCACGAAAATACTCTCTTACGAGGCAATGCGCGATACCCCATGAAGAGAGTTATGATTAAAACATTTGCCATTCCTAAAGGTATGTTATCTCATTCCCAAGACAACCTTTTCCTGACCCAAACACCAACGCGACTAGTCCTCGGTTTACTGGACTCAGCTGCATTTAGCGGAAGTTACGACACTAACCCCTTCAATTAAAAAAACTTTGGTCTTAACTAATTGAACATTACCGTCGCCGGTAATAGTATTTGGGGTATTTGCGATAATAGTATTTATACTCTCCTTATCAGTACTTTAATCTTTCCACTCAAAACACATAACCAACATCTACGTACTTATTACTTAACTAAAACACGCATCCATTAACAGTTACTTTTAAATATTATATTTTTGTCAGTGAGCGGGTATCTAGGTGTTTACTAAAGCTTTTATAGACATTTTTGAGTCTCTATCCTTATCATGTTCATATCACTATCATAACCATACTATCCAATTTTACAATATGTGTTTTTACTAACGCGACTGGGGCTATAAGAGTCACGAAAACTTAACACGTCGCTCAGTTTGTGTGACTCACACCTCGAACAAGTCCAGACATGTTTCATATTATTGATTTCACATACCACACGCGCTTCTGAATTTATCTTACATGGATTCGCAAGTGATCAGTTCTGATTGTAAAATGTGTATGTCTACAATTTCGAACGAATTTGTGGTCTTAGGTGTTGACATTATCCACACTTATGATAAGACTAAAAAGAAGCTTTCCACGTTTTATAAGTCAATGGCTAAACTAGTCTATACGGTATCTGAGAGATATGACTTGTTATTCGCTGGTATAACTCTGGGAGTCGGCGATAAGGATATTTACGCCTCGTTTGCAACCATTGTGGTTTATATGGTTTCAGATGGAATTTTAAACTTTGGGCGCCTCGTGATTATTTATACGTTGGCTTATCGGCTAATTAAGAACCATGTCAAAGACTTTTACGATTCTGATACAGATATATCTTCTCTGGAAAAGAACTTCGCTTTCTTTCCCGGGATGTTTATCGGTGGATTATTCGGAGACTGGCTTGTAAAAAACGGAGGTTGGAAAAAGTTCCTAGACTTCTCTAACGAAAAGGATACGACACTGTGGACTCTATTTCGTAGCAGCTTTGCTCTGTGACCGTTACAACACGTACCGAACACGTTCCTTTCTGTTACGTTTTTCATTTCCATTAACAATACTATGATAATAAACACACATTGTTATGCATTTTAAGCAAAATTTCAACTTACCTGTATTCTTATAATGTTGGTGTTTTAAAGTCTGCTTCTCCTAGCTTATCCGACGGTGTTTCAGTATAACACCTGTGGTTATCTGCTGTTAGAATTACAGCTCTTGTATGATCATATCGGTGAGGCTCTGCTGGTAGATTTATAGATATGGACACGTATCTAGCAGTGTTAACACACCTTGTTACTGAGTGACCGACGGTAGTCGAATGAATATATTAAATCGTGTACGCGCCTTTTTTACATAACAACCTGTTGGCTTTCCGCACGCGTGGGGGAAAATAATCTATAAACTCTCGCGCGCTGTTCATTGGTTGGTTCATTATGTACCACGGTGGGAGAATATTGACTGTCCATTCATGTCGTCACCGAGAGATACCTGATTAAATATCACTGATTATGGTCTATATCTATCTTATATACGGTCCCTTACGTCCACGTAGATATAATAACTATTAATTTATTACTATTATATGTATATATGCTCACCATATCTATGAAATAAACAACGTATCACTACTCCCTAATATGGTAGTTTCACTTCCGGAGTGGGCGTGGTCTATAGCCGGACAACATCGCTCCTATTGGAAGTTGATAATAGCGCGAAACACTGATGTCCATTACTCATGACTCATTAACCAATTATCCCCCAACTACCCACATACATATATACATATATACATATATATATATATATATATATATATATATATATATATATATATATATATATAACATTGCATCACTCTCCCGGAGGTTCCACCACTCTCCACCATGGGAAAGTGGTGGTATCCTACTATATAACTCTTGTACTTATAGGGTACTGGACGTTGTAGGGTATTTTACTCTTTGTCCATACAATTATCTATGAACGTAACGTGCACGATATACTACTCTTATTGTGGTGTCATTCTCTTTTACTCATTCTGTGTTTCTCTCTCAATCTCTCTCTCTCTCTCTCTCTCTCTATATATATATATATATATATATATATCCCCAGAGTTATATGAATGTGTGTGTGTGTGTGTAAATATTGTACGTCTTGGTGAAGTATTTATTCCAATGCTCTCCGAATATTGCATCAATTCTTAGGAATTTATTTTTAATCCTATCAGATGTAAGCTCTCGTCAAATATGCTCCCTATAACATGCATTTTTTTACGTTTATGTAATTTTATGCCATTTGTATTGTTCTGTGTTATTTTCACAATCCAGTATTTCTGACGTTATCTTTTTATGTTTCTTTACATGTCTTCTTCCATATAACTTTAGCCTGTTTCAAATTGTCTTCCACGTTCATTGTATTGCACAATTTTTTGGAAGACCTGGTATTTCTTAAATATCATGACTGCAAATGTCTCTTTTACTTCCGTTTTAAAACCAAATTAAATATATATTTTATAGCTTAACGTTATGTTATACCAAAGGCAGTGGACGGCGTTAATCGTCTTTCTGGCATCCCCTGCACCTTCTTTCAATTCCGAACGTATGGACTTTGTCCCTCCTTCGGAAATCCTTGAAACGAAGTCGAGAGGGGGATAGTGCGACTGGGTAAAGCACTATCTCCATATCCTGTGCCCAGGCAGAGTAGGCAAAGTGAAATGAGGAAGAAAGCACCAATGTTTAAACTTGGCACATGGAACGTAAGGACCATGTGCCCTGGACTTACTAAAACAAGCACACTGAAAGAAGGACAAATTAGAACAACAGCACTCATAGATAAAGTACTAAATAGGCTACATGTTGATATTGCTGCCCTACAAGAAACAAGACTCTCAGACTGTGGTTCTGTAAAGGAAGAAAACTATACCTTTTTCTGGCAAGGCCTAAGCCCCGAAAAACCACGTATACATGGAGTAGGCTTTGCTGTACATAACAAACACATAAACTCCATAACCACGCCAAAAGGAGTGTCTGAACGCTTGATGATACTCCAGCTACATACGAAGAGTGGATCAATAAATATCATTAGTGCCTATGCACCAACGTTGGCTGCATCAGACGAAGAGAAAGACAACTTCTACCAACAACTGCAAATGACCATTGACTCACTTCCAAAAGAGGAACTATTATACTTACTCGGTGATTTCAATGCACGCACAGGATCTGATCAGCAATATTGGCCAACATGTCTAGGACACCACGGCATTGGAAAAATCAACGGAAATGGCCAGCGACTCCTAGAATTCTGCTCAAATAACCACCTATGTGTAACAAATACATACTTTAATGTGAAACACAAGCATAAAGTAACATGGCGTCATGCTAGAAGTGGTCACTGGCACCAACTAGACCTAGTTCTTACACGTAGGCAGTCTTTAAATAACATCAGAATAACACGAACATATCACAGTGCAGACTGCAACACAGACCACGCTCTAGTCATTAGTAAGATCAAAGCCAGAAGTAGTCGTATCTACAAATCAAGAGAGCCTGCAGCAGCCAAGATCAACATCACAGCGACAAAAACCACACCAACCGAAGATATTTTTAGATCCAAGTTTGATGAACTGGTAGAAGAAGTAGAAGATGCATCAAGTGTGGATGACAACTGGTGCTCCCTGAGAACACACATCTATAACTGCGCTCTATCTACCTACGGCCAGAAACGGTTCTCAAAGAACGACTGGGTCGAAGAAAATGCAGCAAGACTAGACCCACTAATAGCTAATAAGAAAAAGGCTTTACTGAACTTCAATAATAATCCCAATCAAATCACCAAGGATCAGCTCAAACATGCGCAAGCCACCCTACAACGCGAAGCAAGAAGATGCGCAAACGAATACTGGAACAATCTATGCTCTGAAATACAGAAAGCCTCAGACAGGGGCGACTCAAAAACCATGCATGACAATATAAAAAAGGCCCTTGGACCAAAAATAACAAAATTAGCCCCCTAAAATCCAAGTTTGGAGAACCTATTACTGACAAGTGACAACAAATGCAAAGATGGGTTGAACACTACTCTAATCTATACAGTGACGACAGACCAGCAAACACAGCTCTAGCACAATCAATACCCAAATATCCTACAATGTTTGAACTGGATGTTGAGCCTACTATGAACGAACTTGCTGACGCTATAAATGCCCTCTCAAGAGGAAAAGCTGCAGGAAATGACAACATTCCTACAGATGTACTAAAGGACAACCTAAGCGTACTACTTCCACACCTATACAAACTGCTAATTAAATGCTGGAGAAACGGAGAAATACCTCATGATATGAGAAATGCTAAGATTATAACGCTGTACAAGAATAAAGGAGACAGGGGTGACTGCAACAATTACAGAGGCATTTCTCTCCTTAGCACAACAGGCAAAGCTTTTGCTAGAGTCGTACTTAATCGCCTGCATAGACTTGCAGAACGGGTGCTTCCCGAGTCCCAATGCGGTTTCAGACCCGGGAGATCAACCATAGATATGATCTTCACTCTTAGACAACTGCAGGAAAAATGTCGGGAACAAAATATGCCGCTCTATATTGCCTTTGTGGATCTCACAAAGGCATTCGACACAGTAAACAGAGATGGTCTCTACAAGGTGTTAGAAGGCATAGGCTGCCCTCCTAAATTACTTAGGCTGATAATTTCCTTCCATGAAGACATGAATGGCCAAGTCCATTTGATGGGAGTTCATCAGAGAATTTCAAAGTCAACAAAGGAGTGAAACAGGGATGTGTCCTCGCCCCCACCCTTTTTGGTATATTTTTTGCTGCCCTCCTAAATTACGCCTTCGAAAACAGCTCAGGAGATATTTACATTCGCACTAGACCAGATGGCTCACTGTTCAACCTAGCACGACTAAGAGCAAAAACCAAAACAAATGTTGCCCTACTTAAAGAATTTTTATTTGCTGACGATGCAGCCCTAGTCGCTCATAGTGAGGCCACCCTACAGTCGCTGATCAACAACCTGGATAAAGCATGCGACCTTTTTTCACTGTCAATTAATGTTCAGAAGACAGTAATACTAAATCAATGTGACTTCAAACCTATATCTATTACTCTAAAAGACTGCCCACTAGAATCAGTACAGAAATTTACATATCTTGGATCCACAGTTACGCAAACCATCTCTCTTGATGAAGAAATAAACTGTCGAATTGGTAAGGCAGCTACGACCTTCGGCAAACTCACAAAAAGGGCATGGAACAACACGAAACTAACTCAAAAGACTAAACTCTTAATATATCAAACTTGTGTGCTTAGCACACTACTATATGGATCCGAAACCTGGACAACATACTCAAACCAGGAAAAAAGACTAAATGTCTTCCACATGCGATGTCTCCGCAAAATAATGCACATCAAATGGCAGGACAAAATAACCAACTTAACTGTCCTGCAACGTGCTAAGACCCTAACAATCATGTCGATGCTCAGAAGTCGAAGGCTAAGATGGCTGGGGCATGTCCAACGGATGGAAGAAAAACGCATTCCTAGGCAAATACTATATGGCGAGCTAAAACACGGAAAACGACAAATCGGCAGACCTAAACTACGATATAGAGATATCTGCAAATCATCTCTGAAAGACTTCGCCATCTGTGAAAACGACTGGCAACATCTGGCAAGTGATCGCACATCATGGAGAGCACGTATAAGGAACGGTATAACAACATTTGAGACTGTTCTAAGACAGGACTTAGAAGAGAAGAGACTCATGAAAAAGGATGGTAAACCCTGTGGACCAGCGAGCCTGACCTGTTCATTATGTGACCGCGTGTGTTTGTCAAACATTGGTAGAATTAGCCACGAGAGAAGCTGTTCGGCAAAAACAATACCTCAAAAAAAATACGCAATAGCCTCCACTAGACCGTCTGACAAGACGAAAAGGGCCATATATATATGTTATACCAGCCATTAAAGAATGAAAAAAATGAGGCGACAATAATAAATTAATCATCATCATTAAGTACCGGGCCTAGTGGCGTAGGTGATCATGTCTCTCCACAACTTTCGATCTCGGCAGCTATTTATCATTTCTGTTGTTGACCTTCTGCCAAGCCATTCTCTTAAGCTGTCTGTTATTTTTTCTCTTTGCTTCCCTCTATCTCTTCGTTCCTCAATTTTTCCAGTTGTTACAATATATTCAAATTGTTCTATTCTTATTACATGGCCAAAAAATGATGATTGTTTCTTCCTAACATTGGAAATTAGCTCTCTTTTTGCTTTTTACCTCTCTCAGAACCTCTTCATTACTCTTCTTAGCTGTCCATGGTATTCTCAACATTCTTCTGTAAAGCCACATTTCTACAGACTCCAGTGATTTTCTTGTCTGTTGTCCTATTGTCCATGACTCGCATCCATATGTTAAGACTGGCTCTACGTAACATTTAAGAACTCCTTTTCTTGTTTCTATTGTCAAAAATGGATTGCATAGTATTTTCCTCATTTGTTGGAAAGCTGCTTTTGCCTGAGCCATTCTGCATCGCACCTCTTTTGTACATCTTCCGTCTGAGGTTAATAAAGTTGCCAAATATTTAAATTCATTTACCTGTTTTAATATTGTTCCACTTGTCTTTATTTATATATAAATTAATATTAAGCTGAATTATGCTTACGCAGCAACCGTGTTACCTACAATTACATGACACACACAGCATTGTATCCAAAAAGTAGTCTTTTTGCAGAAAAATGCTACTAAAATACTAAAATATGATGAAAAATGATAATGCATATTCTGCCACATACTTTCATTTCAAAACAAACAAAAAAACAGTTCCACGCTAATACATAAAACGACAATTTATAATGTTGGTGACAGAAAATGGATACTCAAAGCGCAAGTTTAATTTCACAGTTTTGGAATGAAGGAAATCAATTATGCCCCAACATTTCTAAGATACTGAACATTTCAGTGTGGATTGTGAATATATATGTAAATTAAAAGTAAGATATAGCGTAAAGAAGTAGAAGACTATCAAATTTGGGCAGAAAAAGCAACCAACATCTATTTATGTTTGAACTGGGTCAACAGAGTGAAGAAAAAACTATATTTGATCATGACGGGAAGCCCAACGGTGAGAAACGAAGCTGGCAAACATGAACTATACACAAACTAAAACCCGGTGATTTCGTCACCATTGCACACAGAGACTTGCCGAAGTGATTGAACTGGTGCCGGAAACACCAAGATTTCTCTTGGAATTATTTGATTTTTTTTGTTATTAATTGAATGATCTGTTTGGGATTATCCTGCTCAAATAATTATTTGGTCTAAAGCCTCTGTAACATTTGTGCCCAGTGATCGAAACAAACTCAGAGTTTACTGTTGATTACATCATTGGGGTAGGGGTGTGTCAACAAGAGCTGCCACACTTTCGTGTATTTTCTTAATAATTTTCAGGAAAGAAATATAGATCCACTCTTCAGAAATGTATACTATTTATGCAGGTTATGTACCCCGATGCTGGAGCCGCGATAGCTCAGTGGTTAGTGAACTGGACTACAAAGAACAAGGGGTATCGATCCCAACTGACGGCTTCCGGGTTCACCCAGCCTTTAATGGGTACCGGATTTTTTTCTGGGAAAGTGAAGCGGTACGGGCGTAATACCGACCACATTATCCCAAAAATCATGTGCCGAAGGTCTGTAAAATTTATGGTCACTAACACCATATTCCCTATACGCCACTTGGCATGACGGGGGTACTTTACTTTTTTTTTTATGTACCCCGATGATTGGACATTTCAAAATGACAATAATTCAGAATGATTCACGTGCCAACTGACTGAAGTTGGCCAGTCTATAACATAAAAACGGGTTCTGGACCGTTGGACTGAGTCTAGACCATCCCCAGCATCGACTTTTAGCGACCAAATTAATCATGACGGCAGTAAGTATTGAGATGAATCCCAAAAGACAACAACGAAGGAGGACAACTAGAAAAGCTAAACGTGGTGGTATGAAATTGTCGAAGTGTGAGTGTCCTAAAGTATGTGCGCGTTACATATTGGAATCTATAAATCATCGACGTCATATTCTTGATAAGCTACTGTGCGCGCCGATATAATGATTTTCCAAGAAACACTTCTTGTTGATAGGACAGTTAGTGCCCCTGGATATCATTGTTTCTACAATAGAAGACACCTTCAACAGGCAGCCTTGTGCGAAACAACATGGTGGCAGCTCCGGTTGATATGTCTGCGTGGGACAATGCAGAATTGCAGGTACATGCGATTAAGGTGCAGACCCCAGTTCCTTTCGTGGTTGTAAATGTGTATGCCTATAATGGGAAGGTGTACACAGCAATGGCGGAATCTCTTCGCGTTCGAGAAGGAGAACGTCATTTTCTGCGGAGGAAATCAGTGCGGTAACGTCATAACCAACAAGCAGGGAGTAGACCTAGAGATCGCACTGGTGTCCGTCGATTTAGTGTGCTTGAATGATGGAAGGGCAACCAGAATGGCCACTCGAACAGGGACTTTGATAGTGTTAAAGACCTGGCACCACTGGTGTCTTTCGTCTTCGCACCGGTTTGCAGGAGGAGTGTACAAGGATTCCATGGAAGTGATCACTATCAATGTGTTCTCCTAATTGAGAAAGGCAGAAATAGATACCAGAAAAGCAAATTCCACACAACCTGAGCTTTTGAAGCGTTTGAAAAAAGAGATGGACCAAAAAATGATGCACTTTAAACTATTTGCTAAGCAAGTTAAGGATGCCAAGTGGGATGTTTTCTGTAAAAAAAAAGTATGCACAGAAAATTTCAAGCCACATTCTTCCTCATAGCATGAAAGACACAACATGACACAGAGGCATACCAGATTTTCAGAGCACAGACCAGAAATGGCACAAATCTGATGAGAGCAAAGGGAAGGCCTTGCTTTCCCGCTACATTGAGTAGACTGACCAAAGAAATGAGGCTACGAGGATCACTCTCAGAATTGTAAGGTAAAGGTAAAGTACGAGTCTTGAACCGGCGTCTTAGCACGCGAGTTTACACACATATGTGCCCGGCCGCCTATCCAGAAATGTTCGGAAATTTCTGTATAGTGTCGCCTCAAGCATCGAAACTCAGATGCGAGGCAACATTCCTCACCTTCCGTGAAGATGTAGTGGCCTGCAGAAGATCTCACAATCGCAACCGATACCATTCGCACAACACTGAAAAGGCCACACTACATTGCCCCTGGTCCAGATGGTGTTCGAAATTACGGCATAGGTGATTTAGCTGACGACGACTTGAAAAAAAAATGTCCAAAGAATTTAATGCCAGCATTCAGAGTGGCCAGATTAAAAAGGAGTGGCTACACAGCTACTTACTACCGCTACCGAAGACAAACAAGGACCATTCTCAGATCAGTGCCTACAGAATCATCACGATGCAGAACATTGCGGTCAAGCTACTGGAGAAAATATTTGCCGTGCCCTCACTAGTCACTTTGAACAGAAACGTGCATTCCCACCCACACTCGTGGGTTATCGATATAACAAAGAGACATGTCTCAATGCGGCAGTCTTCGCCTCTGACGTTTTCGAGGGCTTCCACAGACGAGAGGAGACGTGCTGCTGCTATGGATCTGGAGGATGCATACAACAGAATACATTTGAATACCTCATGCATATGCTCCTCAAACTGGCGGTGCAACCCTTCCTCATTAGATGGATCGCTGCAGCACTGTTTCAGAGGAAATTGATACTCAGATGTGGAAGGTGGTCATCAGAACCAACATCCATTAGTCCAGGGTTCACCATTGCCAGGGAATAATAGAACAAAGAAGTATGTGTTAGCACTCGGAAAAATTGACAGACAAACAACAATAGAAAAAAACGAAGAACAATACATAGTCCGAAGTGGGATCGAACCCGTACTCAGTGGCACCGCGCCTTGCCACGAGAAGCCGAACGCTTGGCACACTACCACGCAGCCAACTCGTGGTAGTGTGCCAAGCGTTCGGCTTCTCGTGGCAAGGCGCGGTGCCACTGAGTACGGGTTCGATCCCACTTCGGACTATGTATTGTTCTTCGTTTTTTTTCTATTGTTGTTTGTCTGTCAATTTTTCCGAGTGCTAACACATACTTCTTTGTTCTATTATTCCCTATTATCGCCTCGGAGGTTCCCCATATAATAATATTTATGTATTATTATTCACCATTGCCACCAGTTTTATATATATATATATATATATATATATATATATATATCTGTGCGATCAAGACTCAATCAGAATAGGATTCCAGACTCTCTCATGAAGTCAGCTGTCTGTTTAAGCGAATCGATTGTCCCATATAGTTTTTCTTCCAGGGAGGTGGGCGTGGACCACATTGCTCTTCTCAGGTCTGTGTACTGGGGGCAATTCTGTAGAACATGTTTTGTAGTCATATTGTCCAGTGTACAGTGGCATAGGCTGGTTGTACCTATTTTGAATTTGGTGAACATGTGATTTCTCATTTTATTGTGGACAATGTCTAGGCGAAGTATGATGACTTAATCCCTCATTGATAGTTGGTGATATCCGTCCCGCTCGTTATGCTTTGGGTGTTCTCGTTTCCATCTTTCATGGAACTGACATTTGAGGATGGATTTGGCTTCATCATAACTGAGCTCATGGTTCTCTTGTGGTAATCTCCCTCCCTCCTTAGCTAATTTGTCTGCGCGTGCGTTCCCGTGTATATTACAGTGTGATGGTATTCACTGAATGACTATTGTCTGGAAGTTATTGCATAGTTGGTCCAGGGTTGTTCTCAAGTCATCTAATTCATTGTTCTTGGGGTTTTTTAGAGCTGATTTGTACTGACAGTGCATCAGTCAGAATCACCAATTTATTGTGCATGTTATTTTTGTGTTGAGTAGCCAGTGTTGCAGCATCTCTGATGTCCTCAGTTTCTGCTTGAAAGTTGTTTGAGAATTTTCCAGTAGCTATTGACTTGGTGATCTCGTCCTGATTATTGAGCGTCAAGAACACGCCTCGCCCTCCATTTCTCGTGGAATTTGTAGCCATCAGTGTATATGTGGGACCAAAAGTCCTGTGGGTACTATTTAACGTGTACCCAATAACGATCACGGAAGAACAGCTTGATGGGAAGGGAAGAACTTTAATTTTTGCACATGATATTCCGGTATATCGACAAGGAAGAGACAGAAGTGAAATCGTCTCCACAACGCAAACGAACTTGATCGCATCTCTGCCTGGTGTGGAGCATTGGTTATTCATAATAAAGCATCAGTTGCATGGGTCTCACGCAAGAATCATATCATTAACACGGAAACACCGGTGATATGAATGTAAACTTACTGAGTACGGGTTCGATCCTGCTTTGGTCCATAAATTTTTCTGTTGATTATTTGTCATTTTTTCCGAGTGCTGTAAACATACCTCTTCCTCTGAATTTATTCGCTGATTATCGCCTCGGAAGTTCCTCTCTATAATAATATTCATTTATTATTATTTGTCTCCTGATGAGAATGACCTGGTTGGAGTCACAAGACTACACCCACGCCTGTATACTGAGGGATTCGATGAGCATGATAAGAAAAGTGGAGGCAGGCTCTGTACGTACGCAATGGGTGGAGTCACTGCAAGTGTCAAAAATACTTAAGGTCACCTTTGTCTACGTTTCAGGACATGCGGGTGTACGGGGAAATGAAAAATCGGACATGTTGGAAATCTGCGATATTGGTGAGGACGATCAACCAATTAATCAGGCAAACACCATCAATGTCCTCCGGGAAGTGAGAAGAACACAGCACTTCGACAACCATGAGTCCACGATACTCCTTCGGATGAAAGAGATGGGAGTTAAGATGGGCATAGCCAGAAAAGAGAAACTTAGTGGGCGTGTAAGAAGACTAGTCAAACAACACAGAAATGGAGTCGTCAGTCCTTGGACACTGACTTGCTGAGGAGGCGATCTCAGCACCTATGGACATGTTCTGAGTGCAGTGATGATGACCCGATAATAACTCAATAATATTTCAAAAACATGTAACTAGTACCACTAAAGTATGGTTCAAAGATCAGAATGTAGCAGTACTAGTCTTAGTTTGTATTGGCGTCACCGCAGTCAGTGCATTCCCACAATCGTTCTGCCGCCCGTTCCAGAAACCATCGAAATGTTCGTCTACTGATTGTTCCCGTCCTGCACTGATTGACCGTGTTACGTTCCTTTTCCGCAGAGGATGTTTCTCCTTTTTCTTTGTCGCACCATGTTCCACCATCCCTTTGACGCGTAGATTATACTCAGCTTCCTTGACGCCATCTTGTGAGATGTGTTCGTTATTGAGTTATTTGTGGGTCATCATCATTGCACTCCGAACATGTCCATAGGTGCTCAGATCCCCATCTCAGCAATTCCCAGGAATTGATGATGTCGGCCCGATCCATTGGTTGCCCGTTCTCAACGGCAGCGCAGCTAGCCAACCTGTCCGCTCTTTCATTTCACCGTACTCCGCATGTCCAGGGACATAGACAAAGGTGGCCTTACGTATTTTGGACTTCTGCAATGGCTCTACCCATTGCTTGCGTACAGAGCCCGCCTCCACTTTTTTTTATCATGTTCATCGAATCACTCTGCGTACTTGCGTGGGTGTAGTATTGTGACTCTAACCATTTGAATGCCTTGGTCACTGCCATCACCTCCATTTTCATGCTACTCGTGGTCATGACGTATGCACCACTGTCTTCGTTGACTATTCTGCCTGCCGAGCGTACTGTAAATGCCCATGCACTTCTTTGGTGTCGTCTTACAGATCCGTCTATATAGTTGACTGCATATTTCTCATCGGTGTTATCGCAGATGAGACCGTTGATCTCAACATTAACCACAACCGGGTTCTGTTCCCTACTTTTCCTGTCGAGTGTGACAATACACGAGATGTGTTTCTTTAAAGCCCTTGCCATTTATACGTGTCCATTTTTAAAGTTTCCTGTGCAATGGGTGTCCCGTCAACCTGTCGACTATCTTATCGTCACGAACACCCGCATTTGGATATATATATATTTCCAAGTTAGGCTGCTAACATGCGACATGTCGAGTTGGTGCACCCATTCTCTGAGACGTTTGTTATTATAAATCCGGCGTAACATGCTTTGTGAGTCTGTCAAGATAACCGCTTGTGTTGTTGGTCTCTTAACCAGCCGTGTGGTAGCTTCTGTCACAGCCTCAATCTCCATGCGTGTGCTGGAGTTAGTAGCCGTGCAGATTCCTGCAATTTTCACTATCACCTTTCCATTAGAATACGCAACAAAACGTATGTCGCTCGGGACACTCCTTATGGCCAAGCCATCAGCGTAGATGATCGGGGCTTGAGTTTGGGATTAAAGTTGCATTACTTCCTACACCTCGGACTCAGTCATGCTCTGCTCCCAATCTCGGCATTTCCTGTCAAAGAGTATGACGACCTTGGGTAGCCAGCACCTGTCATGCAAATCTATCCAATCCCTGTCAGTAGGTATGTTCTCCTTCTTGCATAAGCCCTGCAGTGTTGTCTCACCCTCTTCCAGCCACAATCTTCCGCGCTTAATGATATGGTTATGGTTAGTCGAAGGTCCTGGTATCACTGCAAACGAATTAAAGTCCATAATTGCTCAACCACCCGTGCCAGTGGAATCATTCGAATTAAAACGAATCTCATTGAAGGATCCAAACAAATTAAGGCAGCTGCCGTCTCAATCATAGCAGTTACAACATACGCCAAAAGACATAAGGCCAAGCGGCACCGAAAGTGAACGCAGCCAAACTGTCCTTCGTTATACGATATCATCATTCATCGTAAGCAATCGGAATATCGAAACACGATCCCAATGAAAAACACAGCTCATGGTGTGCACAGAGCACTAAAACTCAATAACTCCAGCTCAAGCCGAACTTGGAATTTGGGGAAACTGCAACAAGGAACACTTAAGACACAGCCTAAACGGTTACTGCCTCCTATCCGCCATATTGACAGGAAATCCATGCTTAATGCTGTTGCTTTTCATTGGCTGTAGTTCTTGTATCAATGGATGCATTTAGTTCAATGCCACCTCCAAGAAAGCTTTTGTCTTAATGTACCTCTGTCGTGCTTGAATGCTTGAAAAGTCCAACAGGAATCGCATAGCTGGGATTCACGTATTCCTGGTGCATCCCAACACGGCTCACATAACCTCGCTCTGTACCCATTCTAACTTAGCTAACTGAGTGTGAGAAAGGGTAAGAAGACCCAGCCTGTTTTTAATAGTTGTGGCTACACTAAGCGGAATAACATTCGTAGATGGAAGCCAGATCTCGTCATAACCTTTACTACATTCACGCCGTCCTGGCGTTTTGGACCATACTGTTTATATGATGGTTGAAAGACAATGATCTGTCGAAAGAAATCCCAAGGTGCCCGTGGACTCTTCCAATGTATGTACATTGTACATCAAAACATCCGCTTGCATAAAATCATTGCTTAGTGAGCATTAGATCAATTTTGTTCTGCCAAGATTGATCACAGTTCCGTTATTGCCACGATATTTAGAGATTCTATCAACAGTGGTCTGCAATTTCTGCGTGATGTCATTACGGTTTCTGTCCTGGATGTACCCCATAGTTTAGTACTTCCCCGCCTTTCGTATTTGTTCTGGTATTAATATATTTATTGGCTTGGACCTGATGAAGGCTTTTGCCATAACGTCGTAGTTTGTCTCGTCTCCCTATCGATTTAACTACTTAATACCATTTTATGTTTATTTTACGTTTTTTGCAACTCTACTTACGGTCCAACATAATATTCAATATATTATATATGTGTAATAACTTTAATAAGCTACTATTATTTTTCGATACGATTACCTGAACTGCCGTTTGAATTTACGAAATAAAATGCAGTCTCTCTCGATCTATTAAGTTCATAAAGTTGCCTTTCACAATCAAAGCAGTGAAGCAAACGATATGTTCTTCTGCTTTCTTCTTTTCTCTTTCACTGATACCTAAAAGGTGTCGTGGTTTATATCATTTGTCGTTCTTGAACTGCTCGAACTGTCTGAATTAGTGACTTTCCTTTGTTGTTACATGTCTGTGTTACTGCATCTATCCATCTTCTTCTGGGTCTTCCTCTTGGTCTTTTCCCTTGCATTCTCGAGAAGAACACCCTTGATGGTGATTGATAAGGATTCATTCTTACCAGGTGGCCAAACCATTTAAGTTGTTGATATATTCTTGGCAGGGTTTTGTTCCTATTTTCTTATGGTTTCATTTGGTATTCTATCTCTTCTTGTGTTGTTTGTTACTTTTCTCAAGCATCGCATCTCACATGTATTGATCTTTCTTAAATGTGATTTAGAAAGGGTCCATGTTTGACTTTCATAGCACAAAGTTGGTATGAAAATGCTATTTATCATTTGTTGTTTAGCTGGCATAGAAATGTTTGGATGTCTTAGCAATGGTGAAAGCTGGTATGTGACAACATTTGCTTTTTGTATTCTCATTTTCATTTCTCTGTCTAGTTTTCCATCTTCTGTGAACATTGTGCCCAAATACTTGAATTCCTCTACTTGTTTTATTTCTTTATCTTTGATCTTAATGTTTAATGAGAGTCTTAATTTGCTTATTCTTATAGCCTCTGTTTTTGCTATGTTATTTTTCATACTGTAGTTTGTACAGCTTTTATCTAGAGATGTTAAATGTTGTAGCAGGTTTTCATCCTCATATATTAGGCATTGGTCATCTGCGAAGAGTAGCTCGTTGATGTTGGAGTTTTCTACCTCTATGTTATTGTTATATATATATATATATAAGCTGTGACGTCATGGGACGCACCAAAATGGCAGCTTATTTATATTCGAGCCATGGACTAAGCAATGTTTACTTTGAACACCACGATATCTGTTATTGCTGCGAGTTGGCAGATTTTTGAAAATGTATTCAAGGGTTTGAACATAAATGTTTGTTCACAGTTCGTTAACCTTTGCTGTAGATAAAGTCTTTAATTTGATGGCTTCGTTTGTGACCTTGGTAGCTAAGGACTTAACTTGTGCAAACGGATTGCATTGGCAGGGATTATTTTGAATCTATGAAGTGGGCTAATTTTGTATTTAACTCAAAAGCATATGTACTTTTTAACCAAAGACCTTTTTTTTTTGGGGGGGGGGAGCTCAAGGAAGATATCCCCGATGGAAGAATAAATTGTACTATTAGTCGCATAAATGATTCGCTTCCAGAGGTTTATGATGTAAACAAAGCAGTTTTGTCATTGCAAGTAAATAATGTCCACACCTATAATTGGTCAGGATTGTGTAGCAGCAGCAGCTTTATAGCGAACACAGAAAACATCATAGGATTGTGCTGTTCTGAAACAGAACCACTCTCCATGTGTGTGCCACATATTTACACCCCAGAAAGAAATACTGAATATAACAACATCATATGCCGTCTGTGATATTAATGACCACAAACCAGGAGCATCCTGTATGATTGATACAACTGTTGCACCAAGCACTTCATCAGCAGAGCCAGATCTATGGAATGTTGATCTGACATTGTTCTTGAATAATGTCCAAGTTAATGAGACATCAGAATTGTGTGGCAGCAGCTGCAAGAAGGGAGCAAAGAACATCAAGTTCTGCTGCTATAAAGGAGACTTGCCTTGCTATACCAAAATTGCCTTAAATGGGATAACTGTAGTTTAAAACTTCTCCTCTTGTGTAAACTAATCATTCACATCCAAGAGTGAATCAGTGAAGGTCACAAAATCATATTCTCTCTGTGGTTTTACTAACTACAGGTCAGGTGGCTTCTGTTGGATTGGAAATGATAACTTACCACCACTGTGTGTCTATATGTTTGGAATTGGAGTCATCAACGATGGCCTAACATCATCAAGTGCTACGACGATCATCATTTTCGGGAGGACGCGAACTTCCATGGTATATGGTGGATAGGCGGCAGGAACCATTGAAGGCTATGTCTGAAAAGTGTTCCTTCTTGCAGTTTCCTCATATTCCAAGTCCGGCTTGTTGCAGGAGCTACTGAGTTAAGTGCTCTGTTCACACCGTGAGCTGTGTGTTTTATCCGTTTTGATTGTGTTCCGATATTCCAATTGTTTACGATGAATGCTGATATCGTATGACAGGGAACGGGTGACCGTGTTCACTTTCTGCGCGGTTTCGCCTGATGTCTTTTGGCGTGTGCTGAGACTGCTACAATGGGGACTACAGTTACCTTTCTTTGTTTGGGAGATGTGTTAGTAATTCGGATGATTCCACTGGCATGGGCGGTTGAGAAATTATGGATTTTAATTCGTTTGCAGTGATACGGAGCCTTCCATAACCAAATAACCAGATATGGAAAAAGAAGGGCAGCAGAAGAGACTGCAACCAATATAGAGGAATATCACTATTAAGCCACACAGGGAAGTTATATGTCAAGATAGCTGAAAAAGATTGAGACCAATTATAGACCCACAACTAAGCGATGCTCAGATGGACTTCAGGAGGAACAGAGGTTGCCCACACAGATGCCCTATTTATCATAAAACAACTAGCGGAGAAAACAATAGAGCATAATAAAACACTATATACAGCTTTTATTGACCAAGAAAGGCGTTCGATGGGGTGGACAGGGAACAACTATGGTCCGTATTGCCCTTTTACGGAGTGAGTCACCACCTAGTAGAGATATGTAAGAGCCTCTATGAAAGTAGTCGCACTACAGTAAGATCTTCAGCAGGCTACTCTAAACATTTCACCATTAACTCCGGAGTAATACAAGGCTGCGTGCTTTTCCCCTTACTTTTCATCACATATATGGACAATATATGCAAATTAGCATGCCCAATCAAAGGAAATATACCAACACGGATGATAACAAGCGATAACACAAAAGAGAACGAAATATACGTACCAGAAAACAACAGAAGAGAGGAAGAAATAAATGAAATACTATTTGCAGACGACCAAGTTCTGATACATGAAACAACTGAGGACCTACAAGAACATATCAACAGGCTAAACAACACTTGTAAACAATACAACATGAAGATCAACATAAGCAAAACCGAAGTAATGGCAATAGCGAGAAAGAAAGAAAAAACTAAACATCATAATAGATAATACAACTTTGAAGCAAGTTGACAATTTTAAATATCTGGGTAGCACGTTAACACAAGACAATAACCAAGAGACCGAGATAGATATAATGTGTAACAAAGCATGTCAAGTTATAGGCCAAGTATCAACACTATTGAAAAACAAATAAAACAATAACAAAAGCAATAACTACGGAAGCAAAAAGGGCAATATATAAATCAATTTTTCTACCAACTCTGTGCTATCAGTGCCAGAATTGGACGCTGGACTCTAGAACAATAAGAAAGATAACGACCACCGAAATGAAATGTGTCAGAAGAATGACAGGAAACAGCTTAAGGGACAGTGTAAGAAACACTGACCTGAGGAAGAAAACTCGAAATTGAACCAGCCATCGAATACATAAAGTTACAACAGATAAATTGGTTCGGCCACATAACAAGACAAAAAGAACTAACAATGACTCAAAGAGCCATAAACAAACGCTACGAAAACGCCAGATTAAGAGGAAGACCGAGAAAAAGATGGATAAAGGGAATACTAGAGTCACTAGGAGGAATAACATCAGAAGAGGCCAACAGAAGAGCAAAGAATCGCAGATTGTTTCTCACCTCGACGCCAACGGCAGCAGAAGAAGGATAGAAGTAGAAGAAGACAGATACATTTTTCTAGATCTAGAGTCTAGAGAACGTGAAATGTCCCACCATTTTGACTCGGAAGAATTATGGAAATGTACCAATCAAATACCAGTGGGTAAAGAGAAACAGCGAAGACGATGGCGCTGGATAGGACACACACTACGGAAGCCAACTGAGAGTATTACACAACAGGCCCTTTTTGGAATCCCTAGGGGAAAAGACAAAGAGGAAGACCAAGGAATTCTTGGAGAAGGCAGAGATGGAGATGACGGGGAAGACATGGAATGATCTTAAAAGAATGGCAAAAAACAGAACGACTTGGAAAGTGTTAGTTGAAGACCTATGCCCCACTGGGATCTAAAAAGGTAGAAGAATATATATATATATATATAAATATATATATATATATATATATATAAAATATATATATATATATATCCTTCCTTTCTCATCTAGTAACCTTTGAGGTCGTTGCGTCACTACTGACAGACATCACCAACCTTCGCCATAGTAGTATAGGTGCCTATTTAAATGCATTGAAAATGTTCTCGATGCTGCACCAAGACCGCACGGGATTTGCACCGACTTGCACTGTGCAAAAAAAAAATAAAAATTTTTAGGTTCCGCCGAATCGTAGAATTTTTTTTTGGCTCCGCAACTTCGTCGATGGGATCCGCAACTTCGTCGATGGGATCAGCCACTTCGTCGACGGGATCCGCCACTTCGTCGTTCCGTTTTTTTGTGCTCCGTGCGCGGTGGGGCTTATCGGATTATCTCGTCGAACGTTGGATACGTGGTCTTAAAAATATTTACGTTTAAGAATATTAAATTAATATTATCCTTCCCCAGAAAAGATACCAGACTGCTTAAGAGAATGGCTTGGTAGAAGGTCATCAACAGAAATGATAAAATAATCTGTCCAAATTTTAAAAATTCAGAATTATTGATGGAACTCTCTCTCTCTCTCTCTCTCTCTCTGCGTTCAGGACTCAATCAGAGTAAGGATTCCAGACTCCCACATGAAGTCAGCTGTCAGGCTAAGTGTGTTGATCGCCCCCACAGACAGAACATCACAATTAGAGTCTGTCAGATCAACTCTGACTGAACACCCGTGAATACGTTGCACTGTGTTCTGCGCCAGTGGCCCAGTGCATCCGATTTCAGCCAGCATTTTATTCGGGTTTGCTTTCCCTAGCCTTTGATTGTCCCCAATCTTCCTGCAAGGCAGCAGATTGTCTTTTCTGTAGGGGGATTCTGCCCTTAGATGGTAGGCCCTCCCAGGTTTACGAGCACCATCTGCCCGAGTCACTAGAGGTGACTAACACAGACATGCACACACAAAGATGTGAGATGTGACTAACACAGACGTACACACACAAAGATGTGAGATGTGACTAACACAGACATGCACACACAAAGATATGAGATGTGACTAATACATACATGCACACAGCGATGCGAGGCATGACTAACACTGACACACATCAAGATATATGACACATGACTAACATGCACATAAAGATATGAGATATAACTGACATTGACATGATAACACACAAAGATATGACACATGCCTAACATAGATATGCACACAAAGATAAGAGATATGACTAACATATATGCACACAAAAAGATATGAGATGGAACTAACACAGACATGCACACACAAAGATATGAGATATGACTAACATAAACATGCACACAAAGATATGAGATATCACTAACCCAGACATGCACACACAAAGATATGACATATGACTAACACTGGTACACACTAAGATATGAGATATGACTAAACACAGACACACATAAAGATATGAGACATGATTAACACGGACACACCGAGATATGAGATATGACTAACATGACACACACCAAGATATGAGCCATGACCAGCACACACAAGCTAAGATATGAGCCATGGCTTCACTAAAAAACACCAAAAAATGAACCATGTTATAGCACAGAAACACATTAAAGTGCCCATATGCTTGGGCTTGTTGTAGTCGGCAGACTCTTCTGACGTGGGAATCACAGGTTTCGTGATGGAACAACAATGGCAAAAAAAAAAAAAATTCAGCTCCCGGGTGGGGAATCGAACACCGGTTTCCGCGTGACAGGCGAGGATACTTACCACTATACTACCGACGGCCACAGAATTAGAGGCTAAAATATTATAACAGCTGAAGCACAACTAAGTAAAGACATGAGACATCTAGAAGAATACGCGGGGGATTATCTCATGTAAAACTTGACCGCTGGGTGTTGTGGTCCCTGTCAAGAGATATACAATATGCGGGTGGCGAGGTCGGGTGGGGGGGGGGTGGGGCGGTGGATGCGAATTAGAAATTACGTTTAAGAATATTAAAATGAATATTAAAATGAATTTTTTTTTAATTTTGAAAAAACCTTATAAAATAATATGAAAATAACCGATGTTGTCGTGACTCTGCAGGATTATCTCAGGTAAATGGGGGCTTATCTCAGGTAAATTCAACAGCATGTTCCAGCGCTTCTAAATCTTGTGAAAGATATGGTCAGTGTGTAGTATCGCTGTTCACTTAACATCATCATGTGTCATGTGGGCTCGGCGGTTTATCTCGGGGATTATCTCGAGTGGTTAGGCGACAACCTGTAGATACAATTAGTGGAAAGTGTAGGGGCGATGTGCCTAACTTTATTAGTCGTCACGGGGTGTGTTATTGATGACTATGTTGATAGTCATCGTCGTCATGTACCTCGGGATGAAAATATGTTGTCGGTGTTATTAGTGTCTACGTTTTTTAGTATCGCTGACATGGTAACGTCATCAGCATGATCATCATGTACCATCATCAACATGTACCCATCATCAACATGTACCCATCATCAACATGTACCCATCATCTCTTCATGTCCCACTACCATGTGTAATCAGCATCATCAACATGTCCCGTCCCCTCATGTGCCACCATACCCTCCCCTCCACAGCATAATCACCTGTATACAGAGACATTATACCCCCACCCTCATCGACCTCGGTCGGGGCTCGGATCGGCGCTCGGGTCGGCGGCTTATCTCGACTCGGGGCTCGGGCAACATCATCATGTGTCGTGTTTTGTAGTAATGTGGTATTGTGCTAACATTAAATAGTGATGATCTCGCTCTCTCTCGCTCTTTCACATTCAAGGTAAATCAAGTCAAATAAAAACAAATTAACATCATCATGTGGGAAACCCCAAGATAGGTAATGAAACCACTCCGCCCGTAACCACGTATAAATTGAGACTTAAAAAAAGAAAGAGCGGAATCCCAACACCAAAATGGGAACGGTGGAGAAAATATTGAGACGTCATTACTTTGACCCTAGTCGACCAGGGGCGTATAGTGGTGCAACGACCCTGCAACGTAACACCAAACTGGGACTTGCAAAGATCAAACAATGGTTGAGTCATCAGGATACCTGTACCCTTCATAAACCAATTCGTTGCAGATTTGAAAGCCGTCCCATTATAACGAGTGGCCCCCAACAGCAATATCAGGCAGACCTAATTGATTTGAGACATTTGAAAAACCACAACGATGGATATTCCTATTTGGTTTCTTGCGTGGACGTTTTCAGTAAATTCGCATGGTCTGTACCGATACGAACCAAAACGGGGAAATCCTTAGTGGAAGCCGTCGGTAAGATATTTCTTGATGGGAAACCCGCGAGTTTTCAAACGGATAAGAGGTCAGAGTTTCTGAACATAACATTTCATAAATTCCTCGCCGAGAACAACGTTCACTTTTTCACTACACAGAACGAAGATATTACGGCCGCCGTGGTGGAACGCTTTAATAGGACTCTGAACAACGGATGTGGCGATATTTCACGAAATCCAATAAACTGTCTTATGGGCGAGTCCAACCCGCCCTACTTCAAAGTTATGACCATTCGTATCACAGAAGTATAAAAATAGCACCGGTCGACGTCAACGCAGACAATCAAGAACAAGTATGGAACACGTTGTATAAAAGCAAACGTAACTTTAAATTTGAAAGACCCCTGTATAAGGTTGGTGATCGAGTTAGAATGGTCCTGGGCAGACCCAATTTTAAAAAGGGTTATGTCCCGGCTTGGACGGTGGAATTATTTTCCATCAGTCGAGTAAATGAAACAAACCCCGTTACATATGTGTTGAAAGACGATAATGACGATGAGATAGAGGGGTCATTCTACACATCGGAAATTCAAAAAGTTGGAGACAAGCACGAGTACAGAATCGAGAGTATCATAACCGAGCGTCACACATCATTTGGACGAAAAGAAAGTTTAGTCAAATGGTTTGGGTACGATTCCTCATTTAACAGTTGGATACCGTCCAAGGACATTGTCAGATACAAAAACTAGAGATGAGAGAAGAAGAAGAAGTGGAAACTTTTGGAGAGCCCGAATTGCGAGCCGTAAACTCGGGAGTGAGGAGAGAGCGAACCATGCTGGGGTCGGTGTTTGGGAAACTATCCACCTACTTAGAACTTGTCTTTATTTTTCAAGTGATAGTTATATATACCGTTGTCGCGGTCTCGTTGCTCAATCCGACCACCGAAAAGCCAGACGCAAAGGAGGGAAAACTGTGGATAGCCCTACTGAGCAGCTGTTTGGGTTACATGCTACCGAATCCAAACTTGGAGAGGCGACGGTGAAACGAGTAAAATGAGTTTTTATGTCACCCTACCCAGCAATGCATCTATGGAACTTTTTCTTTTTAAGGATAATAACCCCGGCCACTTTTTTGTTAAACTCCCTCAGACCATTGACATTTCGACGCAGTATGAGATCGCATTGGTGGAGATACAGTTTCCGCTAAATTATTTCAATGTAATAGAGGGTGATGTCTGGATTCGTTACGAATCTCTCGCTAACGACTATATTTGCGATGCTAGATCACATTTCATCGTGACCCTGGAGCCGGGGTTATACATGAAACCCGATGGTTTCATCAACGCGTTGAATTCGTTGATCGTAAAAGCGGAGGCGAAGGAGTCGAACGGGGTTGTGACAGCGAAAAAAATGAGATTCATTTACGCTAAGGAGGCAAATAAAGCCATCTTGAAACTCTACGAAAAAGGGGTCAGCGTTACCATAAGCGACACTTTGAAAAACATGTTAGCCTTCCCCACGACCTCTATATAAGACACAGCTCCCGATATCTTCAGCGTGGGCGTAATGGACTGGGAAAGTGTTGCGAAGAATGTCTACGTCTACTGCGATCTCGTTTCCATCAGTCCGGTCGGGGATTTGATGGTGCCTCTCCTCAGGAGCGTGCCCGTTCTCAATAGAAATCACACCGTGGTGTTTCAGATCTACGATAAGCCTCACTACCTACCCCTGAGTCGATTTTTCTTCGATACCGCGGAAATCCTTTTAGCCAACGAACACGGAAAAACCATTCCATTCACCCACGGAACGTCGGTGCTAACGGTACACTTTCGAGCAAAGAAACATCTCGAGCTGGTATAATGGTGAGACACCCCCCCCCCCCCACAATCGCGATGTTGAGTTATACGAAGACTTTTACTGTTGTCAGGCGGGTGATGGAATGCCCTTGTTTATAGGAGGTCGAAGTCAGTGCGGTCGAGGAATCGGTAGTTTCTTTGGGGGAATCGGGAGGGCTATTTTACCCTAGTTAAAAACCGGCAGTAAGGCCTTGCTCTGAGAAGGATTGGGGACCAGTCTGCAGGTAGCACAGGACGCATTAGCCGGGAAAAATGTCGGTGCAGCTTTCAAAGAACGAGCTAAGGAGGCCGGTCAGCGGTTGATACACAGGGCCGTAGACCACCTGAATGGTATCAACCAATCAGGAAGTGGTTTACGACAAATCAGAAAGCGAGTTATGAAGTTACCTCCACCAGGAGAACCCGTTACGAAGAGGATAAAACCGACAGCTAGGTAGTTCCCCCTTCATTCGCTGTACAGCAAGAAGACGAAGACGAGGGCGGCAAGGGATATTTTCGATTAATAATGTCCCTTATTCACCCTAAGTCGTGTGAATGTCTTCACTCTGGTCTGGATTTATTTAGCGTTCCACCCACACAGACATCTCTAGACTCTGGTCAATTTATTGAAATTCGTCCGATTGCAGTCTTGTCGCCTGGGACACCCATCCAGTTTTTCATTTCTGGAAACAGCGAGGAGTATTTAGATCTTTTCAACGCGTTTTTGCATCTGCGGGTCAAGATCACCCTCCCCAATGGGGATATTGTACCACCGGATGCCGAGGTAGGACCAGTCAACAGTTGAACGGCGAAAACGGGATACTTAACGACCGCTCTATCTACAAAGACACAGCTGGCCACCACGATGATTTGAAAGAAAATGAGGATTTTAAAACACAGCGCGATTTGACTTCGGGTTGTAAAGAGGTTGAAATGATGGGTCGTCTGCATTCTGATGTCTTTGTGCAGGATCGTTACATGTAAAGATCAAACTCACGCACTCTAAGGATGTGTTCAACTTGTTTGCTCACGATAGCTCTGTGGGTTATAAGAGTGTTATCACCTACGCCGCGCTCGTGGTCAGGAAAGCTAAGCTAAACCCTCGATTTCTCTGGCCCACGAAAAGGCTCTCTTAAGCGGGAATGCTCGGTACCCGATCAAGAGGGTTACCATCAAAACATTTTCCATCGCTAGCGGGATGTTCTCCCACAGTCAAGACAATTTATTTTTTATCTTAAACACCAACCCGTATAGTGATAGGTCTGATTACGGCCAGTGCGTTTAATGGTGTTTATACCGCTAACCCTTTCAATTTTCAACACTTTGGTCTGACTTTTATGAACTTGACGATCGAGGGGAAATGTATCTCGGGAAAGCCTCTAACTATGGACTTTGAACGAAATCAATACGCGAGAGCTTTCTTTGGTACAAATCTGGCCATGGGTCTGATTGGTAAAGACGCTGGGAATAACATTGATTATCGAGAGTTCAAGGACGGATTTTGTCTATTTGGTTTTGACCTCTCATCCAGCCTACTGGACGCTCCCATTTTGAGCTAGCCGCAAGCGGACCCTTGTCGATAGAACTCAAGTTTGCCACTGCCACAACTACTCCCCTACAAGTTATCGTCTACGCCGAGTTGGACTCAGTACTCGAGGTGTCCAAGACACGGCAGATTCTAACAGACTTCGCCGTTTGAGAGAAAAAAGATGAACACGAGGGAGATTTACAACCTTTTGATGTCGGTTATTTCCGTTCGACGTTGTTCGCTTGTTAGTGTCATTCCACGAAATCATTTACCGCCCACCATCGACCCAACCGCGACCGCAGTCTTTGTCATAAACACCGATCCAGCACACGAACCTGGTGAACATTGGGTGGCCCTCTTTTACAACGGTCTCGGGGAATGTGAGTATTTCGATTCCTACGGTTTACCTCCCAGACACGTGGATATTTTTAACGTTATAGAGCAAAACTCACACGTTCCATTCGTCTACAACCCGCGGGTGTTGCAAGATTTGTTTAGCAGCACGTGTGGTCTATATTGTGTTTATTATATACTTCTTAAGTGTCGTGGCGCGAAACATAACAGAATTCTCATGCCTTTTTCATCGAGACAACACATAAACGACCGTATCATTTATCGTTTGCTCGCCCCGTGGTTATTTCGACTTCGCGTTAACCAAGGGAACCTCACTCTTGTTAATCAGACGACAGATCCGGCAGCCAATATGGATGCCTCGGGTGTTTCAGCAGAGTCACCAATTACCTATTCCAGCTTTGATCAAGGTTTTGTCAAAATGGAGGGCGGTTGTGTTTTGAAGGCTAATGAAACTTCCTGTGTTTGATAGACATTTAACACAAACAAACAGTGCCACCAAAACAGGAGAGAGGAAGCCCAGACGATTAAAATTATCAACAACCGGACAGTAATATATTTCAAATATGTATTGTATTAATAAAACTGTGAAATATAGAACAAATTTTGTTTTGCTTTGCCATGAATGTGAAAGAGCGAGAGAGCGAGATCATCACTATTTAATGTTAGCACATTACCACCTTACTACAAAACACGACACATGATGATGTTGCCCGAGCCCCGAGCCGAGATAAGCCGCCGACCCGAGGTCGATGAGGGTGGGTATAATGTCTCTGTATTTACAGGTGATGATGCTGTGGAGGGGAGGGTATGGTGGCACAAGAGGGAACGGAACATGTTGATGATGCTGATTACACATGGTAGTGGGACATGAAGAGATGATGGGTACATGTTGATGATGGGTACATGTTGATGATGGGTACATGTTGATGATGGTACATGATGATCATGCTGATGACGTTACCATGTCAGCGATACTAAAAAACGTAGACACTAATAACACCGACAACATATTTTCATCCCGAGGTACATGACGACGATGACTATCAACATAGTCATCAATAACACACCCCGTGACGACTAATAAAGTTAGGCACATCGCCCCTACACTTTCCACTAATTGTATCTACAGGTTGTCGCCTAACCACTCGAGATAATCCCCGAGATAAACCGCCGAGCCCACATGACACATGATGATGTTAAGTGAACAGCGATACTACACACTGACCATATGTTTCACAAGATTTAGAAGCGCTGGAACATGCTGTTGAATTTACCTGAGATAAGCCCCCATTTACCTGAGATAATCCTGCAGAGTCACGACAACATCGGTTATTTTCAAATTATTTTATAAGGTTCTTTCATAATTAAAAAAAAAATTCATTTTAATATTCACTTTAATATTCATTTTAATATTCTTAAACGTAATTTTCTAATTCGCATCAACTACCCCACCACCCCACCCGACCGCGCCACCCGCGTATTGTATATTTTGACTGGGACCACAACACCTAGCGGTCAAGTTTTACCTGAGATAATCCCCCACGTATTCTTCTAGGTGCCTCATGGCTTTACTTAGTTGTCCTTCAGCTGTTCTAATATTTTAGCCTCTAATTTTGTGGCCGTCGGTAGTATAGTGGTAAGTATCCTCGCTTGTCACGCGGGAGACCGGTGTTTGATTCCCCACCCGGGAGCTGAAATTTTTGTTTGTTTGTTTTTTCCATTTTTGTTTCATCAATAATTCTGAATTGTTAAAATTTGGACAGAATTATTTATCATTTCTGTTGTTGACCTTCTACCAAGCCATTTTCTTAAGCAGTCTGGTATCTTTTCTGGGGAGGGATAATATTCAATTTAATATTCTTAAGCGAAAATATTTTTTAAGACCACGTAGCCAACGTTCGACGAGATAATCCGATAAGCCCCACCGCGCACCGGAGCACAAAAACACGGAACGACGATGTGGCGGATCCCATCGACGAAGTGGCGGAGCCACAAAAAAAAATTCGACGAATTGGCGGACCCCCAAAAATTTTTTTTTTTTTTTTTTTTTGCACAGGGCAAGTCGGTGCAAGTCCCGTGCGGTTTTGGTGCAACATCGAGATCATTTTCATTGCATTTGGGTTGCGTAAACAGGCACCTATACTACTCGCCATTTATCACTAACTGCACTAATATTTTACCAAACTACTGACTCATCATAAGTGCCTGCTACCAACAGTCTATTCAGACGCTAAAGGCCATATAATTTTTCTTTAAGACTTTGCAAAGCCAAGATTTGTCCATTCTTTGATGTTATATTCCCATATATTTCTCTTTCTGTCTCCTTCTTTCTCCTTTCATTGTTCCCTGCAGAATAGCATTTGCAAGTTTAGGGTATCGAGATACGTTGCCAAACTATTTAATTGTTTTAAACAATAGCCAAAAAATGTTCATGCACTCCAATTGTTTGTTGTAGGCTTTTGCGAACTTTTTCACTTGTGGTACAATTTAAAAAAAGAGATGCCTCAAATACATCAATTACGTTTTGTTTCCATAGCCTGTATATTTTATTCTGTAATTGTTAAAACCTCTTGCCTTTGAAAATAGGCTTTGCAAGGGCTGCTGTAGGGAGCCGTGATAGCTCCAGTGGTTAGTGAACTGGACTACAAAGGCCAAGAGGTAGTGTTCGATCCCAACCGACGGCCACCGGTTCACCCAGCCTTTAATGGGTATCGGATTTTTTCTGGAAAAGTAAAGCGGCACGGGCGTAATACCGATCACATTACCCCAAAAATCGTATGTCGAAGGTCTGTAAAATTTATGATCACTAACACCATATACCCTATACACCACTTGGTGTGACGGGATGACGGGGGTACTTTACTTTACTTTACTTTACTAAGGGCTTCTGTAGTTTGTGCTATTCTAATCGATATTTCAGATTCTGCATCCTAATCGTCGAGAATTCATCATTGAATGTATGAACACTTTCTATATGTGGTCCTATTATATTGGTTTTTTATATAACTTTTTTTCAGTAAGCTATATCCAGCAATTATTTTATTTAGTTGTGCAGGTCAGTTAGTATTTATTCTGTTCTCGCTAAACAATCGATGTCATCAGCATCGTGTTATTTATTCCTGCCACCTATACTGACAGTACGTTCAATATCTTCTAAGCATCTGTCATGATTCTTTCAAAGAAAATATTTAAAAAGTTAAGATAGAGTAAGCTTTGTCGAACTCCAGCTGTTGTTCTGAACCATCGCTCTCAGTTTCCGTTAATAATTGCTAACCTTTAAGTCTTGTAGATGTTTTATACCGTGTATTCTGTACATTCTCTTCGTCGCTCTTAAGGCTTCATGCCAAATACTATTAAATATTGTTTAATAAGTATGAACACATGATAGAGTTCTTGATGGTTTTAAAGGTATTTTTCGTAGAGACGTCTAAGCGAAGTTATGTTCTCTTGTACTTTGACGCGCACGAAAATGTGTAATGGTAATGGGTAAAAAAAGGGAGGGGGGGGGGTGGGAAGCACTCTTACCCCAGGGGATAGTGGCAGAGATGTAGTAAGTAGACTAAACACTTCCAAACATCACCTGAAAACAAAAGCTAGACACATTTTCACTTCCGGCCAGAAGATAGATCATAGGAAACAAATTTTCGGACAAGCCGCAAGATCAAAGGCTAACAACTTCTGCTCAAGGACTAAAACTTGAAGATTGGCAGGAAATCACAGGTGTTAGTAGAGGCACATTTCCGGTCAGGCGGCGAGATGAAAGGTTAGCAGTGCCTCCCTCAGGAGTCCAGATCGCAAGTGAGCAGGAATTAGCCGGTGTTTGACACCTATGATACTTTTAAATTCACAGTTGTCAGACTGCGAAAGGAAGCATTGTTGACACTTTTCACGACCCGAAGGCCCATGTAGACGACTATATATAAAGATACCCACGGAAGACAGGTCAATTAGTAGCAGAATCAGAGAAAGATAAACGTGGTAGTTAACGTCAGATGGTAGTTGTAAGTTAGTTTAAATCTACCCCAAGTAAATAGTCTATTAACTAGAGTCCTTACCTGGGACTTGTGGGACATCCTTTCCTTTAGGAAACATAGTAAGTTGTTGACAAGATATAGTTAAGAAGTTGGAATTAGCTTGTAAAGAAATGAACCACTAAATGAACAGTTACAATGTTTTCATCGGGAGTTGCTTCTGATTGTAACCTGTAGGCCTAAATTAGAAGTACCTTAGAGCATCTAGAAGGGAGAGATCACAACCATAAGATATAAGCGAGATATAAGAAATTGTTAGAAGACCAGTGTACCGGAAGATTCCTTATTAAACTGCAAAGAGTGAATTGATTGACATCATCATCATCAAGTACCGGGCCTACTGCCGTAGGTGATCATGTCTCTCCACAACTTTCGATCTCAGCAGCTATTTATCATTTATTCTGTTGTTGACCTTCTGCCAAGCCATTCTCTTAAGCTGTCTGTTATTTTTTCTCTTTGCTTCCCTCTATCTCTCCGTCCCTTAATATTTCCAGTTGTTACAATATATTCCAGTTGATCTCTTCTCATTACATGGCAAAAAAATGATGATTGTTTCTTCCTAATATTGGAAATTAGCTCTCTTTTTGCTTTGACCGCTCTCAGAACATCTTCATTATTCTTCTTAGCTATCCATGGTACTGTCAAAATTTTTCTGTAAAACCACATTTCTACAAACTCCAGTGATTTTCTTGTCTGTTGTCCTTTTGTCCATGATATGCATCCATATGTTAAGACTGGCTCTACGTAACAGTTAAGAACTCTTTTTCTTGTTTCTATTGTCAAAAATGGATTGCATAATATTTTCCTCATTTTTTGGAAAGCTGCTTTTGCCTGAGCCATTCTGCATCTCACCTCTTTTGTACATCTTCCGTCTGAGGTTAATAAAGTTCCCAAATATTTAATTTCATTTACCTGTTTTAATATTGTTCCACTTGTCTTTATTTTGCACCGAGGTGATGTCTTTTTCTTTGTTGTTACAATTACCTCTGTCTTTTTGCTATTAAGGCTGAGTCCTTTATTTTTGCTTTCTTTCACTATAATGTCCAACATTTCTTGTAACTCATTTTCACTCTTAGCGATTAAGACTGTATCATCAGCATACCTTAGATTATTTACATTATGACCTCCAACTGTTATTCCAGGCATGCCCCTTATGGATCTTAAAATAATCTCACTATAATATTAAACAAATCTGGTGACAGCACACAACCTTGCCTAACACCCTGTTTTATTTGTTGAAACATTCCCAATTGGTTTCCAGTTCTTATGGCCGCTGTTTGTTGAAAGTACATGTTCTTTATTATTCTTAGATCTTTGCTTTCTACGTTTATGCTTTCTAAAATGTTAATTATTTCTTGGTGCTTTACTTTGTCAAATGCCTTGGTGTAATCTATGAAACATAGGTATAGATCTGTTTTCACCTCTATGGCTCTTTCTACTAAAGATCGTATGATATATATGGCATTGCTTGTTCCTTTATCTCTAACAAAAACCACACTGTTCATCGCTAATTTCTGGACTGATTTTGTTTCGCACTCTTCGCATGATGATTCTTAGTAATATCTTAGTCATATGACTCATAAGGTTTATTGTGCGATGATCATCGTATTCAATCGCACCCGATTTCTTTGGTAGTGCTATGAATATTGATTTGAGCATGTCGTCTGGTATATATCCGCTGTTGTAGATATTCAATATTTTGTTTTTTTTATTTCTATTCCAAAATCAACCATGGCTTCAATCTCTTCTTTAGTTATATTATCTGGTCCAGGAGCTTTGCCTGCTTTCATATTGCGCAAGACATCTTCCACTTCTTCTCTGAGTGTTTCTGGTCCTTCTCCGTTGTCCTTAATATTTACTTCTGTTCGTTCATCATTATAAAGATATTTAATGTATTCTGCTCATCGTTCCCTTATGTTTTCTTGATAAATCAACAATTCTCCTTCCTTTGATCTTAGACATCCATTTTTTATTGCATTTTTCTTCCTGTTAATTCCTCAATTTGTTTGTATATAACTTTAGCATCTCCTTTCAGTTGCATTTCAACCTCTTTGCATCTCTCTTTTAGCCATGCTTCTTTTGCTTCATTGCATTTTACTACAATTTCTTTATTTAATCTCTTATACTCATCTTTATTTTCTTTATTTCTTCTTCTTGTATCCATTAGATGCAAAATGTCATCTGTCATCCATTTCTTTCTTGAATTTGTCCTCACTGGTGTTATGAACTCTTTTGATGTTTGTTTCATTGATTCTTTTAGCATTTCCCACTGTTCATCAATGCTTTGTATCTGCTCTATTGCATTGTACCGGTTCTGAATTGTGATTTTATATTTGTCTTGCAGCTTCTTGTCTGATTTTAGTAAATCTAAATTTAACTTGATGTTAATTGAGGCTCGTTTTGTTGTTTTTAATTTTACTCTAAGCTTTCCACAACTGGTACATGATCACTATTGCAATCTGCACCTGGTCTAGTTTTCACACACACCAGACTGTTTCTAAATCTATTGCTTTTCATTATACAATCAATTTGATTACGTGCGTTGTCCCCTGGGCTTTTCCATGTCCACAGACGTCTTGGATGTTGCTTAAACCAGGTGTTTCCTATCATCATGTTGTGTGTTCTTGCCCAGTCAATAGTTTCTCACCTTTTTCATTCCTCTCGCCTAAGCCATAATGACCAACTACTTTCTCCACTCTTTCCTTTCCTACTTTTGCGTTAAAATTCCCTAGAACTATGGTGTTTTCATGTTGATTGACATACTTGTAATAAAAGCATAAAATTGTACGACCTGGTCTTGTTTTGTCATTTTCGATTTGTGTGTTATTATGAAGACAGTCATCGCCATCACCATCTTTAACTACCGTGTCATCATCATCATCGAGTGCCGTCTCCGCAACGAAGGTTGGCTACCATGGAGCGCCATTCTACTCTGTCTTTTGCCTTGATGGTGCAGGTTGTCATAGGCTGATTTGTCCATCTTTTGATGTTAATCGTTCATGTTAGTCTTGGTCTGCCTCTGCCTCTTTTACCTTGTATTTTCCCCTCCAGGATTACTTTTAGTAGGCTGTTGTGTCTTTTAACATAGCACAAAAATCACATTTGTCTTGTTTGAATTGTGCTTAGTAGTTCTCTTTTCATTTATAGTTGTTTTAAGACTTCATCGTTTGTTTTCTTTTCCTTCCATCTAATTTAACCTATTCTTCTATAAATCCACATTTCAAAGGCTTCAATTCTCTGTTCTGATTTATTGTTCATGTTTCTGCACCATATAGGAATATTGATAAGATGTAACATTTTGCTATTCTTAGTTTTAGCACTGGTATTTGTTTTGATGTTAGTATATTTATTCTTCATGACATTAAATTTTTTTTTTTTTGCCATTCCTATTCTTTTGTTTATTTCAGTTGTACATTTTCCATCACTGGTATGTCCAAGGTAGTTGTAGTTCTGAACTCTCTCCAGGTCTATTCCTTCAATTTTGATGTCCACTTGTGGGTTTTGAGTATTTTCTCTGTTCGTGATCATAGTTTTAGTCTTTTTGATATTCATATCTAGTCCATATTTTTTGTTTGTCATGTTTATTTCATTAAGTAATTGTTGTAGATCTTTATGATTCTCTGCTAGTAGTACAGCATCGCCAGCACATCTTAGGTTATTGATTCTTTCCATTAATTTGTAGGCCTGGCATCGCTATGATGTTTTTAAAGATTTGCGCAGTGTATAGATTAAACAAGCTTGGTAATAATCTCCTTGTCTTACTTCTCTTTTTATGTCCATGGGTGTAGAGTTCTCCTTGTTATATTTTATTATTGCTGTTTGCTCCCAGTATAGATTACATATTAGTCGTATATCCATGTCATCTAGATGTATCTTTTTTAGGCATTCTATAAGTTTTTTGTGGTGTACTTTATCAAAAGCTTTGGCGTAGTCTATGAAGCAGGCATATATTGGTTTCTTTACTTCTGTGTACTTTTCGATTAATGTTCTCATGCAAAATATGGCTTCTTTTGTTCGGCTATTTTACCTAAATCAAATTGCTGCTCATCTATTTCAGTATTGATTTTATTCTGAATCCTTCCTTGTATAACTTTTAGCAAGATTTTTGTAACATGGCTCATTAGGCGTATTGTTCTAAAGTCACTACATTCAACTGCACCATTCTTTTTTCATCATCATCATCATCATCGTGTGCCCTCTCCGCAAAGAAGGTTGGCTACCATGGATCGCCATTCTACTCTGTTTCTTGCTTTGATGGTGCAGCCTGACATAGATTGACTTGTCCATCTTTTGATGTTACTCGTCCATGTTAGTCTTGGTCTGCCTCTGCCTCTTTTACCTTGTATTTTTCCTTCCAATATTACTTTTAGTAGGCTGTTATGTCTTTTAACATGCCCCACAAATTTAATTTGTCTTGTCTTAATTGTGTTCAGCAGTTCTTTTTATTTTCAGTTGTTTTAAAGCTTCATCGTTTGTTATCTTTTGTTTCCATCCAATTCTACGTATTCTTCTATAAATCCACATTTCAAAGGCTTGAATTTTCTGTTCTGTTTTCTGGTCTAATGTCCATGTTTCTGCACCATAAAGGAATATTGAGAAGATGTAACATTTTGCTATTCTTAGTTTTAGCCTTGGTGTTATTTGTTTTTTTTGTTAGTATATTTTTCATAACGTTAAAATTACTTTTTGCCATACCTATTCTTTTGTTTATTTCAGTTTTGCATTTTCCATCATTGGTTATAGTATGTCCTAGGTAGTAGTAACTCTGGACTGTCTCCAGATGTGTTCCCTCAACTGTGGTATTTAATTGTAGGTCTTGAGAATTTTCTTTGTTTATGATCATAGTTTTAGTCTTTTTGACATTCATTTCTAGTCCATATTTTTTGCTTGTTATGTTTATAACATTAAGCAATTGTTGTAGGTCTCAGGGATTTTCTGCTAGTAGAACATTATCATCAGCATATCTCAGGTTATTGATTCTGATTGACCATTCATTTGGGCAATGCAATGAAAGTTGATGTTTGTAGTTCATTTGGTATGTATCCTGTATGGTATATGTCGTTGCATATGTCTGTAACCACTTCAATGCCAAAGTCTTCTAGTGCCTGTATAATCTCTATCTGTATGCTGTCAGGTCCTGCTGCTTTTCCCTTTTTCATTGTTTTTATAGTTTTTTTCCACCGCAGATTTTAAGATGTTATAGTCTGATGTACATTTTATAACTGGTTTCTTATCCATTTGATCATGAAATAGTTCTGTTTTATATTCCTGCCATCTATCTATAATTTCCTTATTGTCTGTTAGAATTTTTACTTTTTTGTCTGCAATGCATTCACCTTCTGTGGCTTTTTAAAATTTTTATTAGTCATTCTCTTTATTTCTGTGTGCAGTCCTCTTAAGTTTTGTTTGCTTTCCATAGTTTCTATTTCTATACATTTTTGTCTGAGCCAGTCTTCTTTTGCCTTTTTGCACAATTTGCGTATTTCATTATCTATTTTATTGCATTGGACAGTGTTCTTCGCTACTACTTCGGTTCAACTACCGTGTCAGTTAACAAAATAACGGACGCTAACACATGTCTACCAGTACCTCTATTCAAGATGACGTATCTTCTGTGTAACACATAGACGAAAAGTTGGTACCGTGACGAGGAAGATAAATTATTACGAACATGTGATACAATCAATGATGACGGAAGGTCTAACAGACAAAGTTATTAAAAAGAACTGTCATTACAGAACAAATAATCAAAGAAAAGCAAGTTACAGTATACAGAGCACAGAGTCAATGCATCTGTTATCCAATAAAATAAAGGGAAAAAGATATATCCACATTGTACTTTGATGGCTGATCTTCAACAACCCATCGCAAGCGGACTTCAAAGCAAGGACCGACCGACACACTAACACTATCAGCAGTTCAGCACATAGATAAACATCGCTGTGCAGAAAAAGGGGGGGGGGAATAATTAATCCTCAACAATTGAGACAAATAAATTCATTTTGGAACAATACATGTTTGAACTAGTAAGCCGACCTCGGCGATATGAAAAAAAAAAAAAACATTCGTGTGTAGTTGAACTGTGTAGTAGTGAAGTTTGAAACCGAGAAATGGTATCACTCGCGGCGCACAACAATTGCAAAACTTCCAAACCGTATATAGAGTGGAAAAAAGCGAGACACCAGTGAGTGATCAATTATTTAAATTAATAGGTAATTAATTTCGTATTGATTATTTAATTATGGACTTATGAATAATATGAATCGTTTTGAAATAATATATGAGTTATTCAGATTTTCAGAATATTCGGATACAAGTGATTCTTGTTATTAATTCATAAATTTTATTTCAGAAAATCCAAGAGCAGATAGAGTATAATATAACAAAACTTAAGGTTGATTGGTTAACTGGAACCAATCAACAATAAATACAGCAAGAAATTTAATCCGAAGATGGAGTCTGCAACCGCAGAAGAACAAAAGTGCGAAACAATGAAGCAACTGGAGTTGTAACTTGGAAAAAAGTGAGCAGGCAAGGAATAAATACCAGCATTCCTACGTATAGTCTATCTATATATCTATCTATTGTCCTTTCGAACCGAAGATGGGCACATAGGGCAGAACCACAATCTCAAAAATAGAAACCTTGCGTGCCAAAATGGCACATATTGCAGAGATCACTGCTCTAAAATATATAGCGCTGTTTCCATAACAATACTTTTTACAATGACAGCTTGTCAAGCCATCGATCAACCTCCTTAGTCTCCTCTTACAACATGCCTGGACGGTCACAGTATCACTATTCTTTACCTTCCTCATAATGAGGCCCCGGTAACACACGGGATGTTTCTTGTGCGTAGCATAAAATCACATACATGATAATGTGACTTCTGTACATTTAAAACTATAAAGATAGATAGAAGACATAGACAAATATATCTTTTGACAAAGAGTTCAAAGACATGAGAAATATAGCGTTTCAAGCAAGCTCATTCGGTGCACCGGATGAATCATTATTATGTTGCAATTAGTGAGCTAGGAATAACCCCGCCATAGAATAAAAAAAAACAACAGATACAATGGTTTGGCCACGTGATAAGGAAGAAAAATAAAAATATAATACAAGAAGCCTTCAATTAACGTTGCGGGAACACAATACCAAAGGGCCGACCAAAACAAAGATGGATTGACGAAATATTAGAAACACTAGGAAAGATAGCAGCAGAGGCGAACAGAAGAGCAAAAGTCCGCAAATTAGATCTTCCCTTGACGCTGAAAAGCATAAGGAAGAAAAATAAGAATCATTAATTTTCTCGGTAATTAAAATGAATTCACTATACTATTAGCATACATGAAGGAAATTTTGCTCATCTCCATTTAATTTGAGCCCTGATAATTTGTTGCTTATGTCCTATCTATGTCAAGGCACACAGTCAGTAGGTTACAGTCATCATCATCAAAAAGTACCATGCCTGCTGGTGTAGGAAATCATGTCTCTCAAAAACTCTCGATCTAGACAGTTATTTCTAATTGTTATTGTTGACCTTCTGCCAAGCCATTCTCTTAAGCTGTCTGGTATCTTTTCTCTTGGCTTTCCTCTATCTCTTCGTCCCTCAATTTTCCATGTTGTCACAATATATTTTTCCATTCTCATTACATAGCCAAAAAAAACGATGATTGTTTCTTCCGAATTTTGGAAATTAGCCCTATTTTTGCTTTGGCCTCTTTCAGAACGTTTTGATTACTTTTATTAGTTGTTCATGATATTCTCAATATTCTTCTACTAAACCACATTTCTAACGCTGGCACTGATTATTTTGTCTGTTGTCTTATTGTTCGTTATTCAGATCCATATGTTAAGACTGGTTCTACGTAACATATAAGAACTCCTTTTCTTGTTTCCTTTGTCAAAAATGGATTGCACAGCACCTTCCTTTTTTTCAGAAAGCTGCTTTTGCTTGAGCCATTCTGCATCTCACCTCTGTTGTACAGCGACCATCTGAGGTCACCAATGTTCCCATATATTTAAATTCATTTACATGTTTTAATATTGTTCAATTTGTCTTTTTCTTTGTTGCTACCATTACTTCTGTCTTTGTTATTGAGGCTACGTCCTTTATTTTTACGTTACAGTAAAACATACTAAAATGCTGTTTTATTTAAATATGCACAGCTTGCTTCTGGAGCTGAGTTTAGTGCTCTGTGCACACCGTGAGCTGTGTTTTTAATCCGGATGGTGTTTCTATGTTCAGATTTCTTACAATGAATGATGATATCGTATGGCGAAGGACAGTTCAACTGCGTTCACTTTTGGTGCCATTGGCCGTATGTCTTTTGATGTAGATGCTATGATGGGGTCTGCAGCTGCCTTTCATTGTTTGGAAAAGGAGATGAATTTTAATTCGGATGATTCCACTGGCACGGGCGGTTGAACATTATGAGTTAATAGGACATTCGTTTGCAGTGATGCTGGGGCCTTCGACTAACCATAACCCATACACAGTTAAAGAGACATGTACATTTTAATAAGAGACGTAACTATATTGATAATATCAGTCCATTTTTTAAATTTAAATTTAAAATTATGTAATAGATATATAATAAATCATTTCTAAATTAAATTCCACAGAATTTAAGAATATGTTATTCTATAAAAACTGACTTACATAGGTAATATTTATATTCAACATTTTAAAAATATGCCTTCTGCTGTGTAATTAATATTAATTATTAATTCTGTAAAGTTTTGTTACACCAAACGTGATTTTTATTTATATGAAGGACTCATAAACAACACTGCTGGCGTGCGGGATGCTCTTACTTCCCTATCATACATAAATTCCCAAGAACAAACTTTAGAAAGAAATAATGGTAAAGACAGTTTCTTATATATGCTTGGTGAGAAAATATTTGCACCCGAATTTGCTTGTAAGTCAGGCTATGATTATGGAAATGTAACACATCTTTTAAAAGTCAACTGTGCTTTATAAAGGAATACAATTTAAATAGAAAAAAAAGTGAACTGTTGAAAACATTTGAAATAATTATATATATTTTCTGAAGCAGAAATTGCAGATTGGTTTCCTATCTTTTTGTATTAACCATATACAATATTGAGCTATGTTTATATGGTAATATCTAAAATAAATTGTGTAATATACATATATTTATGTATATATATTTATATAGATGCTTCGTTTCTGAATGAAAAAAAAATTGTTTAATAACTAAATTCATGCTATTGTCATTTTTTATTTCGCTCTCTCTCTCTCTCTCTCTCTCTCTCTATATATATATATATATATATATATATATATATATATATATATATGATGTTCTGTTTGTGGGGGCGATCAACACACTTAACCTGACAGCTGACTTCATGTGGGAGTCTGGAATCCTACTCTGATTGAGTCCTGATCGCAGATATATATATGTTATTGTCACTCTCTAAACGCTTTAAACAGTAATAAAAGAGTGGGGAATATAACCAACGCCTTCTTTTATAGACAACCATTACCAACACAGAGCATACCTCTTCAATAAAAAATACACCGAAGACTCATCAAAACTATAATTACACTACAATCCTAACCTTCCACTATAGACTGCCATTACGAATAAAGTAGCCATTCTGTGATAATTAGACACCCCTCTTTTTCAGCTCAGTGGTTAGTGAAATGGACTACAAAGGACAAGAGTTAGGGTTCGATTCCAACCGACGGCGTCCGGGTGTATCCAGATGCGCTGTTTCTTAGTTATTTATTTACTTGTGGGCGCGATATGTCGTAATCGCGTTGGGGCGGCTTGACTTCAGCTGATGTACAACTGATGATGCGTGTTCTACTCGCACGCTGTGTCGATACATATCGATCGTTACTTTGTTTACTTTACTGGCGGCCTTCACCGATCGGTCAGTCTCGTGCGTACTTGACCTCAGCTGGAATGTGCTGATCTAGCTGTTTACAATAGGGCCAACACGCCTTCGTGCCCACTGGCTATCGTCTCAGCCCTGACCCCATCTGTTCACTGTCGTACTTCTGGTTCGTTGTTAAGATGACTGTTTCACGTTGTGGTTCCGCGACAACTTGATTTGTTGTTATGATTCTTCCCCGAGGTTTGACGCTAGGCTAGATAATTATAACTGTGTAATATATAACAATGTATTGAATATAAGAGTTAGTTCCGACTTTTAATTCTGCCACAACGGACTCTCGTTACACACTGGATATGACAGTTTACACACTTAGAGTGCACTCTACAAGTTCTCCATTCTATCGCCCTAACACTTGTTTCTGGGCTCCACACGCATTCATACTCGCATCTAAACTATATGTGGACCGTCCCCATTAACGGCCCGCCCTAAAGCCGGCCCGGCTGTTTCTTGGTACTCGTTACTATCTCTTAATAGTGCTACTTACTAATCTGTTCTTCACTGGTCTCTGCATCTCCTAACTATCCCGTGTTCTTTGCTGGCTAAAATTCTATTATCATTGCTTGATGTTATGACACTACATCGTCACTCCCTGCCAGCTCGTCTCTTCCAATCTTCGGTCACTCAATCCTCTATCAAGTGCTTGTCAATCTTTTGTGTTTACTTCTTAAATTTGAATCTTGTCAGCCAATCAAAATTTACTTCCAAGCGTCTGTCTGCCCACTCACTTCTGGAGATGGCCTTCCGGTTTTGCACGTGAATTTCGACCCATAGTCTCATTTTTCTCCTGACGTCGTCTTAATGTCTCTTTCCTTGACATTGTTCTCTCGTTTGTTTATTCCTCTATTCTCTCCATTCCTCCCCCTTCTACACCTACGCGTCTGTCTGCCCACTCACTTCTGGACTTGGTCTTCATTTTTTCCCAGTGCATTTCGACTCATCTCTTTATTTTTATTGTGACTTCGTTTTAATGTCTTTTTCTTTTTTTCTCCTTAACCGTGTTCTCTCGTCTTTGTTTCCTCCTATACTATCTCACTCCTCTCTCTTCTACACGGGTTCACCCAGTCTAAAATGGTACCGGATTTTTTCTAGTAAAGTAAAGCACCACGAGCGTAATATCGACCACATTGCCCCAAAAATCATGCGCTGAAGGTCTCTAAAATTTATGGTCACTAACACCATATTCCCTATACGCCACTTTGCGTGACGGGGCTATTTAATTTTAGGGAATAATAGAACGAAGAAGTATGTGTTAGCACTCGGAAATAATGACAGACAAACAACAACAGAAAAAAACAAAGAACAATATATGGTCCGAAGCGAGATCGAACCCGTACTCAGTGGCACCGCGCCTTGCCACGAGAAGCCGAACGTTTGGTACACTGCCACGCAGCCAACTAAAAAATTGGATAATGCAAGCAGTGTCTTACACGAAGGCGTTCCCATGACTATAGCATAGGGTTACGATCACAGATCGGAAATAAATTGTATATCTGTACTTTCCTATTAATGCAAGTATCTCCCAGTAGGGCTGAATACTTGTGTTGCAGACAAGCATTTATTGGACGAAACAGCACGAATAGTAGTTTCCAGTGGTTATATACTATATACAAATAATAATAAATAAATATTATTATATAGGGAAATTCCGAGGCGATAATAGGGAATAATAGAACGAAGAAGTATGAGTTAGCACTCGGAAATAATGACAGACAAACAACAACATAAAAAACAAAGAACAATATATGGTCCGAAGCGGGATCGAACCCGTACTCAGTGGCACCTTGCCTTGCCACGAGAAGCCGAACGCTTGGTACACTGCCACGCAGCCAACTAAAAAATTGGCTATTGTAAGCAGTGTCTTACACGAAGGCGTTCCCATGACTATAGCATAGGGTTACGATCACAGATCGGAAATAAATTGTATATCTGTACTTTCCTATTAATGCAAGAATCTCCTAGTAGGGCTGAATACTTGTATTGCAGACAAACATTTATTGGACGAAACAGCACGAATAGTAGTTTCAAGTGGTTATATACCATATACAAATAATAATAAATAAATATTATTATATAGGGAAATTCCGAGGCGATAATAGGGAATAATAGAACGAAGAAGTATGAGTTAGCACTCGGAAATAATGACAGACAAACAACAACATAAAAAAACAAAGAACAATATATGGTCCGAAGCGGGATCGAACCCGTACTCAGTGGCACCTTGCCTTGCCACGAGAAGCCGAACGTTTGGTACACTGCCACGCAGCCAACTAAAAAATTGGCTATTGTAAGCAGTGTCTTACACGGAGGCGTTCCCATGACTATAGCATAGGGTTACGATCACAGATCGGAAATAAATTGTATATCTGTACTTTCCTATTAATGCAAGAATCTCCTAGTAGGGCTGAATACTTGTGTTGCAGACAAACATTTATTGGACGAAACAGCACGAATAGTAGTTTCAAGTGGTTATATACTGGATACAAATAATAATAAATAAATATTATTATATAGGGAACTTCCGAGGCGATAATAGGGAATAATAGAACGAAGAAGTATGAGTTAGCACTTGGAAATAATGACAGACAAACAACAACAGAAAAAAGCAAAGAACAATATATTGTCCGAAGCGGGATCGAACCCGTACTCAGTGACACCGCGCCTTGCCACGAGAAGCTGAACGCTTGTTACACTGCCACGCAGCCAACTAAAAAATTGGCTAATGCAAGCAATGTCTTACACGAAGGCGTTCCCATGACTATAGCATAGGGTTACGATCACCGATCGGAAATATATTGTATATCTGTACTTTCCTATTAATGCAAGTATCTCCCAGTAGGGCTGAATACTTGTGTTGCAGACAAACATTTATTGGACGAAACAGCATGAATAGTAGTTTCCAGTGGTTATATACTGGATACAAATAATAATAAATAAATATTATTATATAGGGAACTTCCGAGGAGATAATTGGGAATAACAGAACGAAGAAGTATTTGTTAGCACTCGGAAATAATGACAGACAAACAACAACAAAAAAAAACAAAGAACAATATATGGTCCGAAGCGAGATCGAACCCGTACTCAGTGGCACCGCGCCTTGCCACGAGAACCCGAACGCTTGGTACACTGCCACGCAGCCAACTAAAAAAATTGCTATTATAAGCAGTGTCTTACACGAAGGCGTTCCCATGACTATAGCATAGGGTTACGATCACAGATCGGAAATAAATTGTATATCTGTACATTCCTATTAATCCAAGTATCTCCTAGTAGGGCTGAATACTTGTGTTGCAGACAAGCATTTATTGGACGAAACAGCACGAATAGTAGTTTCCAGTGTTATATACTATATACAAATAATAATAAATACATATTTTTATATAGGAAAATTCCGAGGCGATAATAGGGAATAATAGAGCGAAGAAGTATGTGTTAGCACCGGAAATAATGACAGACAAACAACAACATAAAAAAAACAAAGAAACATATATATGGTCCGAAGCGGGATCGAACCCGTACTCAGTGGCACCGCGCCTTGCCACGAGAAGCCGAACGCTTGGTACACTGCCACGCAGCCAGCTAAAAAATTGGCTATTGTAAGCTGTGTCTTACACGGAGGCGTTCCCATGACTATAGCTTAGGGTTACAATCACAGATCGGAAATAAATTGTATATCTGTACTTTCCTATTAATGCAAGTATCTCCCAGTTGGGCTGAATACTTGTGTTGCAGACAAACATTTATTGGACGAAACAGCACGAATAGTAGTTTCCAGTGGTTATATACTGGATACAAATAATAATAAATAAATATTATTATATAGGGAACTTCCGAGGCGATAATAGGGAATAATAGAACGAAGAAGTATGAGTTAGCACTCGGAAATAATGACAGACAAACAACAACAGAAAAAAACAAAGAACAATATATGGTCCGAAGCGAGATTGAACCCGTACTCAGTGGCACCGCGCCTTGCCACGAGAAGCCGAACGCTTGGTACACTGCCACGCAGCCAACTAAAAAATTGGCTAATGCAAGAAGTGTCTTACACGAAGGCGTTCCCATGACTATAGCATAGGGTTACGATCACAGATCGGAAATAAATTGTATATCTGTACTTTCCTATTAATGCAAGTATCTCCTAGTAGGGCTGAATACTTGTGTTGCAGACAAGCATTTATTGGACGAAACAGCACGAATAGTAGTTTCCAGTGGTTATATACTGGATACAAATAATAATAAATAAATATTATTATATAGGGAAATTCCGAGGCGATAATAGGGAATAATAGAACGAAGAAGTATGTGTTAGCACTCGGAAATAATGACAGACAAACAACAATAGAAAAAAACAAAGAACAATATATGGTCCGAAGCGAGATCGAACCCGTACTCAGTGGCACCGCGCCTTGCCACGAGAAGCCGAACGTTTGGTACACTGCCACGCAGCCAACTAAAAAATTGGATAATGCAAGCAGTGTCTTACACGAAGGCGTTCCCATGACTATAGCATAGGGTTACGATCACAGATCGGAAATAAATTGTATATCTGTACTTTCCTATTAATGCAAGTATCTCCCAGTAGGGCTGAATACTTGTGTTGCAGACAAACATTTATTGGACGAAACAGCATGAATAGTAGTTTCCAGTGGTTATATACTGGATACAAATAATAATAAATAAATATTATTATATAGGGAACTTCCGAGGCGATAATAGGGAATAATAGAACGAAGAAGTATGTGTTAGCACTCGGAAATAATGACAGACAAACAACAACAGAAAAAAATAAAGAACAATATATTGTCCGAAGCGGGATCGAACCCGTACTCAGTGACACCGCGCCTTGCCACGAGAAGCCGAACGCTTGTTACACTGCCACGCAGCCAACTAAAAAATTGGCTATTGTAAGCAGTGTCTTACACGAAGGCGTTCCCATGACTATAGCATAGGGTTACGATCACAGATCGGAAATAAATTGTATATCTGTACTTTCCTATTAATGCAAGTATCTCCCAGTAGGGCTGAATACTTGTGTTGCAGACAAACATTTATTGGACGAAACAGCATGAATAGTAGTTTCCAGTGGTTATATACTGGATACAAATAATAATAAATAAATATTATTATATAGGGAACTTCCGAGGCGATAATTGGGAATAATAGAACGAAGAAGTATGTGTTAGCACTCGGAAATAATGACAGACAAACAACAACAACAAAAAACAAAGAACAATATATGGTCCGAAGCGAGATCAAACCCGTACTCAGTGGCACCGCGCCTTGCCACGAGATGCCGAACGCTTGGTACACTGCCACGCAGCCAACTAAAAAATTGGCTAATGCAAGCAGTGTCTTACACGAAGGCGTTCCCATGACTATAGCATAGGGTTACGATCACAGATCGGAAATAAATTGTATATCTGTACTTTCCTATTAATGCAAGTATCTCCTAGTAGGGCTGAATACTTGTGTTGCAGACAAACATTTATTGGACGAAACAGCACGAATAGTAGTTTCCAGTGGTTATATACTGGATACAAATAATAATAAATAAATATTATTATATAGGGAACTTCCGAGGCGATAATAGGGAATAATAGAACGAAGAAGTATGTGTTAGCACTCGGAAATAATGACAGACAAACAACAACAGAAAAAAATAAAGAACAATATATGGTCCGAAGCGAGATCGAACCCGTACTCAGTGGCACCGCGCCTTGCCACGAGAAGCCGAACGCTTGGTACACTGCCACGCAGCCAACTAAAAAATTGGCTAATGCAAGCAGTGTCTTACACGAAGGCGTTCCCATGACTATAGCATAGGGTTAAGATCACAGATCGGAAATAAATTGTATATCTGTACTTTCCTATTAATGCAAGTATCTCCTAGTAGGGCTGAATACTTGTGTTGCAGACAAACATTTATTGGACGAAACAGCACGAATAGTAGTTTCCAGTGATTATATACTATATACAAATAATAATAAATAAATATTTTTATATAGGAAATTCCGAGGCGATAATAGGGAATAATAGAGCGAAGAAGTATGTGTTAGCACTCGGAAATAATGACAGAAAACAACAACAGAAAAAAAACAAAGAACATATATATGGTCCGAAGCGGGATCGAACCCGTACTCAGTGGCACCGCGCCTTGCCACGAGAAGCCGAACGCTTGGTACACTGCCACGCAGCCAACTAAAAATTTGGCTATTGTAAGCAGTGTCTTACACGGAGGCGTTCCCATGACTATAGCATAGGGTTACGATCACAGATCGGAAATAAATTGTATATCTGTACTTTCCTATTAATGCAAGAATCTCCTAGTAGGGCTGAATACTTGTGTTGCAGACAAACATTTATTGGAAGAAACAGCACGAATAGTAGTTTCCAGTGGTTATATACTGGATACAAATAATAATAAATAAATATTATTATATAGGGAACTTCCGAGGCGATAATAGGGAATAATAGAACGAAGAAGTATGTGTTAGCACTCGGAAATAATGACAGACAAACAACAACAGAAAAAAAACAAAGAACAATATATGGTCCGAAGCGAGATTGAACCCGTACTCAGTGGCACCGCGCCTTGCCACGAGAAGCTGAACGCTTGGTACACTGCCACGCAGCCAACTAAAAAATTTGGCTAATGCAAGCAGTGTCTTACACGAAGGCGTTCCCATGACTATAGCATAGGGTTACGATCACAGATCGGAAATAAATTGTATATCTGTACTTTCCTATTAATGCAAGTATCTCCCAGTAGGGCTGAATACTTGTGTTGCAGACAAACATTTATTGGACGAAACAGCACGAATAGTAGTTTCCAGTTTTTATATACTATATACAAATAATAATAAATAAATATTATTATAGGGAAATTCCGAGGCGATAATAGGGAATAATAGAACGAAGAAGTATGTGTTAGCACTCGGAAATAATGACAGACAAACAACAACAGAAAAAAAACAAAGAACAATATATGGTCCGAAGCGAGATCGAACCCGTACTCAGTGGCACCGCGCCTTGCCACGAGAAGCCGAACGCTTGGTACACTGCCACGCAGCCAACTAAAAAATTGGCTAATGTAAGGAGTGTCTTACACGAAGGCGTTCCCATGACTATAGCATAGGGTTACCATCACAGATCGAAAAAAATTGTATATCTGTACTTTCCTATTAATGCAAGTATCTCCCAGTAGGGCTGAATACTTGTGTTGCAGACAAACATTTATTGGACGAAACAGCATGAATAGTAGTTTTCAGTGGTTATATAATGGATACAAATAATAATAAATAAATATTATTATATAGGGAACTTCCGAGGCGATAATAGGGAATAATAGAACGAAGAAGTATGTGTTAGCACTCGGAAATAATGACAGACAAACAACAACAGAAAAAAACAAAGAACAATATATGGTCCGATTGAGATCGAACCCGTACTCAGTGGCACCGCGCCTTGCCACGAGAAGCCGAACGCTTGGTACACTGCCACGCAGCCAACTAAAAAATTGCTATTGTAAGCAGTGTCTTACACGAAGGCGTTCCCATGACTATAGCATAGGGTTACGATCACAGATCGGAAATAAATTGTATATCTGTACTTTCCTATTAATGCAAGTATCTCCCAGTAGGGCTGAATACTTGTGTTGCAGACAAACATTTATTGGACGAAACAGCACGAATAGTAGTTTCCAGTGATTATATACTATATACAAATAATAATAAATAAATATTATTATATAGGAAAATTCCGAGGCGATAATAGGGAATAATAGAACGAAGAAGTATGTGTTAGCACTCGGAAATAATGACAGACAAACAACAACAGAAAAAAACAAAGAACAATATATGGTCCGAAGCGAGATCGAACCCGTACTCAGTGGCACCGCGCCTTGCCACGAGAAGCCGAACGCTTGGTACACTGCCACGCAGCCAACTAAAAAATTGGCTAATGCAAGCAGTGTCTTACACGAAGGCGTTCCCATGACTATAGCATAGGGTTACGATCACAGATCGGAAATAAATTGTATATCTGTACTTTCCTATTAATGCAAGTATCTCCCAGTAGGGCTGAATACTTGTGTTGCAGACAAACATTTATTGGACGAAACAGCACGAATAGTAGTTTCCAGTGGTTATATACTATATACAAATAATAATAAATAAATATTATTATATAGGGAAATTCCGAGGCGATAATAGGGAATAATAGAACGAAGAAGTATGTGTTAGCACTCGGAAATAATGACAGACAAACAACAACAGAAAAAAACAAAGAACAATATATGGTCCGAAGCGAGATCGAACCCGTACTCAGTGGCACCGCGCCTTGCCACGAGAAGCCGAACGCTTGGTACACTGCCACGCAGCCAACTAAAAAATTGGCTAATGCAAGCAGTGTCTTACACGAAGGCGTTCCCATGACTATAGCATAGGGTTACGATCACAGATCGGAAATAAATTGTATATCTGTACTTTCCTATTAATGCAAGTATCTCCCAGTAGGGCTGAATACTTGTGTTGCAGACAAACATTTATTGGACGAAACAGCACGAATAGTAGTTTTCAGTGGTTATATACTGGATACAAATAATAATAAATAAATATTATTATATAGGGAACTTCCGAGGCGATAATAGGGAATAATAGAACGAAGAAGTATGTGTTAGCACTCGGAAATAATGACAGACAAACAACAACAAAAAAAACAAAGAACAATATATGGTCCGAAGCGAGATCGAACCCGTACTCAGTGGCACCGCGCCTTGCCACGAGAAGCCGAACGCTTGGTACACTGCCACGCAGCCAACTAAAAAATTGGCTATTGTAAGCAGTGTCTTACACGAAGGCGTTCCCATGACTATAGCATAGGGTTACGATCACAGATCGGAAATAAATTGTATATCTGTACTTTCCTATTAATGCAAGTATCTCCCAGTAGGGCTGAATACTTGTGTTGCAGACAAACATTTATTGGACGAAACAGCACGAATAGTAGTTTCCAGTGGTTATATACTGGATACAAATAATAATAAATAAATATTATTATATAGGGAACTTCCGAGGCGATAATAGGGAATAATAGAACGAAGAAGTATGTGTTAGCACTCGGAAATAATGACAGACAAACAACAACAGAAAAAAACAAAGAACAATATATGGTCCGAAGCGGGATCGAACCCGTACTCAGTGGCACCGCGCCTTGCCACGAGAAGCCGAACGCTTGGTACACTGCCACGCAGCCAACTAAAAAATTGGCTATTGTAAGCAGTGTCTTACACGAAGGCGTTCCCATGACTATAGCATAGGGTTACGATCACAGATCGGAAATAAATTGTATATCTGTACTTTCCTATTAATGCAAGTATCTCCCAGTAGGGCTGAATACTTGTGTTGCAGACAAACATTTATTGGACGAAACAGCACGAATAGTAGTTTTCAGTGGTTATATACTGGATACAAATAATAATAAATAAATATTATTATATAGGGAACTTCCGAGGCGATAATAGGGAATAATAGAACGAAGAAGTATGTGTTAGCACTCGGAAATAATGACAGACAAACAACAACAGAAAAAAACAAAGAACAATATATGGTCCGAAGCGGGATCGAACCCGTACTCAGTGGCACCGCGCCTTGCCACGAGAAGCCGAACGCTTGGTACACTGCCACGCAGCCAACTAAAAAATTGGCTATTGTAAGCAGTGTCTTACACGAAGGCGTTCCCATGACTATAGCATAGGGTTACGATCACAGATCGGAAATAAATTGTATATCTGTACTTTCCTATTAATGCAAGTATCTCCCAGTAGGGCTGAATACTTGTGTTGCAGACAAACATTTATTGGACGAAACAGCACGAATAGTAGTTTCCAGTGGTTATATACTGGATACAAATAATAATAAATAAATATTATTATATAGGGAACTTCCGAGGCGATAATAGGGAATAATAGAACGAAGAAGTATGTGTTAGCACTCGGAAATAATGACAGACAAACAACAACAGAAAAAAACAAAGAACAATATATGGTCCGAAGCGGGATCGAACCCGTACTCAGTGGCACCGCGCCTTGCCACGAGAAGCCGAACGCTTGGTACACTGCCACGCAGCCAACTAAAAAATTGGCTATTGTAAGCAGTGTCTTACACGAAGGCGTTCCCATGACTATAGCATAGGGTTACGATCACAGATCGGAAATAAATTGTATATCTGTACTTTCCTATTAATGCAAGTATCTCCCAGTAGGGCTGAATACTTGTGTTGCAGACAAACATTTATTGGACGAAACAGCACGAATAGTAGTTTCCAGTGGTTATATACTGGATACAAATAATAATAAATAAATATTATTATATAGGGAACTTCCGAGGCGATAATAGGGAATAATAGAACGAAGAAGTATGTGTTAGCACTCGGAAATAATGACAGACAAACAACAACAGAAAAAAACAAAGAACAATATATGGTCCGAAGCGGATCGAACCCGTACTCAGTGGCACCGCGCCTTGCCACGAGAAGCCGAACGCTTGGTACACTGCCACGCAGCCAACTAAAAAATTGGCTATTGTAAGCAGTGTCTTACACGAAGGCGTTCCCATGACTATAGCATAGGGTTACGATCACAGATCGGAAATAAATTGTATATCTGTACTTTCCTATTAATGCAAGTATCTCCCAGTAGGGCTGAATACTTGTGTTGCAGACAAACATTTATTGGACGAAACAGCACGAATAGTAGTTTCCAGTGGTTATATACTGGATACAAATAATAATAAATAAATATTATTATATAGGGAACTTCCGAGGCGATAATAGGGAATAATAGAACGAAGAAGTATGTGTTAGCACTCGGAAATAATGACAGACAAACAACAACAGAAAAAACAAAGAACAATATATGGTCCGAAGCGGGATCGAACCCGTACTCAGTGGCACCGCGCCTTGCCACGAGAAGCCGAACGCTTGGTACACTGCCACGCAGCCAACTAAAAAATTGGCTATTGTAAGCAGTGTCTTACACGAAGGCGTTCCCATGACTATAGCATAGGGTTACGATCACAGATCGGAAATAAATTGTATATCTGTACTTTCCTATTAATGCAAGTATCTCCCAGTAGGGCTGAATACTTGTGTTGCAGACAAACATTTATTGGACGAAACAGCACGAATAGTAGTTTCCAGTGGTTATATACTGGATACAAATAATAATAAATAAATATTATTATATAGGGAACTTCCGAGGCGATAATAGGGAATAATAGAACGAAGAAGTATGTGTTAGCACTCGGAAATAATGACAGACAAACAACAACAGAAAAAAACAAAGAACAATATATGGTCCGAAGCGGGATCGAACCCGTACTCAGTGGCACCGCGCCTTGCCACGAGAAGCCGAACGCTTGGTACACTGCCACGCAGCCAACTAAAAAATTGGCTATTGTAAGCAGTGTCTTACACGAAGGCGTTCCCATGACTATAGCATAGGGTTACGATCACAGATCGGAAATAAATTGTATATCTGTACTTTCCTATTAATGCAAGTATCTCCCAGTAGGGCTGAATACTTGTGTTGCAGACAAACATTTATTGGACGAAACAGCACGAATAGTAGTTTCCAGTGGTTATATACTGGATACAAATAATAATAAATAAATATTATTATATAGGGAACTTCCGAGGCGATAATAGGGAATAATAGAACGAAGAAGTATGTGTTAGCACTCGGAAATAATGACAGACAAACAACAACAGAAAAAAACAAAGAACAATATATGGTCCGAAGCGGATCGAACCCGTACTCAGTGGCACCGCGCCTTGCCACGAGAAGCCGAACGCTTGGTACACTGCCACGCAGCCAACTAAAAAATTGGCTATTGTAAGCAGTGTCTTACACGAAGGCGTTCCCATGACTATAGCATAGGGTTACGATCACAGATCGGAAATAAATTGTATATCTGTACTTTCCTATTAATGCAAGTATCTCCCAGTAGGGCTGAATACTTGTGTTGCAGACAAACATTTATTGGACGAAACAGCACGAATAGTAGTTTCCAGTGGTTATATACTGGATACAAATAATAATAAATAAATATTATTATATAGGGAACTTCCGAGGCGATAATAGGGAATAATAGAACGAAGAAGTATGTGTTAGCACTCGGAAATAATGACAGACAAACAACAACAGAAAAAAACAAAGAACAATATATGGTCCGAAGCGGGATCGAACCCGTACTCAGTGGCACCGCGCCTTGCCACGAGAAGCCGAACGCTTGGTACACTGCCACGCAGCCAACTAAAAAATTGGCTATTGTAAGCAGTGTCTTACACGAAGGCGTTCCCATGACTATAGCATAGGGTTACGATCACAGATCGGAAATAAATTGTATATCTGTACTTTCCTATTAATGCAAGTATCTCCCAGTAGGGCTGAATACTTGTGTTGCAGACAAACATTTATTGGACGAAACAGCACGAATAGTAGTTTCCAGTGGTTATATACTGGATACAAATAATAATAAATAAATATTATTATATAGGGAACTTCCGAGGCGATAATAGGGAATAATAGAACGAAGAAGTATGTGTTAGCACTCGGAAATAATGACAGACAAACAACAACAGAAAAAAAAAAGAACAATATATGGTCCGAAGCGGGATCGAACCCGTACTCAGTGGCACCGCGCCTTGCCACGAGAAGCCGAACGCTTGGTACACTGCCACGCAGCCAACTAAAAAATTGGCTATTGTAAGCAGTGTCTTACACGAAGGCGTTCCCATGACTATAGCATAGGGTTACGATCACAGATCGGAAATAAATTGTATATCTGTACTTTCCTATTAATGCAAGTATCTCCCAGTAGGGCTGAATACTTGTGTTGCAGACAAACATTTATTGGACGAAACAGCACGAATAGTAGTTTCCAGTGGTTATATACTGGATACAAATAATAATAAATAAATATTATTATATAGGGAACTTCCGAGGCGATAATAGGGAATAATAGAACGAAGAAGTATGTGTTAGCACTCGGAAATAATGACAGACAAACAACAACAAAAAAAACAAAGAACAATATATGGTCCGAAGCGGGATCGAACCCGTACTCAGTGGCACCGCGCCTTGCCACGAGAAGCCGAACGCTTGGTACACTGCCACGCAGCCAACTAAAAAATTGGCTATTGTAAGCAGTGTCTTACACGAAGGCGTTCCCATGACTATAGCATAGGGTTACGATCACAGATCGGAAATAAATTGTATATCTGTACTTTCCTATTAATGCAAGTATCTCCCAGTAGGGCTGAATACTTGTGTTGCAGACAAACATTTATTGGACGAAACAGCACGAATAGTAGTTTCCAGTGGTTATATACTGGATACAAATAATAATAAATAAATATTATTATATAGGGAACTTCCGAGGCGATAATAGGGAATAATAGAACGAAGAAGTATGTGTTAGCACTCGGAAATAATGACAGACAAACAACAACAGAAAAAAACAAAGAACAATATATGGTCCGAAGCGGGATCGAACCCGTACTCAGTGGCACCGCGCCTTGCCACGAGAAGCCGAACGCTTGGTACACTGCCACGCAGCCAACTAAAAAATTGGCTATTGTAAGCAGTGTCTTACACGAAGGCGTTCCCATGACTATAGCATAGGGTTACGATCACAGATCGGAAATAAATTGTATATCTGTACTTTCCTATTAATGCAAGTATCTCCCAGTAGGGCTGAATACTTGTGTTGCAGACAAACATTTATTGGACGAAACAGCACGAATAGTAGTTTCCAGTGGTTATATACTGGATACAAATAATAATAAATAAATATTATTATATAGGGAACTTCCGAGGCGATAATAGGGAATAATAGAACGAAGAAGTATGTGTTAGCACTCGGAAATAATGACAGACAAACAACAACAGAAAAAAACAAAGAACAATATATGGTCCGAAGCGGGATCGAACCCGTACTCAGTGGCACCGCGCCTTGCCACGAGAAGCCGAACGCTTGGTACACTGCCACGCAGCCAACTAAAAAATTGGCTATTGTAAGCAGTGTCTTACACGAAGGCGTTCCCATGACTATAGCATAGGGTTACGATCACAGATCGGAAATAAATTGTATATCTGTACTTTCCTATTAATGCAAGTATCTCCCAGTAGGGCTGAATACTTGTGTTGCAGACAAACATTTATTGGACGAAACAGCACGAATAGTAGTTTCCAGTGGTTATATACTGGATACAAATAATAATAAATAAATATTATTATATAGGGAACTTCCGAGGCGATAATAGGGAATAATAGAACGAAGAAGTATGTGTTAGCACTCGGAAATAATGACAGACAAACAACAACAGAAAAAAACAAAGAACAATATATGGTCCGAAGCGGGATCGAACCCGTACTCAGTGGCACCGCGCCTTGCCACGAGAAGCCGAACGCTTGGTACACTGCCACGCAGCCAACTAAAAAATTGGCTATTGTAAGCAGTGTCTTACACGAAGGCGTTCCCATGACTATAGCATAGGGTTACGATCACAGATCGGAAATAAATTGTATATCTGTACTTTCCTATTAATGCAAGTATCTCCCAGTAGGGCTGAATACTTGTGTTGCAGACAAACATTTATTGGACGAAACAGCACGAATAGTAGTTTCCAGTGGTTATATACTGGATACAAATAATAATAAATAAATATTATTATATAGGGAACTTCCGAGGCGATAATAGGGAATAATAGAACGAAGAAGTATGTGTTAGCACTCGGAAATAATGACAGACAAACAACAACAGAAAAAAACAAAGAACAATATATGGTCCGAAGCGGGATCGAACCCGTACTCAGTGGCACCGCGCCTTGCCACGAGAAGCCGAACGCTTGGTACACTGCCACGCAGCCAACTAAAAAATTGGCTATTGTAAGCAGTGTCTTACACGAAGGCGTTCCCATGACTATAGCATAGGGTTACGATCACAGATCGGAAATAAATTGTATATCTGTACTTTCCTATTAATGCAAGTATCTCCCAGTAGGGCTGAATACTTGTGTTGCAGACAAACATTTATTGGACGAAACAGCACGAATAGTAGTTTCCAGTGGTTATATACTGGATACAAATAATAATAAATAAATATTATTATATAGGGAACTTCCGAGGCGATAATAGGGAATAATAGAACGAAGAAGTATGTGTTAGCACTCGGAAATAATGACAGACAAACAACAACAGAAAAAAACAAAGAACAATATATGGTCCGAAGCGGGATCGAACCCGTACTCAGTGGCACCGCGCCTTGCCACGAGAAGCCGAACGCTTGGTACACTGCCACGCAGCCAACTAAAAAATTGGCTATTGTAAGCAGTGTCTTACACGAAGGCGTTCCCATGACTATAGCATAGGGTTACGATCACAGATCGGAAATAAATTGTATATCTGTACTTTCCTATTAATGCAAGTATCTCCCAGTAGGGCTGAATACTTGTGTTGCAGACAAACATTTATTGGACGAAACAGCACGAATAGTAGTTTCCAGTGGTTATATACTGGATACAAATAATAATAAATAAATATTATTATATAGGGAACTTCCGAGGCGATAATAGGGAATAATAGAACGAAGAAGTATGTGTTAGCACTCGGAAATAATGACAGACAAACAACAACAGAAAAAAACAAAGAACAATATATGGTCCGAAGCGGGATCGAACCCGTACTCAGTGGCACCGCGCCTTGCCACGAGAAGCCGAACGCTTGGTACACTGCCACGCAGCCAACTAAAAAATTGGCTATTGTAAGCAGTGTCTTACACGAAGGCGTTCCCATGACTATAGCATAGGGTTACGATCACAGATCGGAAATAAATTGTATATCTGTACTTTCCTATTAATGCAAGTATCTCCCAGTAGGGCTGAATACTTGTGTTGCAGACAAACATTTATTGGACGAAACAGCACGAATAGTAGTTTCCAGTGGTTATATACTGGATACAAATAATAATAAATAAATATTATTATATAGGGAACTTCCGAGGCGATAATAGGGAATAATAGAACGAAGAAGTATGTGTTAGCACTCGGAAATAATGACAGACAAACAACAACAGAAAAAAACAAAGAACAATATATGGTCCGAAGCGGGATCGAACCCGTACTCAGTGGCACCGCGCCTTGCCACGAGAAGCCGAACGCTTGGTACACTGCCACGCAGCCAACTAAAAAATTGGCTATTGTAAGCAGTGTCTTACACGAAGGCGTTCCCATGACTATAGCATAGGGTTACGATCACAGATCGGAAATAAATTGTATATCTGTACTTTCCTATTAATGCAAGTATCTCCCAGTAGGGCTGAATACTTGTGTTGCAGACAAACATTTATTGGACGAAACAGCACGAATAGTAGTTTCCAGTGGTTATATACTGGATACAAATAATAATAAATAAATATTATTATATAGGGAACTTCCGAGGCGATAATAGGGAATAATAGAACGAAGAAGTATGTGTTAGCACTCGGAAATAATGACAGACAAACAACAACAAAAAAACAAAGAACAATATATGGTCCGAAGCGGGATCGAACCCGTACTCAGTGGCACCGCGCCTTGCCACGAGAAGCCGAACGCTTGGTACACTGCCACGCAGCCAACTAAAAAATTGGCTATTGTAAGCAGTGTCTTACACGAAGGCGTTCCCATGACTATAGCATAGGGTTACGATCACAGATCGGAAATAAATTGTATATCTGTACTTTCCTATTAATGCAAGTATCTCCCAGTAGGGCTGAATACTTGTGTTGCAGACAAACATTTATTGGACGAAACAGCACGAATAGTAGTTTCCAGTGGTTATATACTGGATACAAATAATAATAAATAAATATTATTATATAGGGAACTTCCGAGGCGATAATAGGGAATAATAGAACGAAGAAGTATGTGTTAGCACTCGGAAATAATGACAGACAAACAACAACAGAAAAAACAAAGAACAATATATGGTCCGAAGCGGGATCGAACCCGTACTCAGTGGCACCGCGCCTTGCCACGAGAAGCCGAACGCTTGGTACACTGCCACGCAGCCAACTAAAAAATTGGCTATTGTAAGCAGTGTCTTACACGAAGGCGTTCCCATGACTATAGCATAGGGTTACGATCACAGATCGGAAATAAATTGTATATCTGTACTTTCCTATTAATGCAAGTATCTCCCAGTAGGGCTGAATACTTGTGTTGCAGACAAACATTTATTGGACGAAACAGCACGAATAGTAGTTTCCAGTGGTTATATACTGGATACAAATAATAATAAATAAATATTATTATATAGGGAACTTCCGAGGCGATAATAGGGAATAATAGAACGAAGAAGTATGTGTTAGCACTCGGAAATAATGACAGACAAACAACAACAGAAAAAAACAAAGAACAATATATGGTCCGAAGCGGGATCGAACCCGTACTCAGTGGCACCGCGCCTTGCCACGAGAAGCCGAACGCTTGGTACACTGCCACGCAGCCAACTAAAAAATTGGCTATTGTAAGCAGTGTCTTACACGAAGGCGTTCCCATGACTATAGCATAGGGTTACGATCACAGATCGGAAATAAATTGTATATCTGTACTTTCCTATTAATGCAAGTATCTCCCAGTAGGGCTGAATACTTGTGTTGCAGACAAACATTTATTGGACGAAACAGCACGAATAGTAGTTTCCAGTGGTTATATACTGGATACAAATAATAATAAATAAATATTATTATATAGGGAACTTCCGAGGCGATAATAGGGAATAATAGAACGAAGAAGTATGTGTTAGCACTCGGAAATAATGACAGACAAACAACAACAGAAAAAAACAAAGAACAATATATGGTCCGAAGCGGGATCGAACCCGTACTCAGTGGCACCGCGCCTTGCCACGAGAAGCCGAACGCTTGGTACACTGCCACGCAGCCAACTAAAAAATTGGCTATTGTAAGCAGTGTCTTACACGAAGGCGTTCCCATGACTATAGCATAGGGTTACGATCACAGATCGGAAATAAATTGTATATCTGTACTTTCCTATTAATGCAAGTATCTCCCAGTAGGGCTGAATACTTGTGTTGCAGACAAACATTTATTGGACGAAACAGCACGAATAGTAGTTTCCAGTGGTTATATACTGGATACAAATAATAATAAATAAATATTATTATATAGGGAACTTCCGAGGCGATAATAGGGAATAATAGAACGAAGAAGTATGTGTTAGCACTCGGAAATAATGACAGACAAACAACAACAGAAAAAAACAAAGAACAATATATGGTCCGAAGCGGGATCGAACCCGTACTCAGTGGCACCGCGCCTTGCCACGAGAAGCCGAACGCTTGGTACACTGCCACGCAGCCAACTAAAAAATTGGCTATTGTAAGCAGTGTCTTACACGAAGGCGTTCCCATGACTATAGCATAGGGTTACGATCACAGATCGGAAATAAATTGTATATCTGTACTTTCCTATTAATGCAAGTATCTCCCAGTAGGGCTGAATACTTGTGTTGCAGACAAACATTTATTGGACGAAACAGCACGAATAGTAGTTTCCAGTGGTTATATACTGGATACAAATAATAATAAATAAATATTATTATATAGGGAACTTCCGAGGCGATAATAGGGAATAATAGAACGAAGAAGTATGTGTTAGCACTCGGAAATAATGACAGACAAACAACAACAGAAAAAAACAAAGAACAATATATGGTCCGAAGCGGGATCGAACCCGTACTCAGTGGCACCGCGCCTTGCCACGAGAAGCCGAACGCTTGGTACACTGCCACGCAGCCAACTAAAAAATTGGCTATTGTAAGCAGTGTCTTACACGAAGGCGTTCCCATGACTATAGCATAGGGTTACGATCACAGATCGGAAATAAATTGTATATCTGTACTTTCCTATTAATGCAAGTATCTCCCAGTAGGGCTGAATACTTGTGTTGCAGACAAACATTTATTGGACGAAACAGCACGAATAGTAGTTTCCAGTGGTTATATACTGGATACAAATAATAATAAATAAATATTATTATATAGGGAACTTCCGAGGCGATAATAGGGAATAATAGAACGAAGAAGTATGTGTTAGCACTCGGAAATAATGACAGACAAACAACAACAGAAAAAAACAAAGAACAATATATGGTCCGAAGCGGGATCGAACCCGTACTCAGTGGCACCGCGCCTTGCCACGAGAAGCCGAACGCTTGGTACACTGCCACGCAGCCAACTAAAAAATTGGCTATTGTAAGCAGTGTCTTACACGAAGGCGTTCCCATGACTATAGCATAGGGTTACGATCACAGATCGGAAATAAATTGTATATCTGTACTTTCCTATTAATGCAAGTATCTCCCAGTAGGGCTGAATACTTGTGTTGCAGACAAACATTTATTGGACGAAACAGCACGAATAGTAGTTTCCAGTGGTTATATACTGGATACAAATAATAATAAATAAATATTATTATATAGGGAACTTCCGAGGCGATAATAGGGAATAATAGAACGAAGAAGTATGTGTTAGCACTCGGAAATAATGACAGACAAACAACAACAGAAAAAAACAAAGAACAATATATGGTCCGAAGCGGGATCGAACCCGTACTCAGTGGCACCGCGCCTTGCCACGAGAAGCCGAACGCTTGGTACACTGCCACGCAGCCAACTAAAAAATTGGCTATTGTAAGCAGTGTCTTACACGAAGGCGTTCCCATGACTATAGCATAGGGTTACGATCACAGATCGGAAATAAATTGTATATCTGTACTTTCCTATTAATGCAAGTATCTCCCAGTAGGGCTGAATACTTGTGTTGCAGACAAACATTTATTGGACGAAACAGCACGAATAGTAGTTTCCAGTGGTTATATACTGGATACAAATAATAATAAATAAATATTATTATATAGGGAACTTCCGAGGCGATAATAGGGAATAATAGAACGAAGAAGTATGTGTTAGCACTCGGAAATAATGACAGACAAACAACAACAGAAAAAAACAAAGAACAATATATGGTCCGAAGCGGGATCGAACCCGTACTCAGTGGCACCGCGCCTTGCCACGAGAAGCCGAACGCTTGGTACACTGCCACGCAGCCAACTAAAAAATTGGCTATTGTAAGCAGTGTCTTACACGAAGGCGTTCCCATGACTATAGCATAGGGTTACGATCACAGATCGGAAATAAATTGTATATCTGTACTTTCCTATTAATGCAAGTATCTCCCAGTAGGGCTGAATACTTGTGTTGCAGACAAACATTTATTGGACGAAACAGCACGAATAGTAGTTTCCAGTGGTTATATACTGGATACAAATAATAATAAATAAATATTATTATATAGGGAACTTCCGAGGCGATAATAGGGAATAATAGAACGAAGAAGTATGTGTTAGCACTCGGAAATAATGACAGACAAACAACAACAGAAAAAAACAAAGAACAATATATGGTCCGAAGCGGATCGAACCCGTACTCAGTGGCACCGCGCCTTGCCACGAGAAGCCGAACGCTTGGTACACTGCCACGCAGCCAACTAAAAAATTGGCTATTGTAAGCAGTGTCTTACACGAAGGCGTTCCCATGACTATAGCATAGGGTTACGATCACAGATCGGAAATAAATTGTATATCTGTACTTTCCTATTAATGCAAGTATCTCCCAGTAGGGCTGAATACTTGTGTTGCAGACAAACATTTATTGGACGAAACAGCACGAATAGTAGTTTCCAGTGGTTATATACTGGATACAAATAATAATAAATAAATATTATTATATAGGGAACTTCCGAGGCGATAATAGGGAATAATAGAACGAAGAAGTATGTGTTAGCACTCGGAAATAATGACAGACAAACAACAACAGAAAAAAACAAAGAACAATATATGGTCCGAAGCGGGATCGAACCCGTACTCAGTGGCACCGCGCCTTGCCACGAGAAGCCGAACGCTTGGTACACTGCCACGCAGCCAACTAAAAAATTGGCTATTGTAAGCAGTGTCTTACACGAAGGCGTTCCCATGACTATAGCATAGGGTTACGATCACAGATCGGAAATAAATTGTATATCTGTACTTTCCTATTAATGCAAGTATCTCCCAGTAGGGCTGAATACTTGTGTTGCAGACAAACATTTATTGGACGAAACAGCACGAATAGTAGTTTCCAGTGGTTATATACTGGATACAAATAATAATAAATAAATATTATTATATAGGGAACTTCCGAGGCGATAATAGGGAATAATAGAACGAAGAAGTATGTGTTAGCACTCGGAAATAATGACAGACAAACAACAACAGAAAAAAACAAAGAACAATATATGGTCCGAAGGGATCGAACCCGTACTCAGTGGCACCGCGCCTTGCCACGAGAAGCCGAACGCTTGGTACACTGCCACGCAGCCAACTAAAAAATTGGCTATTGTAAGCAGTGTCTTACACGAAGGCGTTCCCATGACTATAGCATAGGGTTACGATCACAGATCGGAAATAAATTGTATATCTGTACTTTCCTATTAATGCAAGTATCTCCCAGTAGGGCTGAATACTTGTGTTGCAGACAAACATTTATTGGACGAAACAGCACGAATAGTAGTTTCCAGTGGTTATATACTGGATACAAATAATAATAAATAAATATTATTATATAGGGAACTTCCGAGGCGATAATAGGGAATAATAGAACGAAGAAGTATGTGTTAGCACTCGGAAATAATGACAGACAAACAACAACAGAAAAAAACAAAGAACAATATATGGTCCGAAGCGGGATCGAACCCGTACTCAGTGGCACCGCGCCTTGCCACGAGAAGCCGAACGCTTGGTACACTGCCACGCAGCCAACTAAAAAATTGGCTATTGTAAGCAGTGTCTTACACGAAGGCGTTCCCATGACTATAGCATAGGGTTACGATCACAGATCGGAAATAAATTGTATATCTGTACTTTCCTATTAATGCAAGTATCTCCCAGTAGGGCTGAATACTTGTGTTGCAGACAAACATTTATTGGACGAAACAGCACGAATAGTAGTTTCCAGTGGTTATATACTGGATACAAATAATAATAAATAAATATTATTATATAGGGAACTTCCGAGGCGATAATAGGGAATAATAGAACGAAGAAGTATGTGTTAGCACTCGGAAATAATGACAGACAAACAACAACAGAAAAAAACAAAGAACAATATATGGTCCGAAGCGGGATCGAACCCGTACTCAGTGGCACCGCGCCTTGCCACGAGAAGCCGAACGCTTGGTACACTGCCACGCAGCCAACTAAAAAATTGGCTATTGTAAGCAGTGTCTTACACGAAGGCGTTCCCATGACTATAGCATAGGGTTACGATCACAGATCGGAAATAAATTGTATATCTGTACTTTCCTATTAATGCAAGTATCTCCCAGTAGGGCTGAATACTTGTGTTGCAGACAAACATTTATTGGACGAAACAGCACGAATAGTAGTTTCCAGTGGTTATATACTGGATACAAATAATAATAAATAAATATTATTATATAGGGAACTTCCGAGGCGATAATAGGGAATAATAGAACGAAGAAGTATGTGTTAGCACTCGGAAATAATGACAGACAAACAACAACAGAAAAAAACAAAGAACAATATATGGTCCGAAGCGGGATCGAACCCGTACTCAGTGGCACCGCGCCTTGCCACGAGAAGCCGAACGCTTGGTACACTGCCACGCAGCCAACTAAAAAATTGGCTATTGTAAGCAGTGTCTTACACGAAGGCGTTCCCATGACTATAGCATAGGGTTACGATCACAGATCGGAAATAAATTGTATATCTGTACTTTCCTATTAATGCAAGTATCTCCCAGTAGGGCTGAATACTTGTGTTGCAGACAAACATTTATTGGACGAAACAGCACGAATAGTAGTTTCCAGTGGTTATATACTGGATACAAATAATAATAAATAAATATTATTATATAGGGAACTTCCGAGGCGATAATAGGGAATAATAGAACGAAGAAGTATGTGTTAGCACTCGGAAATAATGACAGACAAACAACAACAGAAAAAAACAAAGAACAATATATGGTCCGAAGCGGGATCGAACCCGTACTCAGTGGCACCGCGCCTTGCCACGAGAAGCCGAACGCTTGGTACACTGCCACGCAGCCAACTAAAAAATTGGCTATTGTAAGCAGTGTCTTACACGAAGGCGTTCCCATGACTATAGCATAGGGTTACGATCACAGATCGGAAATAAATTGTATATCTGTACTTTCCTATTAATGCAAGTATCTCCCAGTAGGGCTGAATACTTGTGTTGCAGACAAACATTTATTGGACGAAACAGCACGAATAGTAGTTTCCAGTGGTTATATACTGGATACAAATAATAATAAATAAATATTATTATATAGGGAACTTCCGAGGCGATAATAGGGAATAATAGAACGAAGAAGTATGTGTTAGCACTCGGAAATAATGACAGACAAACAACAACAGAAAAAAACAAAGAACAATATATGGTCCGAAGCGGGATCGAACCCGTACTCAGTGGCACCGCGCCTTGCCACGAGAAGCCGAACGCTTGGTACACTGCCACGCAGCCAACTAAAAAATTGGCTATTGTAAGCAGTGTCTTACACGAAGGCGTTCCCATGACTATAGCATAGGGTTACGATCACAGATCGGAAATAAATTGTATATCTGTACTTTCCTATTAATGCAAGTATCTCCCAGTAGGGCTGAATACTTGTGTTGCAGACAAACATTTATTGGACGAAACAGCACGAATAGTAGTTTCCAGTGGTTATATACTGGATACAAATAATAATAAATAAATATTATTATATAGGGAACTTCCGAGGCGATAATAGGGAATAATAGAACGAAGAAGTATGTGTTAGCACTCGGAAATAATGACAGACAAACAACAACAGAAAAAAACAAAGAACAATATATGGTCCGAAGCGGGATCGAACCCGTACTCAGTGGCACCGCGCCTTGCCACGAGAAGCCGAACGCTTGGTACACTGCCACGCAGCCAACTAAAAAATTGGCTATTGTAAGCAGTGTCTTACACGAAGGCGTTCCCATGACTATAGCATAGGGTTACGATCACAGATCGGAAATAAATTGTATATCTGTACTTTCCTATTAATGCAAGTATCTCCCAGTAGGGCTGAATACTTGTGTTGCAGACAAACATTTATTGGACGAAACAGCACGAATAGTAGTTTCCAGTGGTTATATACTGGATACAAATAATAATAAATAAATATTATTATATAGGGAACTTCCGAGGCGATAATAGGGAATAATAGAACGAAGAAGTATGTGTTAGCACTCGGAAATAATGACAGACAAACAACAACAGAAAAAAACAAAGAACAATATATGGTCCGAAGCGGGATCGAACCCGTACTCAGTGGCACCGCGCCTTGCCACGAGAAGCCGAACGCTTGGTACACTGCCACGCAGCCAACTAAAAAATTGGCTATTGTAAGCAGTGTCTTACACGAAGGCGTTCCCATGACTATAGCATAGGGTTACGATCACAGATCGGAAATAAATTGTATATCTGTACTTTCCTATTAATGCAAGTATCTCCCAGTAGGGCTGAATACTTGTGTTGCAGACAAACATTTATTGGACGAAACAGCACGAATAGTAGTTTCCAGTGGTTATATACTGGATACAAATAATAATAAATAAATATTATTATATAGGGAACTTCCGAGGCGATAATAGGGAATAATAGAACGAAGAAGTATGTGTTAGCACTCGGAAATAATGACAGACAAACAACAACAGAAAAAAACAAAGAACAATATATGGTCCGAAGCGGGATCGAACCCGTACTCAGTGGCACCGCGCCTTGCCACGAGAAGCCGAACGCTTGGTACACTGCCACGCAGCCAACTAAAAAATTGGCTATTGTAAGCAGTGTCTTACACGAAGGCGTTCCCATGACTATAGCATAGGGTTACGATCACAGATCGGAAATAAATTGTATATCTGTACTTTCCTATTAATGCAAGTATCTCCCAGTAGGGCTGAATACTTGTGTTGCAGACAAACATTTATTGGACGAAACAGCACGAATAGTAGTTTCCAGTGGTTATATACTGGATACAAATAATAATAAATAAATATTATTATATAGGGAACTTCCGAGGCGATAATAGGGAATAATAGAACGAAGAAGTATGTGTTAGCACTCGGAAATAATGACAGACAAACAACAACAGAAAAAAACAAAGAACAATATATGGTCCGAAGCGGGATCGAACCCGTACTCAGTGGCACCGCGCCTTGCCACGAGAAGCCGAACGCTTGGTACACTGCCACGCAGCCAACTAAAAAATTGGCTATTGTAAGCAGTGTCTTACACGAAGGCGTTCCCATGACTATAGCATAGGGTTACGATCACAGATCGGAAATAAATTGTATATCTGTACTTTCCTATTAATGCAAGTATCTCCCAGTAGGGCTGAATACTTGTGTTGCAGACAAACATTTATTGGACGAAACAGCACGAATAGTAGTTTCCAGTGGTTATATACTGGATACAAATAATAATAAATAAATATTATTATATAGGGAACTTCCGAGGCGATAATAGGGAATAATAGAACGAAGAAGTATGTGTTAGCACTCGGAAATAATGACAGACAAACAACAACAGAAAAAAACAAAGAACAATATATGGTCCGAAGCGGGATCGAACCCGTACTCAGTGGCACCGCGCCTTGCCACGAGAAGCCGAACGCTTGGTACACTGCCACGCAGCCAACTAAAAAATTGGCTATTGTAAGCAGTGTCTTACACGAAGGCGTTCCCATGACTATAGCATAGGGTTACGATCACAGATCGGAAATAAATTGTATATCTGTACTTTCCTATTAATGCAAGTATCTCCCAGTAGGGCTGAATACTTGTGTTGCAGACAAACATTTATTGGACGAAACAGCACGAATAGTAGTTTCCAGTGGTTATATACTGGATACAAATAATAATAAATAAATATTATTATATAGGGAACTTCCGAGGCGATAATAGGGAATAATAGAACGAAGAAGTATGTGTTAGCACTCGGAAATAATGACAGACAAACAACAACAGAAAAAAACAAAGAACAATATATGGTCCGAAGCGGGATCGAACCCGTACTCAGTGGCACCGCGCCTTGCCACGAGAAGCCGAACGCTTGGTACACTGCCACGCAGCCAACTAAAAAATTGGCTATTGTAAGCAGTGTCTTACACGAAGGCGTTCCCATGACTATAGCATAGGGTTACGATCACAGATCGGAAATAAATTGTATATCTGTACTTTCCTATTAATGCAAGTATCTCCCAGTAGGGCTGAATACTTGTGTTGCAGACAAACATTTATTGGACGAAACAGCACGAATAGTAGTTTCCAGTGGTTATATACTGGATACAAATAATAATAAATAAATATTATTATATAGGGAACTTCCGAGGCGATAATAGGGAATAATAGAACGAAGAAGTATGTGTTAGCACTCGGAAATAATGACAGACAAACAACAACAGAAAAAAACAAAGAACAATATATGGTCCGAAGCGGGATCGAACCCGTACTCAGTGGCACCGCGCCTTGCCACGAGAAGCCGAACGCTTGGTACACTGCCACGCAGCCAACTAAAAAATTGGCTATTGTAAGCAGTGTCTTACACGAAGGCGTTCCCATGACTATAGCATAGGGTTACGATCACAGATCGGAAATAAATTGTATATCTGTACTTTCCTATTAATGCAAGTATCTCCCAGTAGGGCTGAATACTTGTGTTGCAGACAAACATTTATTGGACGAAACAGCACGAATAGTAGTTTCCAGTGGTTATATACTGGATACAAATAATAATAAATAAATATTATTATATAGGGAACTTCCGAGGCGATAATAGGGAATAATAGAACGAAGAAGTATGTGTTAGCACTCGGAAATAATGACAGACAAACAACAACAGAAAAAACAAAGAACAATATATGGTCCGAAGCGGGATCGAACCCGTACTCAGTGGCACCGCGCCTTGCCACGAGAAGCCGAACGCTTGGTACACTGCCACGCAGCCAACTAAAAAATTGGCTATTGTAAGCAGTGTCTTACACGAAGGCGTTCCCATGACTATAGCATAGGGTTACGATCACAGATCGGAAATAAATTGTATATCTGTACTTTCCTATTAATGCAAGTATCTCCCAGTAGGGCTGAATACTTGTGTTGCAGACAAACATTTATTGGACGAAACAGCACGAATAGTAGTTTCCAGTGGTTATATACTGGATACAAATAATAATAAATAAATATTATTATATAGGGAACTTCCGAGGCGATAATAGGGAATAATAGAACGAAGAAGTATGTGTTAGCACTCGGAAATAATGACAGACAAACAACAACAGAAAAAAACAAAGAACAATATATGGTCCGAAGCGGGATCGAACCCGTACTCAGTGGCACCGCGCCTTGCCACGAGAAGCCGAACGCTTGGTACACTGCCACGCAGCCAACTAAAAAATTGGCTATTGTAAGCAGTGTCTTACACGAAGGCGTTCCCATGACTATAGCATAGGGTTACGATCACAGATCGGAAATAAATTGTATATCTGTACTTTCCTATTAATGCAAGTATCTCCCAGTAGGGCTGAATACTTGTGTTGCAGACAAACATTTATTGGACGAAACAGCACGAATAGTAGTTTCCAGTGGTTATATACTGGATACAAATAATAATAAATAAATATTATTATATAGGGAACTTCCGAGGCGATAATAGGGAATAATAGAACGAAGAAGTATGTGTTAGCACTCGGAAATAATGACAGACAAACAACAACAGAAAAAAACAAAGAACAATATATGGTCCGAAGCGGGATCGAACCCGTACTCAGTGGCACCGCGCCTTGCCACGAGAAGCCGAACGCTTGGTACACTGCCACGCAGCCAACTAAAAAATTGGCTATTGTAAGCAGTGTCTTACACGAAGGCGTTCCCATGACTATAGCATAGGGTTACGATCACAGATCGGAAATAAATTGTATATCTGTACTTTCCTATTAATGCAAGTATCTCCCAGTAGGGCTGAATACTTGTGTTGCAGACAAACATTTATTGGACGAAACAGCACGAATAGTAGTTTCCAGTGGTTATATACTGGATACAAATAATAATAAATAAATATTATTATATAGGGAACTTCCGAGGCGATAATAGGGAATAATAGAACGAAGAAGTATGTGTTAGCACTCGGAAATAATGACAGACAAACAACAACAGAAAAAAACAAAGAACAATATATGGTCCGAAGCGGGATCGAACCCGTACTCAGTGGCACCGCGCCTTGCCACGAGAAGCCGAACGCTTGGTACACTGCCACGCAGCCAACTAAAAAATTGGCTATTGTAAGCAGTGTCTTACACGAAGGCGTTCCCATGACTATAGCATAGGGTTACGATCACAGATCGGAAATAAATTGTATATCTGTACTTTCCTATTAATGCAAGTATCTCCCAGTAGGGCTGAATACTTGTGTTGCAGACAAACATTTATTGGACGAAACAGCACGAATAGTAGTTTCCAGTGGTTATATACTGGATACAAATAATAATAAATAAATATTATTATATAGGGAACTTCCGAGGCGATAATAGGGAATAATAGAACGAAGAAGTATGTGTTAGCACTCGGAAATAATGACAGACAAACAACAACAGAAAAAAACAAAGAACAATATATGGTCCGAAGCGGGATCGAACCCGTACTCAGTGGCACCGCGCCTTGCCACGAGAAGCCGAACGCTTGGTACACTGCCACGCAGCCAACTAAAAAATTGGCTATTGTAAGCAGTGTCTTACACGAAGGCGTTCCCATGACTATAGCATAGGGTTACGATCACAGATCGGAAATAAATTGTATATCTGTACTTTCCTATTAATGCAAGTATCTCCCAGTAGGGCTGAATACTTGTGTTGCAGACAAACATTTATTGGACGAAACAGCACGAATAGTAGTTTCCAGTGGTTATATACTGGATACAAATAATAATAAATAAATATTATTATATAGGGAACTTCCGAGGCGATAATAGGGAATAATAGAACGAAGAAGTATGTGTTAGCACTCGGAAATAATGACAGACAAACAACAACAGAAAAAACAAAGAACAATATATGGTCCGAAGGGATCGAACCCGTACTCAGTGGCACCGCGCCTTGCCACGAGAAGCCGAACGCTTGGTACACTGCCACGCAGCCAACTAAAAAATTGGCTATTGTAAGCAGTGTCTTACACGAAGGCGTTCCCATGACTATAGCATAGGGTTACGATCACAGATCGGAAATAAATTGTATATCTGTACTTTCCTATTAATGCAAGTATCTCCCAGTAGGGCTGAATACTTGTGTTGCAGACAAACATTTATTGGACGAAACAGCACGAATAGTAGTTTCCAGTGGTTATATACTGGATACAAATAATAATAAATAAATATTATTATATAGGGAACTTCCGAGGCGATAATAGGGAATAATAGAACGAAGAAGTATGTGTTAGCACTCGGAAATAATGACAGACAAACAACAACAGAAAAAAACAAAGAACAATATATGGTCCGAAGCGGGATCGAACCCGTACTCAGTGGCACCGCGCCTTGCCACGAGAAGCCGAACGCTTGGTACACTGCCACGCAGCCAACTAAAAAATTGGCTATTGTAAGCAGTGTCTTACACGAAGGCGTTCCCATGACTATAGCATAGGGTTACGATCACAGATCGGAAATAAATTGTATATCTGTACTTTCCTATTAATGCAAGTATCTCCCAGTAGGGCTGAATACTTGTGTTGCAGACAAACATTTATTGGACGAAACAGCACGAATAGTAGTTTCCAGTGGTTATATACTGGATACAAATAATAATAAATAAATATTATTATATAGGGAACTTCCGAGGCGATAATAGGGAATAATAGAACGAAGAAGTATGTGTTAGCACTCGGAAATAATGACAGACAAACAACAACAGAAAAAACAAAGAACAATATATGGTCCGAAGCGGGATCGAACCCGTACTCAGTGGCACCGCGCCTTGCCACGAGAAGCCGAACGCTTGGTACACTGCCACGCAGCCAACTAAAAAATTGGCTATTGTAAGCAGTGTCTTACACGAAGGCGTTCCCATGACTATAGCATAGGGTTACGATCACAGATCGGAAATAAATTGTATATCTGTACTTTCCTATTAATGCAAGTATCTCCCAGTAGGGCTGAATACTTGTGTTGCAGACAAACATTTATTGGACGAAACAGCACGAATAGTAGTTTCCAGTGGTTATATACTGGATACAAATAATAATAAATAAATATTATTATATAGGGAACTTCCGAGGCGATAATAGGGAATAATAGAACGAAGAAGTATGTGTTAGCACTCGGAAATAATGACAGACAAACAACAACAGAAAAAAACAAAGAACAATATATGGTCCGAAGCGGGATCGAACCCGTACTCAGTGGCACCGCGCCTTGCCACGAGAAGCCGAACGCTTGGTACACTGCCACGCAGCCAACTAAAAAATTGGCTATTGTAAGCAGTGTCTTACACGAAGGCGTTCCCATGACTATAGCATAGGGTTACGATCACAGATCGGAAATAAATTGTATATCTGTACTTTCCTATTAATGCAAGTATCTCCCAGTAGGGCTGAATACTTGTGTTGCAGACAAACATTTATTGGACGAAACAGCACGAATAGTAGTTTCCAGTGGTTATATACTGGATACAAATAATAATAAATAAATATTATTATATAGGGAACTTCCGAGGCGATAATAGGGAATAATAGAACGAAGAAGTATGTGTTAGCACTCGGAAATAATGACAGACAAACAACAACAGAAAAAAACAAAGAACAATATATGGTCCGAAGCGGGATCGAACCCGTACTCAGTGGCACCGCGCCTTGCCACGAGAAGCCGAACGCTTGGTACACTGCCACGCAGCCAACTAAAAAATTGGCTATTGTAAGCAGTGTCTTACACGAAGGCGTTCCCATGACTATAGCATAGGGTTACGATCACAGATCGGAAATAAATTGTATATCTGTACTTTCCTATTAATGCAAGTATCTCCCAGTAGGGCTGAATACTTGTGTTGCAGACAAACATTTATTGGACGAAACAGCACGAATAGTAGTTTCCAGTGGTTATATACTGGATACAAATAATAATAAATAAATATTATTATATAGGGAACTTCCGAGGCGATAATAGGGAATAATAGAACGAAGAAGTATGTGTTAGCACTCGGAAATAATGACAGACACAACAACAGAAAAAAACAAAGAACAATATATGGTCCGAAGCGGGATCGAACCCGTACTCAGTGGCACCGCGCCTTGCCACGAGAAGCCGAACGCTTGGTACACTGCCACGCAGCCAACTAAAAAATTGGCTATTGTAAGCAGTGTCTTACACGAAGGCGTTCCCATGACTATAGCATAGGGTTACGATCACAGATCGGAAATAAATTGTATATCTGTACTTTCCTATTAATGCAAGTATCTCCCAGTAGGGCTGAATACTTGTGTTGCAGACAAACATTTATTGGACGAAACAGCACGAATAGTAGTTTCCAGTGGTTATATACTGGATACAAATAATAATAAATAAATATTATTATATAGGGAACTTCCGAGGCGATAATAGGGAATAATAGAACGAAGAAGTATGTGTTAGCACTCGGAAATAATGACAGACAAACAACAACAGAAAAAAACAAAGAACAATATATGGTCCGAAGCGGGATCGAACCCGTACTCAGTGGCACCGCGCCTTGCCACGAGAAGCCGAACGCTTGGTACACTGCCACGCAGCCAACTAAAAAATTGGCTATTGTAAGCAGTGTCTTACACGAAGGCGTTCCCATGACTATAGCATAGGGTTACGATCACAGATCGGAAATAAATTGTATATCTGTACTTTCCTATTAATGCAAGTATCTCCCAGTAGGGCTGAATACTTGTGTTGCAGACAAACATTTATTGGACGAAACAGCACGAATAGTAGTTTCCAGTGGTTATATACTGGATACAAATAATAATAAATAAATATTATTATATAGGGAACTTCCGAGGCGATAATAGGGAATAATAGAACGAAGAAGTATGTGTTAGCACTCGGAAATAATGACAGACAAACAACAACAGAAAAAAACAAAGAACAATATATGGTCCGAAGCGGGATCGAACCCGTACTCAGTGGCACCGCGCCTTGCCACGAGAAGCCGAACGCTTGGTACACTGCCACGCAGCCAACTAAAAAATTGGCTATTGTAAGCAGTGTCTTACACGAAGGCGTTCCCATGACTATAGCATAGGGTTACGATCACAGATCGGAAATAAATTGTATATCTGTACTTTCCTATTAATGCAAGTATCTCCCAGTAGGGCTGAATACTTGTGTTGCAGACAAACATTTATTGGACGAAACAGCACGAATAGTAGTTTCCAGTGGTTATATACTGGATACAAATAATAATAAATAAATATTATTATATAGGGAACTTCCGAGGCGATAATAGGGAATAATAGAACGAAGAAGTATGTGTTAGCACTCGGAAATAATGACAGACAAACAACAACAGAAAAAAACAAAGAACAATATATGGTCCGAAGCGGGATCGAACCCGTACTCAGTGGCACCGCGCCTTGCCACGAGAAGCCGAACGCTTGGTACACTGCCACGCAGCCAACTAAAAAATTGGCTATTGTAAGCAGTGTCTTACACGAAGGCGTTCCCATGACTATAGCATAGGGTTACGATCACAGATCGGAAATAAATTGTATATCTGTACTTTCCTATTAATGCAAGTATCTCCCAGTAGGGCTGAATACTTGTGTTGCAGACAAACATTTATTGGACGAAACAGCACGAATAGTAGTTTCCAGTGGTTATATACTGGATACAAATAATAATAAATAAATATTATTATATAGGGAACTTCCGAGGCGATAATAGGGAATAATAGAACGAAGAAGTATGTGTTAGCACTCGGAAATAATGACAGACAACAACAGAAAAAAACAAAGAACAATATATGGTCCGAAGCGGGATCGAACCCGTACTCAGTGGCACCGCGCCTTGCCACGAGAAGCCGAACGCTTGGTACACTGCCACGCAGCCAACTAAAAAATTGGCTATTGTAAGCAGTGTCTTACACGAAGGCGTTCCCATGACTATAGCATAGGGTTACGATCACAGATCGGAAATAAATTGTATATCTGTACTTTCCTATTAATGCAAGTATCTCCCAGTAGGGCTGAATACTTGTGTTGCAGACAAACATTTATTGGACGAAACAGCACGAATAGTAGTTTCCAGTGGTTATATACTGGATACAAATAATAATAAATAAATATTATTATATAGGGAACTTCCGAGGCGATAATAGGGAATAATAGAACGAAGAAGTATGTGTTAGCACTCGGAAATAATGACAGACAAACAACAACAGAAAAAACAAAGAACAATATATGGTCCGAAGCGGGATCGAACCCGTACTCAGTGGCACCGCGCCTTGCCACGAGAAGCCGAACGCTTGGTACACTGCCACGCAGCCAACTAAAAAATTGGCTATTGTAAGCAGTGTCTTACACGAAGGCGTTCCCATGACTATAGCATAGGGTTACGATCACAGATCGGAAATAAATTGTATATCTGTACTTTCCTATTAATGCAAGTATCTCCCAGTAGGGCTGAATACTTGTGTTGCAGACAAACATTTATTGGACGAAACAGCACGAATAGTAGTTTCCAGTGGTTATATACTGGATACAAATAATAATAAATAAATATTATTATATAGGGAACTTCCGAGGCGATAATAGGGAATAATAGAACGAAGAAGTATGTGTTAGCACTCGGAAATAATGACAGACAAACAACAACAGAAAAAAACAAAGAACAATATATGGTCCGAAGCGGGATCGAACCCGTACTCAGTGGCACCGCGCCTTGCCACGAGAAGCCGAACGCTTGGTACACTGCCACGCAGCCAACTAAAAAATTGGCTATTGTAAGCAGTGTCTTACACGAAGGCGTTCCCATGACTATAGCATAGGGTTACGATCACAGATCGGAAATAAATTGTATATCTGTACTTTCCTATTAATGCAAGTATCTCCCAGTAGGGCTGAATACTTGTGTTGCAGACAAACATTTATTGGACGAAACAGCACGAATAGTAGTTTCCAGTGGTTATATACTGGATACAAATAATAATAAATAAATATTATTATATAGGGAACTTCCGAGGCGATAATAGGGAATAATAGAACGAAGAAGTATGTGTTAGCACTCGGAAATAATGACAGACAAACAACAACAGAAAAAAACAAAGAACAATATATGGTCCGAAGCGGGATCGAACCCGTACTCAGTGGCACCGCGCCTTGCCACGAGAAGCCGAACGCTTGGTACACTGCCACGCAGCCAACTAAAAAATTGGCTATTGTAAGCAGTGTCTTACACGAAGGCGTTCCCATGACTATAGCATAGGGTTACGATCACAGATCGGAAATAAATTGTATATCTGTACTTTCCTATTAATGCAAGTATCTCCCAGTAGGGCTGAATACTTGTGTTGCAGACAAACATTTATTGGACGAAACAGCACGAATAGTAGTTTCCAGTGGTTATATACTGGATACAAATAATAATAAATAAATATTATTATATAGGGAACTTCCGAGGCGATAATAGGGAATAATAGAACGAAGAAGTATGTGTTAGCACTCGGAAATAATGACAGACAAACAACAACAGAAAAAAACAAAGAACAATATATGGTCCGAAGCGGGATCGAACCCGTACTCAGTGGCACCGCGCCTTGCCACGAGAAGCCGAACGCTTGGTACACTGCCACGCAGCCAACTAAAAAATTGGCTATTGTAAGCAGTGTCTTACACGAAGGCGTTCCCATGACTATAGCATAGGGTTACGATCACAGATCGGAAATAAATTGTATATCTGTACTTTCCTATTAATGCAAGTATCTCCCAGTAGGGCTGAATACTTGTGTTGCAGACAAACATTTATTGGACGAAACAGCACGAATAGTAGTTTCCAGTGGTTATATACTGGATACAAATAATAATAAATAAATATTATTATATAGGGAACTTCCGAGGCGATAATAGGGAATAATAGAACGAAGAAGTATGTGTTAGCACTCGGAAATAATGACAGACAAACAACAACAGAAAAAAACAAAGAACAATATATGGTCCGAAGCGGGATCGAACCCGTACTCAGTGGCACCGCGCCTTGCCACGAGAAGCCGAACGCTTGGTACACTGCCACGCAGCCAACTAAAAAATTGGCTATTGTAAGCAGTGTCTTACACGAAGGCGTTCCCATGACTATAGCATAGGGTTACGATCACAGATCGGAAATAAATTGTATATCTGTACTTTCCTATTAATGCAAGTATCTCCCAGTAGGGCTGAATACTTGTGTTGCAGACAAACATTTATTGGACGAAACAGCACGAATAGTAGTTTCCAGTGGTTATATACTGGATACAAATAATAATAAATAAATATTATTATATAGGGAACTTCCGAGGCGATAATAGGGAATAATAGAACGAAGAAGTATGTGTTAGCACTCGGAAATAATGACAGACAAACAACAACAGAAAAAAACAAAGAACAATATATGGTCCGAAGCGGGATCGAACCCGTACTCAGTGGCACCGCGCCTTGCCACGAGAAGCCGAACGCTTGGTACACTGCCACGCAGCCAACTAAAAAATTGGCTATTGTAAGCAGTGTCTTACACGAAGGCGTTCCCATGACTATAGCATAGGGTTACGATCACAGATCGGAAATAAATTGTATATCTGTACTTTCCTATTAATGCAAGTATCTCCCAGTAGGGCTGAATACTTGTGTTGCAGACAAACATTTATTGGACGAAACAGCACGAATAGTAGTTTCCAGTGGTTATATACTGGATACAAATAATAATAAATAAATATTATTATATAGGGAACTTCCGAGGCGATAATAGGGAATAATAGAACGAAGAAGTATGTGTTAGCACTCGGAAATAATGACAGACAAACAACAACAGAAAAAACAAAGAACAATATATGGTCCGAAGCGGGATCGAACCCGTACTCAGTGGCACCGCGCCTTGCCACGAGAAGCCGAACGCTTGGTACACTGCCACGCAGCCAACTAAAAAATTGGCTATTGTAAGCAGTGTCTTACACGAAGGCGTTCCCATGACTATAGCATAGGGTTACGATCACAGATCGGAAATAAATTGTATATCTGTACTTTCCTATTAATGCAAGTATCTCCCAGTAGGGCTGAATACTTGTGTTGCAGACAAACATTTATTGGACGAAACAGCACGAATAGTAGTTTCCAGTGGTTATATACTGGATACAAATAATAATAAATAAATATTATTATATAGGGAACTTCCGAGGCGATAATAGGGAATAATAGAACGAAGAAGTATGTGTTAGCACTCGGAAATAATGACAGACAAACAACAACAGAAAAAAACAAAGAACAATATATGGTCCGAAGCGGGATCGAACCCGTACTCAGTGGCACCGCGCCTTGCCACGAGAAGCCGAACGCTTGGTACACTGCCACGCAGCCAACTAAAAAATTGGCTATTGTAAGCAGTGTCTTACACGAAGGCGTTCCCATGACTATAGCATAGGGTTACGATCACAGATCGGAAATAAATTGTATATCTGTACTTTCCTATTAATGCAAGTATCTCCCAGTAGGGCTGAATACTTGTGTTGCAGACAAACATTTATTGGACGAAACAGCACGAATAGTAGTTTCCAGTGGTTATATACTGGATACAAATAATAATAAATAAATATTATTATATAGGGAACTTCCGAGGCGATAATAGGGAATAATAGAACGAAGAAGTATGTGTTAGCACTCGGAAATAATGACAGACAAACAACAACAGAAAAAAACAAAGAACAATATATGGTCCGAAGCGGGATCGAACCCGTACTCAGTGGCACCGCGCCTTGCCACGAGAAGCCGAACGCTTGGTACACTGCCACGCAGCCAACTAAAAAATTGGCTATTGTAAGCAGTGTCTTACACGAAGGCGTTCCCATGACTATAGCATAGGGTTACGATCACAGATCGGAAATAAATTGTATATCTGTACTTTCCTATTAATGCAAGTATCTCCCAGTAGGGCTGAATACTTGTGTTGCAGACAAACATTTATTGGACGAAACAGCACGAATAGTAGTTTCCAGTGGTTATATACTGGATACAAATAATAATAAATAAATATTATTATATAGGGAACTTCCGAGGCGATAATAGGGAATAATAGAACGAAGAAGTATGTGTTAGCACTCGGAAATAATGACAGACAAACAACAACAGAAAAAAACAAAGAACAATATATGGTCCGAAGCGGGATCGAACCCGTACTCAGTGGCACCGCGCCTTGCCACGAGAAGCCGAACGCTTGGTACACTGCCACGCAGCCAACTAAAAAATTGGCTATTGTAAGCAGTGTCTTACACGAAGGCGTTCCCATGACTATAGCATAGGGTTACGATCACAGATCGGAAATAAATTGTATATCTGTACTTTCCTATTAATGCAAGTATCTCCCAGTAGGGCTGAATACTTGTGTTGCAGACAAACATTTATTGGACGAAACAGCACGAATAGTAGTTTCCAGTGGTTATATACTGGATACAAATAATAATAAATAAATATTATTATATAGGGAACTTCCGAGGCGATAATAGGGAATAATAGAACGAAGAAGTATGTGTTAGCACTCGGAAATAATGACAGACAAACAACAACAGAAAAAAACAAAGAACAATATATGGTCCGAAGCGGGATCGAACCCGTACTCAGTGGCACCGCGCCTTGCCACGAGAAGCCGAACGCTTGGTACACTGCCACGCAGCCAACTAAAAAATTGGCTATTGTAAGCAGTGTCTTACACGAAGGCGTTCCCATGACTATAGCATAGGGTTACGATCACAGATCGGAAATAAATTGTATATCTGTACTTTCCTATTAATGCAAGTATCTCCCAGTAGGGCTGAATACTTGTGTTGCAGACAAACATTTATTGGACGAAACAGCACGAATAGTAGTTTCCAGTGGTTATATACTGGATACAAATAATAATAAATAAATATTATTATATAGGGAACTTCCGAGGCGATAATAGGGAATAATAGAACGAAGAAGTATGTGTTAGCACTCGGAAATAATGACAGACAAACAACACAGAAAAAAACAAAGAACAATATATGGTCCGAAGCGGGATCGAACCCGTACTCAGTGGCACCGCGCCTTGCCACGAGAAGCCGAACGCTTGGTACACTGCCACGCAGCCAACTAAAAAATTGGCTATTGTAAGCAGTGTCTTACACGAAGGCGTTCCCATGACTATAGCATAGGGTTACGATCACAGATCGGAAATAAATTGTATATCTGTACTTTCCTATTAATGCAAGTATCTCCCAGTAGGGCTGAATACTTGTGTTGCAGACAAACATTTATTGGACGAAACAGCACGAATAGTAGTTTCCAGTGGTTATATACTGGATACAAATAATAATAAATAAATATTATTATATAGGGAACTTCCGAGGCGATAATAGGGAATAATAGAACGAAGAAGTATGTGTTAGCACTCGGAAATAATGACAGACAAACAACAACAGAAAAAAACAAAGAACAATATATGGTCCGAAGCGGGATCGAACCCGTACTCAGTGGCACCGCGCCTTGCCACGAGAAGCCGAACGCTTGGTACACTGCCACGCAGCCAACTAAAAAATTGGCTATTGTAAGCAGTGTCTTACACGAAGGCGTTCCCATGACTATAGCATAGGGTTACGATCACAGATCGGAAATAAATTGTATATCTGTACTTTCCTATTAATGCAAGTATCTCCCAGTAGGGCTGAATACTTGTGTTGCAGACAAACATTTATTGGACGAAACAGCACGAATAGTAGTTTCCAGTGGTTATATACTGGATACAAATAATAATAAATAAATATTATTATATAGGGAACTTCCGAGGCGATAATAGGGAATAATAGAACGAAGAAGTATGTGTTAGCACTCGGAAATAATGACAGACAAACAACAACAGAAAAAAACAAAGAACAATATATGGTCCGAAGCGGGATCGAACCCGTACTCAGTGGCACCGCGCCTTGCCACGAGAAGCCGAACGCTTGGTACACTGCCACGCAGCCAACTAAAAAATTGGCTATTGTAAGCAGTGTCTTACACGAAGGCGTTCCCATGACTATAGCATAGGGTTACGATCACAGATCGGAAATAAATTGTATATCTGTACTTTCCTATTAATGCAAGTATCTCCCAGTAGGGCTGAATACTTGTGTTGCAGACAAACATTTATTGGACGAAACAGCACGAATAGTAGTTTCCAGTGGTTATATACTGGATACAAATAATAATAAATAAATATTATTATATAGGGAACTTCCGAGGCGATAATAGGGAATAATAGAACGAAGAAGTATGTGTTAGCACTCGGAAATAATGACAGACAAACAACAACAGAAAAAAACAAAGAACAATATATGGTCCGAAGCGGGATCGAACCCGTACTCAGTGGCACCGCGCCTTGCCACGAGAAGCCGAACGCTTGGTACACTGCCACGCAGCCAACTAAAAAATTGGCTATTGTAAGCAGTGTCTTACACGAAGGCGTTCCCATGACTATAGCATAGGGTTACGATCACAGATCGGAAATAAATTGTATATCTGTACTTTCCTATTAATGCAAGTATCTCCCAGTAGGGCTGAATACTTGTGTTGCAGACAAACATTTATTGGACGAAACAGCACGAATAGTAGTTTCCAGTGGTTATATACTGGATACAAATAATAATAAATAAATATTATTATATAGGGAACTTCCGAGGCGATAATAGGGAATAATAGAACGAAGAAGTATGTGTTAGCACTCGGAAATAATGACAGACACAACAACAGAAAAAAACAAAGAACAATATATGGTCCGAAGCGGGATCGAACCCGTACTCAGTGGCACCGCGCCTTGCCACGAGAAGCCGAACGCTTGGTACACTGCCACGCAGCCAACTAAAAAATTGGCTATTGTAAGCAGTGTCTTACACGAAGGCGTTCCCATGACTATAGCATAGGGTTACGATCACAGATCGGAAATAAATTGTATATCTGTACTTTCCTATTAATGCAAGTATCTCCCAGTAGGGCTGAATACTTGTGTTGCAGACAAACATTTATTGGACGAAACAGCACGAATAGTAGTTTCCAGTGGTTATATACTGGATACAAATAATAATAAATAAATATTATTATATAGGGAACTTCCGAGGCGATAATAGGGAATAATAGAACGAAGAAGTATGTGTTAGCACTCGGAAATAATGACAGACAAACAACAACAGAAAAAAACAAAGAACAATATATGGTCCGAAGCGGGATCGAACCCGTACTCAGTGGCACCGCGCCTTGCCACGAGAAGCCGAACGCTTGGTACACTGCCACGCAGCCAACTAAAAAATTGGCTATTGTAAGCAGTGTCTTACACGAAGGCGTTCCCATGACTATAGCATAGGGTTACGATCACAGATCGGAAATAAATTGTATATCTGTACTTTCCTATTAATGCAAGTATCTCCCAGTAGGGCTGAATACTTGTGTTGCAGACAAACATTTATTGGACGAAACAGCACGAATAGTAGTTTCCAGTGGTTATATACTGGATACAAATAATAATAAATAAATATTATTATATAGGGAACTTCCGAGGCGATAATAGGGAATAATAGAACGAAGAAGTATGTGTTAGCACTCGGAAATAATGACAGACAAACAACAACAGAAAAAAACAAAGAACAATATATGGTCCGAAGCGGGATCGAACCCGTACTCAGTGGCACCGCGCCTTGCCACGAGAAGCCGAACGCTTGGTACACTGCCACGCAGCCAACTAAAAAATTGGCTATTGTAAGCAGTGTCTTACACGAAGGCGTTCCCATGACTATAGCATAGGGTTACGATCACAGATCGGAAATAAATTGTATATCTGTACTTTCCTATTAATGCAAGTATCTCCCAGTAGGGCTGAATACTTGTGTTGCAGACAAACATTTATTGGACGAAACAGCACGAATAGTAGTTTCCAGTGGTTATATACTGGATACAAATAATAATAAATAAATATTATTATATAGGGAACTTCCGAGGCGATAATAGGGAATAATAGAACGAAGAAGTATGTGTTAGCACTCGGAAATAATGACAGACAAACAACAACAGAAAAAAACAAAGAACAATATATGGTCCGAAGCGGGATCGAACCCGTACTCAGTGGCACCGCGCCTTGCCACGAGAAGCCGAACGCTTGGTACACTGCCACGCAGCCAACTAAAAAATTGGCTATTGTAAGCAGTGTCTTACACGAAGGCGTTCCCATGACTATAGCATAGGGTTACGATCACAGATCGGAAATAAATTGTATATCTGTACTTTCCTATTAATGCAAGTATCTCCCAGTAGGGCTGAATACTTGTGTTGCAGACAAACATTTATTGGACGAAACAGCACGAATAGTAGTTTCCAGTGGTTATATACTGGATACAAATAATAATAAATAAATATTATTATATAGGGAACTTCCGAGGCGATAATAGGGAATAATAGAACGAAGAAGTATGTGTTAGCACTCGGAAATAATGACAGACAAACAACAACAGAAAAAAACAAAGAACAATATATGGTCCGAAGCGGGATCGAACCCGTACTCAGTGGCACCGCGCCTTGCCACGAGAAGCCGAACGCTTGGTACACTGCCACGCAGCCAACTAAAAAATTGGCTATTGTAAGCAGTGTCTTACACGAAGGCGTTCCCATGACTATAGCATAGGGTTACGATCACAGATCGGAAATAAATTGTATATCTGTACTTTCCTATTAATGCAAGTATCTCCCAGTAGGGCTGAATACTTGTGTTGCAGACAAACATTTATTGGACGAAACAGCACGAATAGTAGTTTCCAGTGGTTATATACTGGATACAAATAATAATAAATAAATATTATTATATAGGGAACTTCCGAGGCGATAATAGGGAATAATAGAACGAAGAAGTATGTGTTAGCACTCGGAAATAATGACAGACAAACAACAACAGAAAAAAACAAAGAACAATATATGGTCCGAAGCGGGATCGAACCCGTACTCAGTGGCACCGCGCCTTGCCACGAGAAGCCGAACGCTTGGTACACTGCCACGCAGCCAACTAAAAAATTGGCTATTGTAAGCAGTGTCTTACACGAAGGCGTTCCCATGACTATAGCATAGGGTTACGATCACAGATCGGAAATAAATTGTATATCTGTACTTTCCTATTAATGCAAGTATCTCCCAGTAGGGCTGAATACTTGTGTTGCAGACAAACATTTATTGGACGAAACAGCACGAATAGTAGTTTCCAGTGGTTATATACTGGATACAAATAATAATAAATAAATATTATTATATAGGGAACTTCCGAGGCGATAATAGGGAATAATAGAACGAAGAAGTATGTGTTAGCACTCGGAAATAATGACAGACAAACAACAACAGAAAAAAACAAAGAACAATATATGGTCCGAAAGGGATCGAACCCGTACTCAGTGGCACCGCGCCTTGCCACGAGAAGCCGAACGCTTGGTACACTGCCACGCAGCCAACTAAAAAATTGGCTATTGTAAGCAGTGTCTTACACGAAGGCGTTCCCATGACTATATCATAGGGTTACGATCACAGATCGGAAATAAATTGTATATCTGTACTTTCCTATTAATGCAAGTATCTCCCAGTAGGGCTGAATACTTGTGTTGCAGACAAACATTTATTGGACGAAACAGCACGAATAGTAGTTTCCAGTGGTTATATACTGGATATAAATAATAATAAATAAATATTATTATATAGGGAACTTCCGAGGCGATAATAGGGAATAATAGAACGAAGAAGTATGTGTTAGCACTCGGAAATAATGACAGACAAACAACAACAGAAAAAAACAAAGAACAATATATGGTCCGAAGAGGGATCGAACCCGTACTCAGTGGCACCGCGCCTTGCCACGAGAAGCCGAACGCTTGGTACACTGCCACGCAGCCAACTAAAAAATTGGCTATTGTAAGCAGTGTCTTACACGAAGGCGTTCCCATGACTATATCATAGGGTTACGATCACAGATCGGAAATAAATTGTATATCTGTACTTTCCTATTAATGCAAGTATCTCCCAGTAGGGCTGAATACTTGTGTTGCAGACAAACATTTATTGGACGAAACAGCACGAATAGTAGTTTCCAGTGGTTATATACTGGATATAAATAATAATAAATAAATATTATTATATAGGGAACTTCCGAGGCGATAATAGGGAATAATAGAACGAAGAAGTATGTGTTAGCACTCGGAAATAATGACAGACAAACAACAACAGAAAAAAACAAAGAACAATATATGGTCCGAAGAGGGATCGAACCCGTACTCAGTGGCACCGCGCCTTGCCACGAGAAGCCGAACGCTTGGTACACTGCCACGCAGCCAACTAAAAAATTGGCTATTGTAAGCAGTGTCTTACACGAAGGCGTTCCCATGACTATAGCATAGGGTTACGATCACAGATCGGAAATAAATTGTATATCTGTACTTTCCTATTAATGCAAGTATCTCCCAGTAGGGCTGAATACTTGTGTTGCAGACAAACATTTATTGGACGAAACAGCACGAATAGTAGTTTCCAGTGGTTATATACTGGATACAAATAATAATAAATAAATATTATTATATAGGGAACTTCCGAGGCGATAATAGGGAATAATAGAACGAAGAAGTATGTGTTAGCACTCGGAAATAATGACAGACAAACAACAACAAAAAAAACAAAGAACAATATATGGTCCGAAGCGGGATCGAACCCGTACTCAGTGGCACCGCGCCTTGCCACGAGAAGCCGAACGCTTGGTACACTGCCACGCAGCCAACTAAAAAATTGGCTATTGTAAGCAGTGTCTTACACGAAGGCGTTCCCATGACTATATCATAGGGTTACGATCACAGATCGGAAATAAATTGTATATCTGTACTTTCCTATTAATGCAAGTATCTCCCAGTAGGGCTGAATACTTGTGTTGCAGACAAACATTTATTGGACGAAACAGCACGAATAGTAGTTTCCAGTGGTTATATACTGGATATAAATAATAAATAAATATTATTATATAGGGAACTTCCGAGGCGATAATAGGGAATAATAGAACGAAGAAGTATGTGTTAGCACTCGGAAATAATGACAGACAAACAACAACAGAAAAAAACAAAGAACAATATATGGTCCGAAGAGGGATCGAACCCGTACTCAGTGGCACCGCGCCTTGCCACGAGAAGCCGAACGCTTGGTACACTGCCACGCAGCCAACTAAAAAATTGGCTATTGTAAGCAGTGTCTTACACGAAGGCGTTCCCATGACTATATCATAGGGTTACGATCACAGATCGGAAATAAATTGTATATCTGTACTTTCCTATTAATGCAAGTATCTCCCAGTAGGGCTGAATACTTGTGTTGCAGACAAACATTTATTGGACGAAACAGCACGAATAGTAGTTTCCAGTGGTTATATACTGGATACAAATAATAATAAATAAATATTATTATATAGGGAACTTCCGAGGCGATAATAGGGAATAATAGAACGAAGAAGTATGTGTTAGCACTCGGAAATAATGACAGACAAACAACAACAGAAAAAAACAAAGAACAATATATGGTCCGAAGAGGGATCGAACCCGTACTCAGTGGCACCGCGCCTTGCCACGAGAAGCCGAACGCTTGGTACACTGCCACGCAGCCAACTAAAAAATTGGCTATTGTAAGCAGTGTCTTACACGAAGGCGTTCCCATGACTATAGCATAGGGTTACGATCACAGATCGGAAATAAATTGTATATCTGTACTTTCCTATTAATGCAAGTATCTCCCAGTAGGGCTGAATACTTGTGTTGCAGACAAACATTTATTGGACGAAACAGCACGAATAGTAGTTTCCAGTGGTTATATACTGGATACAAATAATAATAAATAAATATTATTATATAGGGAACTTCCGAGGCGATAATAGGGAATAATAGAACGAAGAAGTATGTGTTAGCACTCGGAAATAATGACAGACAAACAACAACAGAAAAAAAACAAAGAACAATATATGGTCCGAAGAGGGATCGAACCCGTACTCAGTGGCACCGCGCCTTGCCACGAGAAGCCGAACGCTTGGTACACTGCCACGCAGCCAACTAAAAAATTGGCTATTGTAAGCAGTGTCTTACACGAAGGCGTTCCCATGACTATATCATAGGGTTACGATCACAGATCGGAAATAAATTGTATATCTGTACTTTCCTATTAATGCAAGTATCTCCCAGTAGGGCTGAATACTTGTGTTGCAGACAAACATTTATTGGACGAAACAGCACGAATAGTAGTTTCCAGTGGTTATATACTGGATATAAATAATAATAAATAAATATTATTATATAGGGAACTTCCGAGGCGATAATAGGGAATAATAGAACGAAGAAGTATGTGTTAGCACTCGGAAATAATGACAGACAAACAACAACAGAAAAAAACAAAGAACAATATATGGTCCGAAGAGGGATCGAACCCGTACTCAGTGGCACCGCGCCTTGCCACGAGAAGCCGAACGCTTGGTACACTGCCACGCAGCCAACTAAAAAATTGGCTATTGTAAGCAGTGTCTTACACGAAGGCGTTCCCATGACTATATCATAGGGTTACGATCACAGATCGGAAATAAATTGTATATCTGTACTTTCCTATTAATGCAAGTATCTCCCAGTAGGGCTGAATACTTGTGTTGCAGACAAACATTTATTGGACGAAACAGCACGAATAGTAGTTTCCAGTGGTTATATACTGGATATAAATAATAATAAATAAATATTATTATATAGGGAACTTCCGAGGCGATAATAGGGAATAATAGAACGAAGAAGTATGTGTTAGCACTCGGAAATAATGACAGACAAACAACAACAGAAAAAAACAAAGAACAATATATGGTCCGAAGAGGGATCGAACCCGTACTCAGTGGCACCGCGCCTTGCCACGAGAAGCCGAACGCTTGTTACACTGCCACGCAGCCAACTAAAAAATTGGCTATTGTAAGCAGTGTCTTACACGAAGGCGTTCCCATGACTATATCATAGGGTTACGATCACAGATCGGAAATAAATTGTATATCTGTACTTTCCTATTAATGCAAGTATCTCCCAGTAGGGCTGAATACTTGTGTTGCAGACAAACATTTATTGGACGAAACAGCACGAATAGTAGTTTCCAGTGGTTATATACTGGATATAAATAATAATAAATAAATATTATTATATAGGGAACTTCCGAGGCGATAATAGGGAATAATAGAACGAAGAAGTATGTGTTAGCACTCGGAAATAATGACAGACAAACAACAACAGAAAAAAAAGAACAATATATGGTCCGAAGAGGGATCGAACCCGTACTCAGTGGCACCGCGCCTTGCCACGAGAAGCCGAACGCTTGTTACACTGCCACGCAGCCAACTAAAAAATTGGCTATTGTAAGCAGTGTCTTACACGAAGGCGTTCCCATGACTATAGCATAGGGTTACGATCACAGATCGGAAATAAATTGTATATCTGTACTTTCCTATTAATGCAAGTATCTCCCAGTAGGGCTGAATACTTGTGTTGCAGACAAACATTTATTGGACGAAACAGCACGAATAGTAGTTTCCAGTGGTTATATACTGGATACAAATAATAATAAATAAATATTATTATATAGGGAACTTCCGAGGCGATAATAGGGAATAATAGAACGAAGAAGTATGTGTTAGCACTCGGAAATAATGACAGACAAACAACAACAAAAAAAACAAAGAACAATATATGGTCCGAAGAGGGATCGAACCCGTACTCAGTGGCACCGCGCCTTGCCACGAGAAGCCGAACGCTTGGTACACTGCCACGCAGCCAACTAAAAAAATGGCTATTGTAAGCAGTGTCTTACACGAAGGCGTTCCCATGACTATATCATAGGGTTACGATCACAGATCGGAAATAAATTGTATATCTGTACTTTCCTATTAATGCAAGTATCTCCCAGTAGGGCTGAATACTTGTGTTGCAGACAAACATTTATTGGACGAAACAGCACGAATAGTAGTTTCCAATGGTTATATACTGGATACAAATAATAATAAATAAATATTATTATATAGGGAACTTCCGAGGCGATAATAGGGAATAATAGAACGAAGAAGTATGTGTTAGCACTCGGAAATAATGACAGACAAACAACAAGAGAAAAAAACAAAGAACAATATATGGTCCGAAGAGGGATCGAACCCTTACTCAGTGGCACCGCGCCGCCACGAGAAGCCGAACGCTTGTTACACTGCCACGCAGCCAACTAAAAAATTGGCTATTGTAAGCAGTGTCTTACACGAAGGCGTTCCCATGACTATATCATAGGGTTACGATCACAGATCGGAAATAAATTGTATATCTGTACTTTCCTATTAATGCAAGTATCTCCCAGTAGGGCTGAATACTTGTGTTGCAGACAAACATTTATTGGACGAAACAGCACGAATAGTAGTTTCCAGTGGTTATATACTGGATACAAATAATAATAAATAAATATTATTATATAGGGAACTTCCGAGGCGATAATAGGGAATAATAGAACGAAGAAGTATGTGTTAGCACTCGAGAAATAATGACAGACAAACAACAAGAGAAAAAAACAAAGAACAATATATGGTCCGAAGAGGGATCGAACCCGTACTCAGTGGCACCGCGCCTTGCCACGAGAAGCCGAACGCTTGGTACACTGCCACGCAGCCAACTAAAAAATTGGCTATTGTAAGCAGTGTCTTACACGAAGGCGTTCCCATGACTATATCATAGGGTTACGATCACAGATCGGAAATAATTTGTATATCTGCACTTTGCTATTAATGCAAGTATCTCCCAGTAGGGCTGAATACTTGTGTTGCAGACAAACATTTATTGGACGAAATAGCACGAATAGTAGTTTCCAGTGGTTATATACTGGATATAAATAATAATAAATAAATATTATTATATAGGGAACTTCCGAGGCGATAATAGGGAATAATAGAACGAAGAAGTATGTGTTAGCACTCGGAAATAATGACAGACAAACAACAACAGAAAAAAAACAAAGAACAATATATGGTCCGAAGAGGGATCGAACCCGTTCTCAGTGGCACCGCGCCTTGCCACGAGAAACCGAACGGTTGGTACACTGCCACGCAGCCAACTAAAAAATTGGCTATTGTAAGCAGTGTCTTACACGAAGGCGTTCCCATGATTATATCATAGGGTTACGATCACAGATCGGAAATAAATTGTATATCTGTACTTTCCTATTAATGCAAGTATCTCCCAGTAGGGCTGAATACTTGTGTTGCAGACAAACATTTATTGGACGAAACAGCACGAATAGTAATTTCCAGTGGTTATATACTGGATGTAAATAACAATAAATAAATATTATTATATAGGGAACTTCCGAGGCGATAATAGGGAATAATAGAACGAACAATTATGTGTTAGCACTCGGAAATAATGACAGACAAACAACAACAGAAAAAAAAAGAACAATATATGGTCCGAAGAGGGATCGAACCCGTTCTCAGTGGCACAGCACCTTGCCATGAGAAGCCGAACGCTTGGTACACTGCCATGTAGCCAACTAAAAAAATGGCTATTGTAAGCAGTGTCTTACACGAAGGCGTTCCCATGACTATATCATAGGGTTACGATCACAGATCGGAAATAAATTGTATATCTGCACTTTCCTATTAATGCAAGTATCTCCCAGTAGGGCTGAATACTTGTGTTGCAGACAAACATTTATTGGACGAAACAGCACGAATAGTAGTTTCCAATGGTTATATACTGGATACAAATAATAATGAATAAATATTATTATATAGGGAACTTCCGAGGCGATAATAGGGAATAATAGAACGAAGAATTATGCGTTAGCACTCGGAAATAATGACAGACAAACAACAGAAAAAAACAAAGAACAATATATGGTCCGAAGAGGGATCGAACCCGTACTCAGTGGCACCGCGCCTTGCCTCGAGAAGCCGAACGCTTGTTACACTGCCACGCAGCCAACTAAAAAATTGGCTATTGTAAGCAGTGTCTTACACGAAGGCGTTCCCATGATTATATCATAGGGTTACGATCACAGATCGGAAATAAATTGTATATCTGTACTTTTCCTATTAATGCAAGTATCTCCCAGTAGGGCTGAATACATGTGTTGCAGACAAACATTTATTGGACGAAACAGCACGAATAGTAGTTTCCAGTGGTTATATACTGGATATAAATAAAATAAATAAATATTATTATATAGGGAACTTCCGAGGCGATAAAAGGGAATAATAGAACGAATAAGTATGTGTTAGCACTCGGATATAATGACAGACAAACAACAACAGAAAAAAAAAAAGAACAATATATGGTCCGAAGAGGGATCGAACCCATACTCAGTGGCACCGCGCCTTGCCACGAGAAGCGGAACGCTTGGTACACCGCCACGCAGCCAACTAAAAAAGTTGGCTATTGTAAGCAGTGTCTTACACGAAGGCGTTCCCATGACTATATCATAGGGTTACGATCACAGATCGGAAATAAATTGTATATCTGTACTTTCCTATTCATGCAAGTATCTCCCAGTAGGGCTGAATACATGTGTTACAGATAAACATTTATTGGACGAAACAGCACGAATAGTAGTTTCCAGTGGTTATATACTGGATATAAATAATAATAAATAAATATTATTATATAGGGAACTTCCGAGGCGATAATATGGAATAATAAAACGAATAATTATGTGATTGCAATCGGAAATAATGACAGACAAACAACAACAGAAAAAAAAGAATAATATATGGTCCGAAGAGGGATCGAACCCGTACTCAGTGGCACCGCGCCTTGCCTCGAGAAGCCGAACGCTTGATGCACTGCCATGTAGCCAACTAAAAAAATGGCTATTGTAAGCAGTGTCTTACACGAAGGCGTTCCCATGACTATAGCATAGGGTTACGATCACAGATCGGAAATAAATTGTATATCTGTACTTTCCTATTAATGCAAGTATCTCCCAGTAGGGCTGAATACTTGTGTTGCAGACAAACATTTATTGGACGAAACAGCACGAATAGTAGTTTCCAGTGGTTATATACTGGATACCAATAATACAAAATAAATATTATTATATAGGGAACCGCCAAGGCAATAATTGGGAATAATAGAACGAAGAAGTATGTGTTAGCACTCGGAAATAATGACAGACAAACAACAACAGAAAAAAACAAAGAACAATATATGGTCCGAAGCAGGATCGAACCCTTACTCAGTGGCACCGCGCCTTGCCACGAGAAGCCTAACGCTTGGTACACTGCCACGCAGCCAACTAAACAATTGGCTATTGTAAGCAGTGTTTTACACGAAGGCGTTCCCATGACTATAGCATAGGGTTACGATCACAGATCGGAAATAAATTGTATATCTGTACTTTCCTATTAATGCAAGTATCTCCTAGTAGGGCTGAACACTTGTGTTGCAGACAAACATTTATTGGACGAAACAGCACGAATAGTAGTTTCTAGTGGTTATATACTGGATACCAATAATAATAAATAAATATTATTATATAGGGAACTTCCGAGGCGATAATAGGGAATAAAAGAACGAAGAAGTATGTTTTAGCACTCGGAAATAATGACAGACAAACAACAACAGAAAAAAACAAAGAACAATATATGGTCTGAAGCAGGATCGAACCCGTACTCAGTGGCACCGCGCCTTGCCACGAGAAGCCGAACGCTTGTTACACTGTCACGCAGCCAACTAAAAAATTGGCTATTGTAAGCAGTGTCTTACACGAAGGCGTTCCCATGACTATATCATAGGGTTACGATCACAGATCGGAAATAAATTGTATATCTGTAGGGAACTTCCGAGGCGATAATAGGGAATAATAGCACGAAGAAGTATGTGTTAGCACTTGGAAATAATCTTTAATTTTGCTTTTACATACATTATAAACCACTAAAGAAAAATTTCACAGAAACAGCAAGAATTTAAAAAGATTATTCATAAAGACTGGACCATCCCCACAACTAACCCGACTGAATACTGCATGTAGACCCCTTATTTATACGACGCTTTCCTGTGGCGTCAATACACCAGCCATTACACTGGAAACCATATTCTTCTGCAATAAACAGTGGCATAAAAAAACCAACACTTTTAATATTAATTGTTTAAAATTCTACTTATGTAATCGCAATCGATCTATACTCGCTGTTTTCAGCCATCCATCAATTATCCTTAATTACAATCGATTATATACCTAGCACACCTATAATCATATTTCTCCACATCAGACAATTGCACGTTTATCTCCCCTGACCTACCATTTTGATTTTTATAAATTGTAGTATAATGATGTTTTAGCGTCAGTTTGTATCTTCTAATCGATAACATATTTCCTATATAAAAGTACACCAAAAACCACCCCAAGGTTAGATTAATTTGACATGCAACTCACGGTATTGTTTTGCTTTAATGCTTCGTTGGAATCATGCATAGCGCTCCAGTTTTGCATCTCCCATATTCGTACTGTTTGTTCATTGTTGGGAACTCAAAGTCATTTTTTTTTCAGTTGTTTTTTCGGCTAGCGTCCCTGAGGGTATTCAGAGTGTCACGAAGTCCATTCCCCTTCCACACTCAGCCAGCCAAACTGGAAGACCTCTCAACACGCTTATTACACACGTATGCAATGGTACGAAAATGAAACTAGACCTCACCAGAGACTTTAGCCATTGACGTTGAATTCGGCCAATTGTGATTTTTCTGAGCATATTCATTGAGTTTCGTTAGGAACACACACGTGTATACGTCTGTGACTCAAGCCATGTTATTTCTTTTGTGGCAGCCATAATTTCCATAGGTAAATTACTTGGATTCAACGCAAAAGCACCACTGTTTTGCTTCACAGTTCTACTACCAACGTGACCTGTGACCCGGTCCACGAGCTCCGTACATGATGAATAACAGACTTATCTGTGTAATTGATTGCGTCACCCTTCGAAGAGTTAGAAAAAAAATAACCAAGTCCTGCACATCTGCCTCATCGACCAAGAGATTTTATTGTCTACATTCTTTGTCCAGTGTGATGACTACGGAAAATGACGTACTATGTTAACATTCCTACCCCTTTTTATCGGTTTAAATTCCTCTATTCAACACACCTGCTGAAAAATTTTAATTGCCTGCCCCATCCATGATTTGTCTCTTTTAATCTGCTGCCTTTTGTTCAAAACATCTTATGCAACAAATCTATGTCAAATAGAAGTGAAAAAGAGAGTTCATCGGTGCTATATAAAACCCATTCTGACCTATGGAAGCGAATCATGGACAATAAACACACAAATGAAAAGAGGATTAGAAGTCACAGAGTTGGGATTTCTCAGAAAAATGTTGAAAGTTCACTGGACAGCTAAAAAAGACCAACGAGGAAATTCTCAAAGAGGGCCAACACGAAAAGGGAAATATCCTAAGAAACATCAGAAAGAAACAATCAACATTTTTCGGGCACATCATAAAAAGAGGAGGAAAGTTTGAATACTTGGTTACAACTGGCAAAATACAGGGAACGAGAGATCGTAGACGACAGAGATACTAGATAGCTTGGTGTCATGGCATGGAAAACAGTCAACACAGAACTGATACGATGCACGGTAGATCGAAGATTGTGGAAAGAAATGATCGCCTACACCAACCAGTAAGGCACATGATGATGATGTTGTCTATTCTCATTAAATCACAGTATAAAAGATGATGTAAATCTATATTAATTCGAAGGTAGGTATGTGCTTGCCATACGGCTTGCATGCCGTAGTGGAAATATTAAGGAGGAAACGTATCGCCGTACATTCAGTATCTTTTGTACATCGATGGATGATGCGCGTAGCCGCAATTCATATTCTTTCCAGTCTGTTTATTTGTTTATTGCATAGTCAGTTATACCAGTGCATAATAAGTCAGAGACATGACCAGACTTCGGTATAAGAGAACAAAACTACATTGCTGAATGTTTGCCTGAGCCATAACAATCATTGCAGATGTGCCATTTTTGTCTTTCAATACCACCTGTTCTACTTGATTAGTAAAAGCAAGGCTCCATCCTATCAAACTACACTCTTTTAGGTCTCTCACTGCACTGAGTTCTCTCCACAAAATCTGAACACAGACTCATATTGATTTGTTGATTATGCCATTAAACAAAGAGAACCGTGTTACCGTTGCCTTCGCCGGGTTGACAAGAGTTGCCGCTTCTCCATACAACAAGATAATACAATCAAGCTCTATCTGAAGTTCTCATGCAACACTCTCTCTGTCTCACCAAAATATAATCAGCTTAAAATATTGCTCTGCACGGTCCTAAGATTTGCTTGCTTGTGATTCTTACTGAGCAAATCTTTAAAAACATCACTGAGATGCCAGACCTCAACATTAATGGGAAGATAATCAATAACCTAAGATATGCTGATAATACTGTACTACTAGCAGAAAATCCAAAAGATCTACAACAATTACTTAATGTAATAAACATGACAAGCAAAACATATGGACTAGATATGAATATCAAAAAGACTAAAACTATGATCATAAACAAAGAAAATTCTCAAGACCTACAATTAAATATCAAAGTGGAAGGAATACATCTAGAGACAGTTCAGAACTACAACTACCTGGGACATACTATAACGAGTGATGGAAAATGTACAACTGAAATAAATAAAAGAATAGGTATTGCAAAAAGTAATTTCAATGCCATGAAAAATATACTAACATCAAAACAAATAACACCAGGGCTAAAACTAAGAATAGCAAAATGTTACATCTTCTCAATATTCCTTTATGGTACAGAAACATGGACATTAGACCAGAAAACAGAACAGAAAATTCAAGCCTTTGAAATGTGGATTTATAGAAGAATAGGTAGAATTGGACGGAAAGAAAAGAAAACAAACAATGAAGTTTTAAAACAACTAAAAATCAAAAGAGAACTACTAAACACAATTAGAGCAAGACAAATACATTTTTTGGGGCATGTTAATAGACACATCAGCCTACTAAAAGTATTATTTGAAGGGAAAATACAAGTTAAAAGAGGCAGAGGCAGACCAAGGCTAACATGGATGAGTAACATCAAAAGATGGATAAGTCAGCCTATGACAACCTGCACCATCAAAGCAAGAGACAGAGCAGAATGGCGCTCCATGGTAGCCAACCTTCGATGCGGAGACGGCACTCAATGATGATGATGATGATGATTCTTACTATGCTATGTAGTAGTTGAACAACTCCGGAGATAGACAGTGGTGAACACTAAAACGGTCACGGTAAATTGTCAGTTCAGAGAGTCGCTGGAAAATGACCACAGAAATAAATAGAATTAAGTAGGAAAGAACTGATTTTCAGTTCAAGAAGCTGAAACATCAGGAAACCAAGAGGTACTATTTGTATGCATTCTGTAGATCTATTACAGCAGCATGTACAACAAAGTTTCAAAGCCTGTACGGATAGCCCCCATATCATGAGCAGAGATAACAGCATTTACCAAGGTCTTTCATTTTCGACGGTTGTTTCTCACGATATGAGGGAGAAAGCGCAGCTTCGCCAGCTTGTAGGTTAATTTCCGACAATTATTTTCACAAACAACTTGCCCACCCTATATTTCGGGGTGATTACGAGATAGCCTTGCATTTTCTTATGATTTTTGCCAGTCAACGGCAGATGTAACTAATAACCATCCTCATTATAGAAGCAATCATGAGTGCTGAAAGGAAAACGCCAAAACACCCATACTAACGTGACTTTTTCAGCTATAACAGTTATAAATCGCTGACGTTATTCTGTCCACAACCTACCTTACTCGCAATGCTGAAAACGTCATTCTAGTTGAGGATTTTCCGGCGTTTCCCTTTTAGCTTGCAGGCCTATTCTATAGAAGGCAATATAAATAACAATGTAACCAGTTTTCATTGACTGTAGTGCCCACAATACTGCTTATAAGTAATACGGGAGGTCAAAAAGTAATGCACACCAATTTTTTTCTCGGCTAATAATAAAGATAGGAATATGAACTTTTGCACACTTGGAATATGACATGTTCCAATTATGTGTACCAAATTGCACACCATTCTGATAAATATTACGCAATCTATGAACCGTTAAAATGGAGCTTGTCAACAATGTCCGTTACAAACAGCGAATTGTCATAGAATTTCTGGTTGCGGAAAAAGAAACTGTGGCAAACATTCATAAACGACTGTGTGCAGTGTACAAATGTTCTGCAGTCGATAGGAGCACAGTTAGTCGCTGGGTTCAGAGAATTAAAGCTGCAGAAAGTGTACGAGTGGAGCTGCATGATTTACCGCGTTCTGGACGTGTTGCATCTGCTACCAGCACAGACATGTTAAACCGGGCTGATGCCATTATTCGTAAGGATAGGCGTATCACTAGTCAGCAATTGGCATTGCAGCTTACAGTCAGCAAGGGAAGTGCAATCGCAATTTTTAAAACTCTCGGATATTCAAAGATTTGCGCTCGATGGGTTCCTCGGTGCCTAATAAATGATCACAGAGTTCAAAGGAAAACATTCTGTTCTGAATTGTTGGAGCGTTTCGGTGTTGAAGGAGAAATGTTTTTGTCAAAAATTGTTACCGGTAACGAAACGTGGGCACATTATTATGAGCCTGAAACAAAAATGCAGTCAATAGAATGGCATCATCCGCAGTCACCAAAAAGAAAAAAATTCAAAACATCTCCATCAGCCGGAAAGCTGATGATCACTGTCTTCTGGGACATTGATGGCGTGATTCTTGTTGATGTAATGACAAGAGGTGAGACAATCAACTCGACAGCTTACATCAATACACTGACAAAACTCAAAAATCGGTTCCACAGAGTTCGGCCTAATAAGCCATCTGCAGATTTGTTGCTTCAACATGACAATGCACGCCCTCACACAAGTCTGGTAACACGGGAAGCAATCAACAAATTTGGTTAAACTGTACTGCCCCATCCTCCTTACAGCCCTGATCTGGCTCCCTCAGATTTCCATCTGTTTGGACCACTCAAAAAATTCCTGCGTGGGACACACTTTGACAATGATGAGGGTGTGATCCGTGAAGTTAAAAAATGGCTACGCGAGCAGGACAAAACTGGGTACAAACGAGGCATTCATGACCTAGTTTTGCGTTGACGTAAGGAAATACGCTTGGACGAAGATTATGTTGAAAAATAGGTAGTGTAAAGGGGATGTTCAGCTACAATCTGTGAAAATTTAACACATTTTGCCGAATAGTTTCCGAGAAAAAAATTGGTGTGCATTACTTTTTGACCTCCCTACGTACTTCAGACAACTTGCTAATGTCCTGGTACATGCCATTTATATCAAGTGCACTGCTTTTTCCACGAATTAACGCGGAGCTCCTCGTTTGCTGTAACATAATCAATCTCCATTTACCGGGCCCTATACCCGTCAAAGATAGACACTCTGGCAACGTCGCGCGCACCATATCCATATTTTGAAAGATCAAAAGGACATTACAGCACTTAATGCATGCAATCAGTCAAGATTACAAACAGAAGTCATGAATGTCGTCAAAATTAAACAGAATATCAACGTAACTATAGAAGGCAGGCAACTAAAACAAGTAGAGGAATTCAAATACCTAGGAAGTTAATTGACAAACGATAATTCACAAGCAGCAGAGACAGAATCAAGATGCAACAAAGCTTGTCAAATCATTGGACAGTTATCACCATTATTGTCCAACAAGGAAATAACTCTAGAGGCAAAATGAGCACTATACAATACAATCTTCATCCCAACGTTGTGCTACCAATGCCAGACCTGGACCCTAAATGCAAGAACAATAAGAAAAATAACCTCTACAGAGATGAAATGTGTTAGACGAATGACAGGAAACAGTCTGAGAGATTAGATAAGAAATGAAGTACTTTTTAAACTAACCAAAATATGACACTGAGAAATATCAAACAATAAAAGGAAATGCCGCAGTGATAAAAGGACGTCGTTGTGTATATTAATTGCCACATGTTCAGTAGAAGAAATTTAAAAAATCATCAAAAGTTTTTATTTCATTTTATTATCTTCAGAGACTCAATTTCATTGCAGTTGGAGCATCTCCACTTTCGCTTCACCGGTCGTTCCAGCATTTTTGTCGAAGTGTGATATGAACATAGCAACTGTTATATGTTGACTGTAGACACATCTTTTCCAATTAAGCACACTTTATCGACATATCACGTCATAGAAAAACCCAAAAGGCAGAATGTTACCATAAACACCTGTCAGAAAAAACAAATCAACAGCCAAGAACCTTAAGCTACGATTGGGTTGCTGGAGCCTCCGCACTATGCAAGCTGGCTTATCCGACAATTCGCATCTATTACATGCCTTCACGAAGTACTACATCAATACTGGAGTTAGAAAACCATTCTGCAATATATGAGAGACTCCGTGATCGTAACTCTCCATACAAAAATAAAGAAGCGACTGCAACAAATACAGAGACATCTCTTTACTCAACGTCATCTGCAAGACCTTCACCAGTCATCTTAGGAAAGTTACAGAAGCTCCTGGAATGTGTGTATCCTGAATCGTAATATGGCTTTAGATCCGGAAGATTAACTGCAGACATGATCTTTTCTTTACGTCTGCTTCAAGAAAAAATGTAGAGAGCAGAAAAAAGCCTCTATTCATCGCCTTTATCGACATTAAAAAAGCCTTTTATCAAGTTGGCAAGGACGGTCTCTTCAAAATACTAACTAAAAGAGGCTGCCCTTATACTCTTCTATTGCTAGTTATATCGTTTCATAACAGTGAGAATGGATATGACAGACTCTAATTGTGATGTTCTGTCTGTGGGGGCGATCAACACACTTAGCCTGACAGCTGACTTCATATGAGAGTCTGGAATCCTTACTCTGATTGAGTCCTGAACGCAGAGAGAGAGAGAGAGAGAGAGAGATAAGGATATTAAGGGTATCATTCAATGCAACTGCAGCAGATCTCAACACTTCAACATACGCAATGGTGTCAAGTTAGGGTTCTTGCTCTTACTCTGTTTGGAATTTTCTTCGCTGTTCTGTTGAAACATGCATTCTCAAATGTAAATGTACGATTTTACCTTCGAACAAGACCTGATGGTCTGGTGTTCAATCTTGCAAGACTAAAAAAAGCAAAGATCAAAATCAGATATCACAATTAGATGCTGTACTTGTCACGCAAAGTCAAGAACTCCAGAGGGTGATAAATCGTTGTTCGAACTGAGTTCAGCCTCACAAGAAGTTTGCAGAAAAACGAATATACTCGGTCAGGACGTCAAAGCAGTACCTGCCATCTTTACAGACAATTACAAATTTGATATCATGCAGCAGTATAGCTACCTGGTGTCTATTATCAACGACAGACTACTATCCTTAGACACAGAAAGTGACACCCGCATTGGTAAAGCTGCTATTAACTTCACCCGCCTTTCTAGGCGCTTTCGTTAAAACAGCAAAGTGACAACTAAAACAAAGGTCGCATTTTACAACGCCTGCATCATCAGTATCCTTTAATACAGCAGCGAATCATGAACAAGTTACGTAAAGCAACAGAGAAGGTTAAATGCATTCCATATGTAAAATCAGAAATGAAGAACTGAGAAAAAAGCTAGGAATAGCCCCCGCCATAGAATATATAAGGAAACAACAGATAAAATTGTTTGGTCACGTGGCAAGGCAGGAAGATCAAAACACAACACAACGAGCCTTCAACAAACGTTGTGAGAACACCCAATTGGTAGACCGCGAAAACGATGGATGGATGGATTATTAGAAGCACTAGGAAACATAACAGCAGCAGAGGCGAGTAGAAGAGCAAAAGACCGCAAATTATATCTCCCCTCGACGCTGAAAGGCAAATGAGGAAGGACAGATGAAGAAGAAGATTCAGTCAAGAAAACTATTTTTAAAAGTGAATGATGTGAAATACTGAAAATGAAATTTTAACCCACTTTATTTGTATGTATGATTATTGCTAACTTAAATGCAAGATGGAGATGGTAATAGATGCAATTTTTTTAGCAAGGAATTCATCTACCATTCTTTCTCTTTCCATTTTCTCTTCCATTGCATTAGAATATGCTGCTTGGGTCCCACTGTAATTCTTAAAGTAAAAATTTGCTTAAGGCAGCTTCTCACATTTCTAAATCCGGTCTGCTTTTGTCACATTATATATAGGCTTATTATATTAATTATAAGAATAAATAAAATTTACATAATAAATACAGACTAACATATGATGATTAATATATGCTAAAGTCTTGCAAGGAAGAATTCAGAATAAAATTAATACTGAATTAGAGGAGCAACAATTTGGATTTAGGAAAAACAGTGGGTCAAAAGAAACCATATTCAGCATGAGAACTTTAATCGAAAAGTACATAGAAGTAAACAATATATGTCTGCTTCATAGACTACACCAAAAGGTTTGATAGAATACAGCATAATTAACTTATAGACTACCTAAAAGATAAACATCTAGATGACACAGATATACGACTAATATGTAATTTATACTGGGAGCAAACAGCAATAATGAAATATAACAAAGAAAACTCTAAAGCTGTTGAATTAAAAAAAGGAATAAGATAAGGATGCATCCTATCAACAAGCATGTACAATCTAAACACTGAGCAAATCTTTAAAAACATTACAGTTGCCAGGCCTACAAATTAATGGAAAGATAATCAATGAACTAAGATATGCTGATGATACTGTATTCATCATCATCACGTGCCATACCGTTTGGCGTAGGCGATCATGTCCTTCCACAATCTCCTGTCTACAGTGCATCGTATCAGTTCTATTGTTGACTGTTTTCCATGCCATGACACCAAGCTATCCAGTATTTTCTCTCTTTGTCGTCCGCGATCTCTCTTTCCTTTTATTTTGCCAGTTGTAACCAAGTATTCCAACTTTCCTCTTCTCATGATGTGCCCGAAAAATGTTCATTGTTTCTTTCTGATGTTTTTTAGGACCTGCCTTTTTGTGATGGCCTCTTTGAGAACTTCCTCATTGGTCTTTTTAGTTGTCCAGGGAACTATCAACACTCTTCTGAGAAATCCCAACAATGTGGCCTCTAATCGTCTTTTCATTTGCTGTCCATGATTCGCTTCCATAGGTCAGAATTGGTTCTATATAGTACCGATGAACTCTCTTTCTCATTTCTATTGACATAGATTTGTTGCATAAGATAGTTTTCATTTTCCGAAATGCTATTTGGCCTGAGCTATTCTGCTTTTTATTTCAGTGGTGCATCTTCCATCCGATGTAATTATTTTGCCCTAGTATTTGACTCTACCCCACTAACCAAGATACTGTATTACTTGCAGAAATTCCTAAAGATCTACCGCAATTACTTAATAAAATAAACATGATAAGCAAAAAATATGCATTAGATATGAATATCAAAAAGACTAAAACTATGACCACAAACAAAGAAAATTCTCAAGACCTACAAATAACTATGGGTACAAATAATAATACATAAACATTATTATATGGGGAACTTCCGAGGCGATAATAGGGAATAATAGAACAAAGAAGTATGTGTTAGCACTCGGAAAAATTGACAGACAAACAACAATAGAAAAAAACGAAGAACAATATATGGTCCGAAGTGGGATCGAACCCGTACTCAGTGGCACCGCGCCTTGCCACGAGAAGCCGAACGCTTGGCACACTACCACGCAGCCAACTAAAAAATTGGCTATTGCAGTAGTGTCTTACACGATGACGTTCTCAATGACTATAGCATAGGGTAACGATCACAGACCGGAAATAAATTGTATATTTGTACTTTCCTATTAATGCAAGTATCTCCCAGTAGGGCTGAATACTTGTGTTGTAGACAAACATTTATTGGACGAAACAGCACGAATAGTAGTTCCCAGTGATTATATACTGGGTACAAATAATAATACATCAATATTATTATATGGGGAACTTCCGAGGCGATAATAGGGAATAATAGAACAAAGAAGTATGTGTTAGCACTCGGAAAAATTGACAGACAAACAACAATAGAAAAAAACGAAGAACAATATATGGTCCGAAGTGGGATCGAACCCGTACTCAGTGGCACCGCGCCTTGCCACGAGAAGCCGAACGCTTGGCACACTACCACGCAGCCAACTAAAAAATTGGCTATTGCAGTAGTGTCTTACACGATGACGTTCTCAATGACTATAGCATAGGGTAACGATCACAGACCGGAAATAAATTGTATATTTGTACTTTCCTATTAATGCAAGTATCTCCCAGTAGGGCTGAATACTTGTGTTGTAGACAAACATTTATTGGACGAAACAGCACGAATAGTAGTTCCCAGTGATTATATACTGGGTACAAATAATAATACATAAATATTATTATATGGGGAACTTCCGAGGCGATAATAGGGAATAATAGAACAAAGAAGTATGTGTTAGCACTCGGAAAAATTGACAGACAAACAACAATAGAAAAAAACGAAGAACAATATATGGTCCGAAGTGGGATCGAACCCGTACTCAGTGGCACCGCGCCTTGCCACGAGAAGCCGAACGCTTGGCACACTACCACGCAGCCAACTAAAAAATTGGCTATTGCAGTAGTGTCTTACACGATGACGTTCTCAATGACTATAGCATAGGGTAACGATCACAGACCGGAAATAAATTGTATATTTGTACTTTCCTATTAAAGCGTTCGGCTTCTCGTGGCAAGGCGCGGTGCCACTGAGTACGGGTTCGATCCCACTTCGGACCATATATTGTTCTTCGTTTTTTTTCTATTGTTGTTTGTCTGTCAATTTTTCCGAGTGCTAACACATACTTCTTTGTTCTATTATTCCCTATTATCGCCTCGGAAGTTCCCCATATAATAATATTTATGTATTATTATTTGTACCCAGTATATAATCACTGGGAACTACTATTCGTGCTGTTTCGTCCAATAAATGTTTGTCTACAACACAAGTATCAGCCTACTGGGAGATACTTGCATTAATAGGAAAGTACAAATATACAATTATTTCCGGTCTGTGATCGTTACCCTATGCTATAGTCATTGAGAACGTCATCGTGTAAGACACTACTGCAATAGCCAATTTTTTAGTTGGCTGCGTGGTAGTGTGCCAAGCGTTCGGCTTCTCGTGGCAAGGCGCGGTGCCACTGAGTACGGGTTCGATCCCACTTCGGACCATATATTGTTCTTCGTTTTTTTCTATTGTTGTTTGTCTGTCAATTTTTCCGAGTGCTAACACATACTTCTTTGTTCTATTATTCCCTACAAATAACTATCAAAGTTGAAGGAATACACTTGGAGACAGTTCGGAGCTACAACTAACTTGGACCAGTATGGAAAATGTAAAACTGAAATAAACAAAAGAATAGGAATGGCAAAAAAGTAATTTATTTTAATGCCATGAACAGTACACTAACATAAAAAACATAACATGGCAAAAAACTAAGAATAGCAAATTGCTTCTCAATATTCCTGTATGGTGAAGCAACATGGACATTAGACCAGAAAACAGAACAGAAAATTGAAGCCTTGAAATGTGGATTTATAGAAGAATAGGTAGAATTGGATGGAAAGAAAAGAGAACAAACGATGTAGTTTTAAAACAACTAAAATTTAAAATAGAGCCACTAAACACAATTAGAACACGTCAAATGAAATTTTTGGGGCATGTTAAAAGACACAACAGCCTAATAAAAGTAAAATTGGAAGGTAAAATACAGGATAATAGAGACAGAAAGAGACCAAGACTAACATGGACGAGTAACATCAAAAGATGAACAAGTCAACCTATGATAACCTGAACCATCAAAACAAGAGACAGAGCGGAATGGCGCTTGATGGTAGCCAACCTTCGATGCGGAGACGGCACTCGATGAGAACATATGATTTTTAAAAGGATTTTTATTAAACAAATCAATTCAATTAAATTTAACTTAATTAATTAAATTAATTTAAAATTAAACAATATTAATAAATATTAAGGTCATAAATCATCATCATCATCGAGTGCCTTCTCCGCATCGAAGGTTGGCTAACATGGAGCGCCATTCTGCTCTGTCTCTTACTTTGATGGTGCAGGTTGTCATATGCTGATTTGTTCATCTTTTGATGTTGCTCGTCCATGTTAGTCTTGGTCTGTCTCTGCCTCTTTTACCTTGTAATTTCCCCTCCAGGGTTACTTTTAGTAGGCTGTTGTGTATTTTAACATGGCCCAAAAATCACATTTGTCTTGTTTGAATTGTGCTTAGTAGTTCTCTTTTCATTTTTAGTTGTTTTAAGACTTCATCGTTTGTTTTCTTTTCCTTCCATCCAATTCTACCTATTCTTCTATATATCTTTCCGGGTCACGTATGATAACACAGCCATCAGAACACGTCTGTTTGCACTGTAGCCCAAAATTACCATCGAGACATATAGGAATATTGAGAAGATGTAACATTTTTGCTATTCTTAGTTTTAGCTCGGTGTTATTTGTTTTGTTATTAGTATGTTCTTCATGACATTAAAATTTACATTTTGCCATTCCTATTCTTTTGTTTATTTCAGTTGTACATTTTCCACCACTGGTTATAGTATGTCCAAGGTAGTTGTAGTTCTGAACTGTCTCCAGGTCTATTCCTTCTATTTGATATCCACTTGTGGGTTTTGAGTATCTTCTTTGTTTATGATCATAGTTTTAGTCTTTTTGATATTCATATCTAGTCCATATTTTTTGCTTGTCATGTTATTTCGTTAAGTAATTGTTGTAGATCTTTAGGATTTTCTGCTAGCAGTACAGTATCATCAGCATATCTTAGGTTATTGATTATCTTTCCATTAATTTGTAGGCCTGGCATCTCTATGATATTTTAAAAAATTTCTCAGTGTATAGATTGAACAAGCTTGATGAAGGGCATAAATAACAATTCTAATTGATATATTCACTTACGGTGGCAATTTCTCTAGTGCACTCTCCTTTCTTTTAATTTCATTCACTAGCAATGCTCTAACTTTTCTTTCACAGCTAAAATCATTTCTATCCAAGGTGCTTTGTCAACATCAGCTTCTGTCGTGTTGTTGCCGTTTTTTTTAGCTTCAGTCTCTGACAGTAATAACTGTATTGAATAGACAATTCAAGCACGATTAAAACATTAACAAATTTATAAAAATTGTATACAGTACAATATGTTCATACTAAACTGCACAGTTAACTTCTAGTTGTTATAATGTTGAAATAGAATTAGAGATCAGTGTGCTTTGAGCGTTCATTGGATAAAGGCCACGCAGAACATAGTGCGCGACAGGAAGGTCATATATATATATATATATATATATATATATATTATAAATATATATATATATATATATATATATATATATATACACACACACATATATATATATATATAATATATATATATATATTATATAGTCTTAATAGCAAAAAAACAGAAGTAATGGTAGGTAGCAACAAATAAAAAGACTTTACCCCAATGCACAATAAAGACAAGTGGAACAATATTAAACCAGGTATAGGCATTTAATTAATATAATTTAATTAATTTAATATATGCCTGCTTTATAGACTACACCAAAGCTTTAGATAGAATACACCATAACCAACTCATAGACTGCCTAAATGATATAAATCTAGACGACACAGACATACGACTAATATGTAATTTGTACTTGGAGCAAACAGCAATAATAAGATATAACAAGGAGAACTCTACACCCATGGACATAAAAAGAGGAGTAAGACAAGGAGATATCCTATTACCAAGCTTGTTTAATCTATACACTGCGCAAATCTTTAAAAACATCTCAGAGATACAAGGCCTAAACATTAATGGAAAGATAATCAATAACCTAAGATATGCTGATGATACTGTTCTACTAGCAGAAAATCCTAAAGACCTACAACAATTGCTTAATGTGCTAAACATAACAAGCAAAAATATGGACTAGAAATGAATATCAAAAAAGACTAAAACTATGATCATAAACAAAGAAAATTCTCAAGACCTACAATTAAATATCACAGTTGAGGGAATACATCTGGAGACAGTCCAGAGCGACAACTACCTGGGACATACTATAACCAATGATGGAAAATGCAAACAGAAATAAACAAAAGAATAGGTATGGCAAAAAGTAATTTTAATGCCAGGAAAAATATACTAAGAAAAACAATATCAGCAGGGCTGAAACTAAGAATGGCAAAATGTTACGTCTTCTCAATATTCCTTTATGGTGCAGAAACATGGACATTAGACCATAAAACAGAACAGAAAATTCAAGCCTTTGAAATGTGGATTTATAGAAGAATAGGTAGATTTGGATGGAAATAAAAGATAACAAACGATGAAGTTTTAAAACAACTGAAAATAAAAGAGAACTACTAAATACAATTAAGACAAGACAAATGAAATTTTTGGGGCATGTTAAAAGACACAACAGCCTACTAAAAGTAATATTGGAAGGAAAAATACAAGGTAAAAGAGGCAGAGGCAGACCAAGACTAACATGGACGAGTAACATCAAAAGATGGACAAGTCAATCTATGTCAGCTGCACCATCAAAGCAAGAAACAGAGTAGAATGGCGATCCATGGTAGCCAACCTTCCTTGCGGAGAGGCACGCGATGATGATGAAATGAATTTAAATATCTGGGAACAATGTTAACCTCAGATGGTAGAGATGAGATACAGAATAGCTCAGGCAAAAGCAGTTTTCCAAAAAAACTAGAAAGATACTGTGCAATTCATATTTGACAATAGAAACAAGAAAAAGAGTAATTAAATGTTATGTAGAGCCAGTCTTAACATATGGATGATAATCATGGACAATAGGACAATAGGAAAATCACTGGAGGCTGTAGAATTGTGGTTTTACAGAAGAATATTGACAATACCATGGACGGCTAAGAGGAGTAATGAATACGTTCTGAAAGAGGTCACAGCAAAAAGATAGCTAATATTCAATATTAGGAAGAAACAACCATACTATTTTGGCCCCATTATGATAAGGGAACGGCTGGAATATATTGTAACAACTGGGGAAATTGAGGGACCAAGAGATAGAGGGAAGCGAAAGAAAAGATACCATACAGCTTAAGAGAAGGCTTGGCAGAAAGTCAACAATAGAAATAATAAATAACTGTCTATATCGAAAGTTGTGGAAAAACATGATCACCTACGCCAGCAGGCTTGGTGCTTGATGATGATGATGATATATCTATATATATAGATAAACATGACATGCAAAAATATGGACTAGATGTGATATCAAAAAGACTAAAACTATGATCATAAACAAAGAAAATGCTCAAAACCCACAAGTGGATATCAAATTGAAGGAATAGACCTGGAGACAGTTCAGAACTACAACTATCTTGGTCATACTATAACCAGTGATGGAAAATGTACAGCAGAAATGAACAAAAGAATAGGAATGGCAAAAAGTAATTTTAATATCATGAAGAACATACTAACAGCAAAACAAATAACACCAGGGCTAAAACTAAGAATAGCAAAATGTTACATCTTCTCAATATTCCTATATAGTGCAGACATGGACATTAGACAAGAAAATAGAACAGAGAATTGAAGTCTTTGAAATGTGGATATATAGAAGAATAGGTAGAATTGGATGGAAGGAAAAGAAAACAAACGATGAAGTCTTTAAACAACTAAAAATGAAAAGAGAATACTAAGCACAATTTAAACAAGACGAATGCGATTTTTGGGCCATGTTAAAAGATACAACAGCCTACTAAAAGTAATCCTGGAGGGGAAAATTCAAGGTAAAAGAGGCCGACCAAGACTAACATGGACGAGTAACATCAAAAGATGGACAAATCAGCCTATGACAACCTGCACCATCAAAGCAGGAGACAGAGCAGAATGGCGCTCCATGGTAGCCAACATTCGTTGCGGAGACGACACTCGAAGATATAACATTTTGCTATGCTTAGTTTCAACCCCATGGTGTTATTTCTTTTGATGTTAGTATATTTTTCATGGTATTAAAATTAGTTTTTGCCATTCCTATTCTTTTGTTTATTTCAGTTTTACATTTTCCATCACTGGTTATAGTTTGTCCAAGGTAGGTGTAGCCTTGAACTGTCTCCAGGTGTATTCCTTCAACTTTGATATTTATTTGTAGGTCTTGAGAATTTTCTTTGTTTATGATCATAGTTTTGGTCTTTTTGATATTCAAATCTAATCCATATTTTTTTTGTTTGTCATGTTTATTTCATTATGTAATTGTTGTAGATCTGTAGGATTTTCTGCAAGTAATACAGTATCATCAGCATATTTTAGGTTATTGATTCCATTAATGTTTAAGCCTGGCATCTCTGTGGTGTTTTTCAAAGATTTGATCAGTGCTTTGAACAAGCTTGTTTATAGGATGTATAATGAAAATTAAACAAAAAATGAATAAGTGGTATGGTAACAGCATTACGTAGGTGAGAAACAAAACAAAAGTAGAACAATACTTCGGCCAATAGGCCTTCAGGAGGAGCAACAAACAATAACACAAAAATATATAAGGAGGAGATAGGATGCACCCCTGTCTTACTCCTCTCTTTGTATCAATAAGTGTAGGTTCCCTTTGTTATATTTATTATGGTTGGTCTCGTGGTAAGACGCCGGCCTCGAGACAGAGAGGTTGTGAGTTCAAATCCAGGCTGCACCGTTGGGATTTGTATTTATGATTTCTCTCTGCGGCAACCACCTGTGGGGCGAGGGACCCCTGTGCACACGGCTGCCATTTCGTCAGCTACTAGTCTCTAGTTGAGTCCTTCAGAGTTAAAGCTGGCGAACGGAAAAAGAAAGAGAAAAAAAATGTTTGCTCCCAGTATAAATTACATATTAGTTGTATGTTTGTGTTATAGAGCGATATTTTGGACGAATGAGAGAATTTGTCACTCTTGGTTCATTTCTTGGTGTTTTTCCGTGAAGCCATGGCTCATATCTTGATGTGTTCTGTGCTAGCCATGGCTCATATCTTGATGTGTTTCTGTGCTAGCCATGGCTCATATCTTAGCTTGTGTGTGTGTGTGTGTGTGTGTGTGTGTGCTGGCCATGGCTCATATCTTGGTGTGTGTCATGTTAGTCATATCTCATATCTTGGTGTGTCCGTGTTAATCATGTCTCATATCTTTAAGTGTGTATGTGTTTAGTCATATCTCATGTCTTAGTGTGTATATGTGTTAGTCATGTGTCATATCTTTGTGTGTGCATGTTTGGGTTAGATATCTCATATCTGTGTGTGCATGTTTATGTTAGTCATATCTCATATCTTTGTGTGTGCATATCTGTGTATGTCACATCTCATATCCTTGTGTGTCCATGGCTATGTTAGTCATATCTCATATCTTTGTGTGCATGTCTGTGTTAGGCATGTGTCATATCTTGTGTGTTCATGTCTATGTCAGTCATATCTCATATCTTTATGTGCATGTTTATGTTAGTCATGTGTCATATATCTTGATGTGCGTCAGTGTTAGTCATGCCTCGTATCGCTGTGTGCATGTCTGTGTTGGTCACATCTCCTATCTTTGTGTGTGCATGTCTGTGTTAGTCACCGCTAGTGACTCGAGCAGATGGTGCTCGTAAACCTGGGAGGGCCGACCATTTACGGCAGAATCCCCCTACAGAAAAGATCACCTGCTGCCTTGCAGGAAGATTGGGGACAATCAAAGGCTAAGGAATGCAAACCTGAATAAAATGCTGGCTGAAATCGGATGCACTGGGCCACTGGCGCAGAACACAGTGCAACGTTTTAAACGGTGTTCAATCAGAGTGGATCTGGCAGACTCTAACTGTGATGTTCTGCATGTGGGGGCGACCAACACACTTAAACTGACAGCTGACTTCATGTGGGAGTCTGGAATCCTACTCTAATTGAGTCCTGATCGCAGAGAGAGAGAGAGAGAGATAGAGAGAGAGAGAAGAGAGAGAGAGAGAGAGAGAGTGAGAGAGAGAGAAAGATCAAATATTCCATTTCTTTTGATTGAAAGGAGAGTCTTTCTCTTTTGATAATTATCTATAAAAATTCTATCCAGAGACTAAGGTTGTCTGGAGAAGGACCTCTATGTTCGTGTACGGCATAGAGAACTTTATGACCACACATTCTACGAACTGATCTCTGACAATGTCAGAGGCTCAAATAATATGACTTCAAATAATAATGAGACTCAGGTGTTTAATGACCGGCTCAGACCATTTTATCCGATAGATCATCCACGACTTTAATAGGCAACTCTATATTTTTATGTCCTCCCAGCACAAGAAAAACATCTCCTTCCTCCGCCCCGCCCCACCCTCCTCTATACCTGCTACGTCAGCTACCAACTCTTTAGTTTTGTGTATACCCCCGACCTCCATCTCTCACATGAGAGGTCTGTTTTCTCTAAAGGTTTAAAATTTATCCCCCTTCGTCCTTCTAGTGACCATTATAATCTTTGTAAGGATGTCCATGATTTCCATAGACGTATGCGCTTGAAGCTCCATTACTCTGGCACTACTGCTACTTCTTCCTTACCCACCCCTGTAGACGAGTTTTCTCGCTTCCACTCCCGTAAATCGGATTGGACCCCTCAACCCGGCGCATCCCAGGCCTTGGATCACTACATAAATGTCACCTCACGTGAATACAACAACTGTGCCCTAGAAAACTTCACCGCTCTAATTTATCTCCCTCTGAGCTTTGGGCCCTCTCTAATCTCCGCCGCCGAGAAGACATTGTCATCAAACCGGCCGATAAAGGGGGAGCGGTGGTAGTTTGGCGCAAAGACTTATACATTTCAGAGGGCAACAAACAACTATCTAAACCATGTTTTATAAACCCCGTCCTGACGACGCTACTGTCCCCCACAATAAGCAGGTCTAATCTACCATTAAGGAACTGATCCGTGACCACCTCCTTCCCCCTAGCGCGTCTCGCCTTATTATCCCGAATAGTGGTCTTGGGAAACCATCATTCTATATGCTCCCCAAAATTCACAAAATCGACTATCCAGGACGCCCCATCGTGTCTGCGTGTGCTTGCCCGACTGAACACATATCTGACTATCTAGACAGTGTCTTCCAGCCCATGGTTGCCAGTCTTCCCTGATATGTCAATGACACAAACCATGCACTTAATATCTTCTCTTCTATCTATCTCTTCCATGGTCGCTCATACCGACTTTTTACCCTTGATGTTTGCTCCCTCTACACCTCTATTCATCACTTCGACGGCCTCTTAGCTCTACGTTTCTTTCTTGACCAGAGACAACACCCCTCTGTGGATACTGCCACCCTTCTCCGCCTACTGAGCTTGTACTCATCCTCAACACATTTGAGTTCGATGGTAACTTTTATGATCAGGTTAGTGGAGTAGCCATGGGCACCAAGATGGGCCCAAGCTATGCTTGCCTGTTTATGGGCTAACTTGAGTACCAAATTCTCAATTCATATCAAGGTCCCCTTCCCATCATATACCTTTGGTACATTGATGACTGCTTCGGACTTACCGATCTACCTGAGGATGACCTCTCCAGGTTTATCGACCACACTGGTGGCTATCACAAAGCTATCAAGTTCACATCTTGTATATCCACTTCCTCTGTCACCTTCCTAGATCTTATCGTTTCTTTGGGTACATCTGGCCTCCATACCTCAGTTTTCTATAAACCCACAGACGCCCATTGTTATCTTCTCTACAATTCATCCCATTCACCTTCTTGTCGTGATTCTATTCCGTTCTCCCAGTTACTGCGTCTCCGTCGCATCTGCCAGGATGACCAAGATTTCCTCCTACAGGCTCACCTGAAGTTAGGTTTCTTCAGCCGCCGGCTTTATCCAGACTCGATCCTCCAGTCTGCCCTCAATCGGGTCCTCCTTATCTCCCGTCCCGAGGCACTCACTCCTTCCAACCGCCCCCCTTCTGAGAGAACTATACTCACCCTCACATATCATCCTCACAACTTAGCTGCTGTGAGGATACTCAACCGCTACCGTTCCATTCTCCTTTCTGATCCCACTACCCGTCTACTTTTTAGTGATCCCCCGATGATCGCTTTTAAGCGCGACAGGAATCTGAGAGATATTTTGGTTAGGAGCCATCTCCCTCGCTCCCACCCTCAACACTTCGGTACGGCCCCTTGTGGTCGTAACTGTATCACCTGTGCCTATGTGCTCCCTGCTGACTCGGTCTTGTTCCCTAATGGACGGTTCGAGATCAAGCATAGCTTCACATGTGTGTCCCGCAACATCATTTATGCCATCATATGCCAACGATGCCACATGACCTATATTGGTGAGTCTGGGAGAAGATTAGCGGAAAGATTTTGTGAACATCTACGTGATGTCCAACAGATACTGGTACTCCGGTGTCTTCCCACTTCAACGCCCCTGATCACAAGGGCAAAGGCGACATCCGTGTCACTGGTATTGTCCTTTGTCTCTCTGGCGACCGCAGCCGCTATACTTTGGAAAATCGCCTCATAGTCCAGTATGGTTCGCTGACCCCAAGAGGTATGAATGTATCACACTCATACACATAGTTTCCTTTTGGTTGCTCCATCCCTTTTGCATAGCCTTCTCTACTGCACATATTTGGGTTCTTTGGTCTACTTACTATGCCATGCTATTTATAGTTCTTCTCCTCGAGTCCCTAATGAGTCCCTAATGAGACACTTCGGTGTTCTCCTCTATACCTTTTTTCTGTGCTCCTTACCCCTTATTTGTTTTTATTGTACCCCACTCTCGGACATCTCACTCTTGCTGCCTTTTGAGCACCTGTTGGTCTGCTGTTCTTTCTTTCTCCTTTGTGTTTGCACACTGACCCCTGTGTGAACTCCTCTGGTTCTGTGTGCATTTGCGCACATTTCTGCACGTTTCTGTACGTTCACGACAGCCGCACTTGGTTGCTATTTCCTTTTCGTTTTGACCTCTGTTTACACACAGGATAGATAATTTTGTTTTCTTTAACACATTTCGATTGTTTTGTTTGGTTGTTTCGTTTTTAGTTTTGTGTGTGTGTTTTTGTTTGTTTGTTCCTGCTGAAGGCCTATTGGCCGAAACGTCGTTTAGTCTGTGTCGTCCACTTATCACGTAAAGCTTCTCTTTTCTATTTTTTAATTTTTGCTCAAATAATACCCTGAAACAGAAGTACATTCAGGAGGGACAGATTCCTGCTAGCTCGTAACCTAGTCGACTCGGAAAAAGAGGTGTTCGCGAAAGAAGTCTAGAATCAAGTGGCTTGATATAGGAACATTTTCACATCCGGAGCCGATTTACCTTATAGAATCGTCTGATCGCTCTCATAGGTTCACGGGGGATCAATGTTTCCCTTTCTCATGTATAATCAATTACCCATCTCTCCCCCATTTTCTCCCCCTCCCCTTTATTCCTTTCATCCCCCTCTCTCCATTCTTCTCTCCCTCTTCCCCCCCCCCCCTTCTCCTGCTTTGACCTTTTACACCCTGACGTGATTTTCCTAGACTATATGAGTATATATATATATATATATATATATATATATATATATATATATATATATATATTTGTAGGTACGTTGGCACCCATCTACAGGAGTCATGATCCCTCTTTATCAACTCATATTTATAATCCTTATCAGTACGTTTTTTGACATATTCTTCTCTTTTGCTGTATATTCCAGTTCTAACTATTTTTCATTTTTTTTTTCCATTTTCACCTATCTGTCATTTTATACTATTTCTTTCAGACACACTACTATCCAATCCCTCCTCCTAGATCGTGTCCCGTGTTTCCACCTAGTCTTCTATGATCCCTTGTTACGCCCTATTTATCTCCTTGTTAGCTAAGACACGTATGGATTTGTTTTGCTTACGTTTTCACGCTCTCTACATTTCTCTATATTAACCAATACCCGTCTAACTCTTGAACTCCTGTTACACCTTCCCACTCCTATCAGATTTCGTGAAATCGCGTGACTGGTTTTTTCACCGCTCTCATTTCTCATCACTTCCACATATGACTTAATCTGCACACACTGGTAGCTTCTGGATCGAGTCTCAGCTAAGTCTTGCATTATTTATTATTTAATTAATTATTTATTTTACAGTAATTTTTTATTTATTATAGTTTACTCATTTTAGTTAACTAACCAATTTTTATTCTCTTTAAATGTAGTATATCTCCCTTTTGTTTTATCATTTAATTTCTTATTCCATTTAAAAAAATTTCCCCTTGATCTTCTAGTTCCACTCATTCTAGACGTCGTAGAGTTTAACTTTATTCTGCTGTCCGTTTCCTCTTTTCCTGAAAAAGGCCGCATATAGGCCGAAACGTCAGTATTTTGTTGTGTTGATGTTTTTGTAAAGCTTTCACCATACCTTGCAGGAATGTACGTTGCAATCCGCCAATTGCTAATAAGAAAAATGAACCTTTACCTTTATGAAAAAAATGCATATTTTCCCTGTAAGCTTTTTACATCTTCATTTAGCGCTGGCTAGGCGGTGTCTCTAGAAGTTGGATTAATCCTAGATGTGTCATGAATCATAAAGAAGGTGGCTGGTGCACGTCCATTTTCAGTTATTTTTAAAAATACAATTTAACATTATCTAACATACAAATTAACCGATCAAAATAAATCTAAAATGCGGAACAATTTTCGACAATAAATAATGGAGGACAACCGACAAATCCTTGATGACTGTTGGCACTTCATGGGTGTAACATATTGTTATCCAGTGTGGTTGATGTAGATAAGCTTAACTTAGGAAGTGATTAAATGAGGAACAAAAGAAAATGTAAAGATTCAATAAACATTACTACTAAGAATTTAAATATTGACCTCCAAATCTTGCGTAGGTTAGTTCCTTTTAGCGTAATAAAACTACTAGAGAATTATGTTTCGCAGAAAAGAAATAAATCATAGAAGAAAGAAAATATGTGCAGACAGTCAGCACCCGAACGCCCAACTATACAACTATGAAAACCGCAATTGTGTTTAGAATTATCAAGTATGAAAAGGCTTAAAGTCACATCTATGACAATGCAGAACAGTACTTTATATAACAGTAGAAAAAAGAAAACAATCGATTCAGCAACATCAAAAGAAGTAATACCAGTGACTAAAAGAATCAACAAAAAGAAATGGATGACAGAAGAAATATCACAACTAATGGACGAAAGAAGAAAACATAAGAAAGAAGAACGAGCATACAAAATATTGCACAAAGAGATCCAAAACAAATGCAGAGAAGCAAAGGAAGGATGGTTAAAACAGAAATGTGAAGAAATGGAAAAACGACAAAAGAAAGACCCAAAATTTATGCACAATCAGTTAAATGAATTAACAGGAAGAAAAGAAGTCAAAGTTTCAGGATGTGTGAAATCAAAGGAAATAAATATAATAATGGGGCAGGAGAAGATAATGGAAAGATGGACAGAATATATCAGTCAACTCTATGATGATGAAAGACCAGAATTAAACAATTCAAATGAAGACACAGGACAACCAATAATGCAGAGTGAAGTGGAGGACGCAATTCAACACATAAAAGATGCAAAGCTCCAGGTCCCGACAATATAACAATCGAAGAGATAAATGCATTAGGAGAGTTTGGAGTACAAGTCATAACAAAATTCTATCTATCTATCTATCTATTGTCCTTTCGAGCCGAAGACGGCACATAGGGCAGAACCACAATCTCAAAAACAGAAACCTTGCGTGCCAAAACGGCACATATTGCAGAGATCACTGCTTCTAAAATCTATGGTTCTGTTTCCATAACAATACTTTTTACAATGACAGCTTGTCAAGCCATCGATCAATAACAAAATTACTCAATGACATATATAACACTGGACACATACCCGAAGATCTACTAAAATCTATTTTTGTAGCCATACCGAAGAAGTCAGGCGCCATTGATTGTGAAGACCATCTCACTATTAGTCTCATGAGCCATATGACTAAAATATTACTAAGAATAATCATGAGACGTGTAAGGAACAACATACAACCAGAAATAAGTGAGGAACAATGTGGATTTGTGGAAGGAAAGGGTACCAATAATGCAACATACATCTTAAGGACATTGATAGAAAGATCTATAGAGGTAAAGAAAGATCTATATATGTGCTTTATAGACTACACGAAAGCATTTGACAAAGTAAAGCATGTGGAAATAATCAATATGCTGGAGAAATTAAACATTGATGGCAAGGATCCGCGAATCATAAAAAACATGTACTGGCAACAAGCAGCAGCTATACGAATTAACAACCAAACAGGACAATTCCAATATATAAAACAAGGAGTAAGACAAGGCTGTGTTCTGTCACCGGATTTGTTTTCACTTTACAGCGAATATATTATGAGATCAATAGTAGACAAAAAAGGAATTGAATTCAACGGTCACAACATAAATAATTTGCGATATGCGGATGACACAGTCTTAATAACAGAGACAGAGAACGAACTACAAGAAATGATAGACATAATAGTAGAAGAAAGCAACAAGAAAGGTCTCAGTCTGAATAGTAAGAAAACAGAAGTAATGGTTATATCGAAGAAACAATCATCACCATCATGCAGCATAAAAATAAACGAGACAAATCTGAAACAAGTACAACGTTTCAAATACTTGGGCACAATAATTACATCAGATGGGAGATGCACCACAGAAATAAAAAGCAGAATAGCTCAGGCCAAAATAGCATTTCATAAAATGAAAAATATCTTATGCAACAAATCTATGTCAATAAAAATGAGAAAGAGAGTGTTCATCGGTGCTATATAGAACCAATTCTGACCTGTGGAAGCGAATCATGGACAGTAGACAAACAAATGAAAGGACGATTAAAGGCCAAAGAGATGGGATTTCTCAGAAGAATGTTGAAAGTTCCCTGGACAGATAAAAAGACCAATGAGGAAGTTCTCAAAGAAGCCAACACAAAAAGGGAGCTCTTAAAAAACATCAGAAAGAAGCAATCAACATTTTTGGGTACATCATGAGTAGAGGAAAGTTCGAATACTTGGTTACAACTGGCAATATAAAGGAAAGAGAGATCGCGGACGACAAAGAGAGAAAATACTGAATAGCTTGGTGTATAGCAGATGATCTTTTCTGTAGGGGGATTCTACCCTTAGATGGTCGGCCTTCCAGGTTTACGAGCACCATCTGCCCGAGTCACTAGAGGTGACTAACACAGACATGCGACTTGTAATATGAGGAAACTGCAACTAGGAACACTTTTCATGCACAGCCTCCAACTGTTCCCGCCGTCTAACCCCATATACCGGTAAGTCACGTCCTCTTGAAAATGATGATCGTCGTAGCACTTGATGATGTTAGGCTATCGTTGATGACTCCAATTCCGAACATATAGACACACAGTCAGACGTCAAATTTTCCCAGTCGCACATCAAACAGCAAACCGTATGATTTGCGCACGCCGGTTTAGGGAACCATTACGATGACGTAGCACACAACAATGTCGGCGAACAAATAATCTCGATCCCTTTAGATTTCTGTCTGATTACTCAAGTGTAAGCAAACTACGACGAATAAAACACGAAGCAAATTCCCCAAAGAAACAAATCTGCGGCTGACGGAGTAGTTTACATTAATGTGTAACATGGAAATAACTTGCGTCAAAGAATTTCAACAACGGTCATGAACAGCACCAATGTGACGTAAAGCGCAGATCAAGTCTAGACGGTGGAAGGTCTCACTCACAACACTTGATTCGTCAAAATTTGACTGTCGTCGGCCTACGACCTCGCTTTGACGACACAGATGTATCAAGCATATCATCATGTTGACTTTAACGCAGAAAAGTGCAATAAAGATCCGAAATTAATCAGACCCTGGGTGCATTTTCTGCAGCGATCGAGAGGACGTGGACTAGATCCGCCATCTTGGAGACGGAACGTCCAAGTGAAATGATGACGGTCGTACGGAAAGATAAACATATGAATCTTCTTATTCTTATTTTGCCTTAGTCACAGCCCTGCAAAGGATACAGTGGTCGGTGCACAATGTGGTAATTTAGCAACAATAGAGCATACCATGCGATCATTACTTTCTTATAGTGCTCGATGTATCGATCACATTATTCATCTGTTTTGATGTCCTTTGACTGCCTTTCTTTCGTTCTCTGTGAGGAGTCTGTTACAAGACAAGCTCTTATGTAGTTCTGGGTAACTTCTGATCACTGGACCTATCCGGCTTTATCGATTGCCCGATTTCTTCAATTCTCCATTGCTGATTTTATTTGGTCAAAATATTCTAAGAGTTATCCTTGGTAATGTTGTTTGAAATAATCATTGAAATATCCTAAGCATATTTGTGTAGACAAGCTGTGTAAAATTATCGTCTTAGACGGCTAGTTAGTTTTTACGTTAGCTACAAAGTTCGTTAGCTAATTCCACTCAGGCCGGGACGGGACTTAAAGAGCGTAAATATGCTGAAAAAAACTAAAGGACCCACATTATATCTCTCTGCATATCGTTTTTCTGTGAGAAACTCTCATTCTCGATAAGGGAAAGACATCCACTATCGTTGACTCTTTTATCAGTTTTTCGTAGTGCTTATTTAGTTCGACCTCTTTTGTTCTGTTATTTGCTGTTTTCCATTTCACTTGTTTTGTGACTCTATTCTAATCTTGTGACCTACACATATACACCTTAATTTCATAATTATAAATGATTGCCCCCATTATTAGTTGCATTACCAGTACACTTTTTTCTGCACTAACTTTTAAAACATGTTTTATGGTTTCAGTGATTGAAAATAATTATTCAGTGGTTTGCAGTGTTCCAGAATAAACAGTACCCAGCAGTTCTATATCCCCAGTGCACGTTTAATCGACAGTGCCCTATTATCTATAATCTAGCTAAAGAAGCATGGATGGAAGCGGGCTGTATTCTTTTTTTTTTGTTTTGTTCTTCATTTTTATTCCGTCTCTCTGCTCTCCCCTCTCGCTGACCATAGTGAAGCAAATTGAACAGTCGTCACCCCACTACAGTGACGAATGCCCATGATCTCATTCTATTCTATTCATGGATTCAATTTCATTGCAATCGTCCCGATATTCCTCACTCCAGATTTTATCTTCATCACCATATTAGCTCCGCCGCCCATCCCAGTATTTCTCCAAGCATATGCAAGCGGACTGTATATAGTTTCTGTAAGGTGTTGATTGATGATTCTGTTTTGTAGATGCGTCGTCTATTTTTTTTTCAGGAGAGATGGCGTAGATGTTCGCTTGGCTTTTAAAGAGTGCCATCACTAAAACTTATTTTCGGTATTTTGAAGGTTTTCTAAATGTGATTTTTATCCGATTTACTCGAGAAAATTGGAGTTGTAAATAACTGTTGACACACTCAATTCGGTGATGTCGTCTGAAATTGTACTCGCATCGTACCGTATTTCAACTTTGTTAACGTCATAACCAGCCAACAATGCAATATGACCCAATGCTTTTGCAGAGACTAGCGTAGTCACATAAACCTTTTCAGTTTCTTTGTTCGTTTTAAATGTGTGTTTTCAAGAAATCTGGAGTGAGGAAGTAGTGTGCACTCTTTTAGCGATAGAAGTCGTTTGGAATCGTCGCCTATGCCGTCGATTAGGCCTGTATTGAATTCGACCTTTTTAACAAAATTTGCCAACGCGCTTTGGTGGTGTCCTGGTGACATGTGGTGGAGTTGGATATCAGGAATCCCCGACATGTACTGCCAACAAACAGCAGCTATACGAATTAACAACCAAACAGGACAATTTCAATTTATTAAACAAGGAGTCAGACAAGGCTGTGTTCTGTCGCCGGATTTGTTTTCACTTTACAGGGAACATATTATGAGATCGATAGTAGACAAAAAGGAATTGAAGTCAACGGTCACAACATAAATAATTTACGATATACGGATGATACAGTCTTAATAGCAGAGACAGAGAATGAGCTACAAGAAATGATAGATATAATAGTAAAAGAAAGCAACAAGAAAGGTCTCGGTCTGAATAGTAAGGAAACAGAAGTAATGGTTATATCGAAGAAACAATCATCAACATCATGCAGCATAAAGATAAAAAAGACAAATCTGAAACAAGTGCAACGCTTGAAATACTTGGGCACAATAATTACATCAGATGGAAGATGCGACACAGAAATAAAAAGCAGAATAGCTCAGACCAAAATAGCATTTCAGAAAATGAAAAATATATTATGCAACAAATCTATCTCAATAAAATGAGAAAGAGAGTTCATCGATGCTACATAGAACCAATTCTGACCTATGGATGCGAATCATGGACAGTCAACAAACAAATGAAAAGACGATTAGAGGCCAAAGAGATGGGATTTCTCAGAAGAATGTTGAAAGTTCCCTGGACAGCTAAAAAGTCCAATGAGAAAGTTCTCAAAGAGGCCAACACAAAAAGGGAGCTCTTAAAAAAAACATCAGAAAGAAGCAATCAACATTTTTGGGCACATCATGAGAAGACAAATGTTGGAATACTTGGTTACAACTGGCAAAATAAAAGAAAAGAGAGATCGCGGACGACAAAGAGAGAAAATACTGGATAGCTTGGTGTCATGGCATGGAAAACAGTCAACAACAGAACTCATATGAGGGCACCGTGGATAGAAGATTGTGGGAGGCTATGATCGCCAACGCCAACCGGTACGGCACATGATGATGATGACTGCAGTGAAATTGATTCCAATGACAGAACAGACCCATTTTTTTCCAATTAAGCACTCTGGATCGACCGGACTCCCTTTCCACCTCTAGACACATAAGTCTATATACACATTTTTGTCCCGCCAACGTCCTTCTTCTCTTAATGAATTAAGAGCAAATTTAGTGATGTCCTCATAAGACCACACTCAGTATCAGAGCTACCAGCGAGCTTATAATTTACTTCATTGTCGTGTACATATACCAACGCGTCCTGACCAGGTTAACGCGCTTACTTTTGAGTCATCTTGAAGTTGCATCCACATCTGCCGCAGAGACTACTTATCAATCTTCCATAGAATACTTAGCGAGTCCCTAACCAAGACTCTGCGATCAGTGTTCCGTGTAACAAACTATTATATCGCCGTCTTTGTTGCTCCTATCTCCATTCTCACGCCGGACACCGTAATGACAACAGTTAAATTTCCTAAACACTTTGTTCTTTGTCATGTTGGAATGCCACAAAATCCCAACTGCCACGCTGTCCGCGGGACACTGTACCGCCCCTGCAGATGAAGAGATACATGAAATGATGACTATCGATGATGTTTATCGATGGATTCCCCATTATCAGTCCGTAGCTTGGTTGCAGCCATCACTTCAGAGCTGAATGATTATTTTGTTTACCTCATTTTTTCCGATGTTACTTCAAAGTTAATTTAATTTCATCCAGACCACATACTCTCCTTATACACTCTTCCGTCTCGACCATCCAGGATGTTTTAACACATGAGCATCTTCCCTTGGTTGTACTCACTACCAAATCAATTGATGCTTTATGTTTCTAATAACGTTCACACAGATCCGGACCTGAGCGTACTTGTGACGAATTCTAATGCTCACTAATTCAAGTAGGTACCACGGTGAACGGATAAGCATGTACCTGGTGCATTCCAGCACTGTTGTTAGGCTTTCATTTTGAACCTTTTCCAACCTGGTGATCTGCGTTGAGGAGAGAGTGAGCATGGCCAAAATGTAATCCAACACTCACAGCACCAATGCAAGTATAAGCAGGAATAACAATGATTGCTGGAGGTTCGTCCTGGCCATGATCTTCATCGCACTGACACCTCACCTTGTCTTTTGAATTATTTTGTTAACGTGATGATTAAAAGAACGGGTCGCATAAAATGTTATTTCCAAATATTCAATAGTCTGACTCCTCGGGATGCTTACACCTTTGTTGTTTATGACTTTGAGGGTGTCCTTAATCATTGTGTTATTCAGTGAGCACACTCAGTTTGAATTGTGTTATTCAGGAGTCTTGTTTGGATCAATTAATGTTTTGTTATTGTTAAACCAAGTGATTATCTAACTGATCCACATTTCCTTACAATTGCCTTGTCATATTTGGTCTATCATCACACTTGGCATAAGTAATAAATGTCATAAACGAAGACGAGAGTGCTATCCGTCTCTGTACTATCCAATTGCGCTACATACGCAGTGTATATATTAAACAAAGCAGGTGATAACCACAACCCTTGCAGTAGTCTCGGTGAGAAATATCGCGGCTGAGTTGTCTAGGCACCGAAACGTGGCGTTAATTTTCCTCGTATCAGCACCTATGTTCCCCAGAGCACGAGTCATAGGTCAAGGTTTATCTCACTAAGCAGAGATACAATCATGTCTTCTTCTTCTTCTACCTTTTAGCTCCCTGTGGAGCATAGGTCTTCAACAAACACTTTCCAAGTCGTTCTGTTTTTTTGCAATTCTTTTAAGATCATTCCATGTCTTCCCCTCATCTTCATCTCTGCTTCGATCTGTCTTCTCCAAGAATTCCTTGGTCTTCCTCTTTGTCTTTTCCCCTGGGGATTCCAAAAAGGGCCTGTTGTGTAATACTCTCAGTTGGCTTCCGTAGTGTGTCCTATCCATCGCCATCGTCTTCGCTGTATCTCTTTATCCACTGGTATTTGACCGGTACATTTCCATAATTCCACGTTAGTGACTTTGTCCTGCCATTTCCATCCCTTTATTCTGCGCAAGCATCCATTAATGAAAGTCTGTACCTTCGTGATTGTCAATTTTGTTATTCTCCATGTTTCACAGCCATATAATAGGACCGACTTAACATTTGAGTTGAAAATTTTTATTTTTGTATTTAGCCTAATTTCTTTGGATTTCCATATGTTTCTCAGTGCAATGAAAGCTCCTCTTGCTTTTGATATCCTTATTTTGGTATCATTTTCTGTTCCTCCCTCTTTATCTATATTACTGCCCAGATATATGTAAGATTGTACGTCTAGTAGAGGTATTTCTCCTAGTTTTATTTGGTTATTGCCAACTGCATTAATTTTCATAATGTTGGACTTATCACTATTAATCTTTAGTCCTAGCTGTTGTGATCTCTCATCTAATATACTCATTTTATCCTGCATCTGTTGATGGCTGTGTTATAGGAGAGCTATGTCATCAGCAAAGTCTAAATCATCAAGTTGTTTGGTCAGTGACCACTGGATCCCATTTCTGTTGTTTTGAGTTATTTTCATAATCCAATCTATGGCCAGTAGAAAGAGAAATGGAGACAGAAGGCATCCTTGCCTTACTCCTGTTCTTATTTCAAATGCTTCTGTAAGCTGTCCTTCATGCACCACACTACATTTTGTTCCTTCATACATTGTTTTTATCAGGTTAATAAACTTTATGGGGATTCCGTAATGACTCAGCAACTTCCAAAGCATTCTTCTGTCTAAACTATCAAATGCCTTTTCGTAATCTATGAATCCAATATAAAGTGGGGATTTTAGTTCTAAACTTTGTTCAACTATTATACGTAGAGTAGTTATTTGATCAGCACATGATATGTTATTCCTAAAACCTGCTTGTTTATCTCTCAAGTGTTTCTCTATAGCCTCTTTTAGTCTCTCCAGAATGATTCTGCCTAATATTTTCCTGGCACTGATAATAGCATAATTCCCCTATAATTTGTGCACTCCTGTAAACTTCCTTTCTTTGGTAGTTTGATCATATAACCTTCTCTCCAGTCTTTAGGTATTTCTTCCCTCTCCCAAATTTTATCCAATAGATCATGTAACATCTTGGTAGAGGTGTTAATATCTGCTTTGATGGCTTCCGAAGGAATTTCATCTGGTCCTGTGGCTTTACCATCTTTTAATAATTTGATGGCTTTCACTATTTCTTCTTTGCTTGGTTTTCGCAGTTAACGTGGAACTCTTCTTCTGCTGGTAGTATATCTGGAGGATTATTTGAGCCGGGTCTGTTCAAAAGTTCTTCAAAGTGCTCTTTCCATCTCTCCATTTGTTCCCTTATATTACTAAGCAGATTTCCTTTCTTATCTTTGAGAAAGGCGTTGATCTGTTTGTATTTTCCACCTAATTTCTTTGTGCTGTTGTACAGTTCTTTCATATTCCCTTTATTTGTTGCTTCTTCTGCCTTTTTAGCTAGTTCATCTATATATTTCCTCTTATCCCTTTTAATGCATCTTCTCACTTCTTTGTTCACCTCTGTGTAAACTTCCTGTGTCTTGGCTTTATTACTTCTTGTTTTGCTTTTATTTATGTCTGCTTTCTTGTTCTTTCTTTCTTTAATTTTATCCAGGGTCTCTACTGTCATCCATGCCTTATCCTGGCGTTCTCTTTTCCCCAGTGTTGCTTCGCATGTCTCTTTCCATATATTTTTTACCTGTTTCCAATGCTCTTCTATATTTACTGTATTTTCTAGTTGTTGGAGGACTTGGTATTTGTTTGATATTGTGACTGCGAATTTATCTTTAATTCCTTGTTCTTTAAGAAACCCTACATTGAAATACTTTCTACCGGTATTCGTTGTAGTATACCTTTTTAATTTAATTTTAAGTTTGGCTAACAGAAGATGATGATCAGAAGCCACATCTGTCCCTCTATATACTTTTACATCCTGTAAGGATGACTTAAACTTATTATTAATACATATGTGATCAATTTGATTTTCCGTTCTATGATCTGGTGACACCCATGTAGCTGTGTGTATTCTTTTATGTTGGAATATTGTTCCTCCTAGGCTCATTTGATTATGGGCGCAGAAAATCATGTCTTAGTGCACCCGAATCAATTGCTGTTTATGACTTTAGCAGATCGAAAGCTGCTAGGACCGACTCCTCCGTTTGGCTAAAATTCGTAAATTTCACATGCTAGGATGGAAACATTGCAGCATTTGTTCGGCCTTTTGCCACCCAGTATGTTTGACAGCAATCAGCAATCCTTTGACCTCAAGTAGCGCCGCTAAATTTTTGAAGATTATATTTTTGAAAACCTTTTCATGAACATGTGACAGAATAGTTTTTAACACACACACACACACACACACAGAGAAAGAGAGAGAGAGAGAGAGATAGAAAAAATAGTAAGGTTAGAGGTAGATATAAATAATACAAGCTGCGATGAACTAACAGAGTTCATTTCATAGTAAACAGGAATACAAGACATTAAAACATCACCTTTGAAAAAAGGCAGAAAATAATTAACTTTGACTGAGCGCTCAGGACATACGTTTTCACATAATTTCAAATAGCAACCTAGTTAGAATGTAGTTTAAATATGATAGAAAAGGAACACACAGAATCATGCACAGAGATAGACGAGAGAACGTTGCAAGTTAACATAATAAATACAAACCGAATTAGACAGGAAAGAACAACAGAAGACGAAGAAACGAATGGCATAGAACAGGAAAACCAAGATTTCATAATAGGCATAACTAGAGAAGAACAACAGAAAGACAAGGAACTAAAGAACATCATAGAAGGGTTAAGAAAAGGAAAGAAGGGCAAATTGGAGCAATTCTATATAGATCAGAAGGACGGGGTGCTAACATATATAGATCCAAAGGAGGGGAAACAACCGAAAGTATATGTACCAGGACAACTCAAAACCCAAGTACTAAAGGCATATCATGATCAGAATGGACACATGGACAGGGATACAATTATAGACGCCATTAAGATAACGAATTACTGGCCAGGAATATATAAGGAAGTCGAACATTATACCGAACAATGCAGAATATGTAAGACAAGAAGTTTAACAGAAAAAGCAGGACCAATGCAAAGTATGGATAAACAAAACTTTGCCATGCAAAAGATTAGTATGGACATATCGAGACCATATCCCACTACAATATCAGGAAACAGATATATATTACACATAACGGACTGCTACAGTAGATGGCCAGAAAGCAGACCCATACCCAATAAATCAACAGATATAGTCATTCACATTTTATTAAACGAATTCATTCCGAGATGTAGCTGTCCACAATGCATACTTACAGATAATGGAGGAGAGTTCACCAGACAAAAATGTAAGGATACATTTACGTAAATTAAACATCAAACACATTCAGACTTCAGTATACTACCCACAAAGCAATGCAATTAATGAAAGACAGGGATGCATCCTATCACCAAACTTGTTCAATCTATACACTGAGAAAATTTTTTAAAATATCATAGAGATGCCAGGCCTACAAATTAATGGAAAGATAATCAATAACCTAAGATATGCTGACGATACTGTACTGCTAGCAGAAAATCATAAAGATCTACAATAATTACTTCACGAAATAAACATGACAAGCAAAAAATATGGACTAGATATGAATATCAAAAAGACTAAAACTATGATCATAAACAAAGAAGATACTCAAAACCCACAAGGGGATATCAAAATAGAAGGAGTAGATCTGGAGACAGTTCAGAACTACAACTACCTTGGACATACTATAACCAGTGGTGGAAAATGTACAACTGAAATAAACAAAAGAATAGGAATGGCAAAAAGTAATTTTATTGTCATGAAGAACATACAAATATCAAACAAATAACACCGGGGCTAAAACTAAGAATAGCAAAATGTTTAATCTTCTCAATATTCCTATATGTCTCGATGGTAATTTTGGGCTACAGTGCAAACAGACGTGTTCTGATGGCTGTGACCCGGAAAGTACAGACTGTACGTGCAAGGAAACGTACTACGGATCAGACTGCACTCTCAAATGTCAGGACAACTGGTTCAACGACACCTGTGAACAGTCAACTGGGAACTGTACATGCAAGAGAAAGTTCTACGGGTCAGAATGCACTCTCAAATCTCCGGACAACTGTTTGAATGAAACCTGTGAACAGTTAATCGGGGCCTGCGTCTCGTATGTCGATGATTCCCACGTTAAGAAGAGTACTACAACAAACCCAAGCATATGGATAACTTAATGTGTTTCTGTGCTGAACATGGTTCATTGCTTGGTGTTTTTCCGTGAAGCCATGGCTCATATCTTGATGTGTTTCTGTGCTAGCCATGGCTCATATCTTAGCTTGTGTGTGTATGTGTGCTGGCCATGACTCATATTTTGGTGTGTGTCATGTTAGTCATATCTCATATCTTGGTGTGTCCGTGTTAATCATGTCTCATATCTTTATGTGTGTATGTGTTTAGTCATATCTCATATCTTAGTGTGTATCTGTGTTAGTCATATGTCATATCTTTGTGTGTGCATGTTTGGGTTAGATATCTCATATCTTTGTGTGCATGTTTATGTTATTAATATCTCATATCTTTGTGTGTGCATGTCTGTGTATGTCACATCTCATATATGTGTATGTGCATGGCTGTGTTAGTCACATCTCATATCTTTGTGTGTGCATGTCTATGTTGGTCATATCTCATATCTTTGTGTGCATGTCTATGTTAGGCATGTGTATTATCTTTGTGTGTGTGTCTATGTCAGTCATATCTCATATCTTTCTGTGCATGTTTATGTTAGTCATGTTTCATATATCTTGAATTGTGTCAGTGTTAGTAATGCCTCGTATCACTGTGTGCATGTCTGTGTTGGTCACATCTCCTATCTTTGTGCGTGCATGTCTGTGTTAGTCACCTCTAGTGACTCGGGCAGATGGTGCTCGTAAACCTGGGAGGGCCGACCATCTAAGGGCTGAATCCCCCTACAGAAAAGATCATCTGCTGCCTTGCTGGAAGATTGGGGACAATAAAAGGCTAAGGAGTGCAAACCAGAATAAAATGCTGGCTGAAATCGGGTGCACTGGGCCACTGGCGCAGAACACAGTGCAACGTTTTAACTGGTGTTCAATCAGAGTGGATCTGGCAGACTCTAATTGTGATGTTATGTCTGTGGGGGCGATCAACACACTTAACCTGACAGCTGACTTCATGGGAGAATCTGGAATCCTACTCTAATTGAGTCCTGATCGCAGAGAGAGAGAGAGAGAGAGAGAGAGAGAGAGAGAGAATATTCCTATATGGTGCAGAAACATGGACATTAGACAAGAAAACAGAACAGAGAACTGAAGCCATTATAATGTGGATATATAGAAAAATAGGTAGAATTGGATGGAAATAAAAGGAAACAATCGATAAAGTCTTAAAACAACTAAAATAAAAAAAGAACTACTAAACACAATTCAAACAAGACAAATGCAATCTTTGGGGCATGTTAAAAGACACAACAGCCTACTAAAAGTAATCTTGGAGGGAAAATACAAGGTAAAAGAAGCAAATGCAGACCGAGACTAACATGGACGAATAACATACAAAAAATGGACAAATCAGCCTATGACACTCTCCACCATCAAAGCAAGAGACAGAGCAGAATGGCGCTCCATGGTAGCCAACCTACTTAGCGGAGATGGCACCCTATGATGATCTGTAAAAACTATAAAGCTACCATACCGATAGATCGTAAATAAACGCACGAAAGCAGACAACAAAATTTTAATACAAGATAAGCATTAAGCAATAAACTCTTAGCAGATCGCCACAGATGACTGATTCTCCCTCTCTTGCGCGGTAAACGAAAGGCTTTTCTTCGATAAAGACCGCATCGTGGAGATAGCGCATCTCTCGCTTCGCAAACGTTATTTGAAATCGCCGTTTTTATTCTATCACTATCATCATGTGCCATACCAGTTGGCGTCGGCGGTCACGTCCTTCCACAATCTTCTATTTACAGTGCATCGTATCAGTTTTGTTATTTACTGTTCTTTATGCCATGACACCTAGCTATCCAGTATTTTCGCTCTTTGTTGTCCGCGATCTCTCTTTCCTTTTATTTTGCCAGTTGTAACCAAGTATTCCAACTTTCATCTTCTCATGGTGGGCCCAAAAATGTTGATTGTTTCTTTCTGATGATTTTTAGAAGTTGCCTTTTTGTGTTGGCCTCTTTGAGAATTTCCTAATTGGTCTTTTTAGCTGTTCATGGAACTTTCAACATTCTTCTGAGAAATCCCATCTCTGTGGCCTCTAATCGTCTTTTCATTGTTTGTCAACTGTCCATGATTCACTTCTATTAGTCAGAATTGGTTCTATATAGCACTTATGAACTCTCTTTCTCACTACTATTGATATAGATTTGTTGCATAATATATTTTTCATTTTCTGAAATGTTATTTTGGCCTGAGCTATTCTGCTTTTTATTTCTGTGGTGCATCTTCTATCTGATGCTATTATTGTGCCCAAGTATTTGACGCGTTGCACTTGTTTCAGATTTAACCTGTTTATTTTTATGCTGCATGATGTTGATGATTGTTTCTTTGATATGACTATTACTTCTGTTTTCTTACTATTCAGTCTAGACCTTTATTCTTGCTTTCTTCTACAATTATGTCTATAATTTCTTGTAGTTCATTCTCTGTCTCTACTATTGAGACTGTGTCATCCGCATATCACTAATTATTTACGTTGTGACCGTTGACTTCATTCATTTTTTGTCTACTATTGATCTCATAAAAAGCTCGCAGTAAAGTGTAACAAATCCGGCGACAGTACACAGCCTTATGTTATTCCTTGTTTTAAATATTGGAATTGTTCTGTTTGGTTGCTAATTTGTATAGCTGCAGTTTGTTGTCAGTAAATGTTTTTAATGATTCGCAGATCCTTACCATCAATGTTTAATTTCTCCAGCATATTGATTATTTCCACATGCTACCTCTTTGTCAAAAGCAGTATATCAGGAAGGATTTGAGTCGAATTTGGCCCGTAAATTAACAAAGATATATAGTGTGGCGCGTGGCGCGCATAACACGTGTGGCGCAGGGGGAGTTAACCATGACTGCTCGTGTCCGGATGTTGACCTCTAGTCCCGGTGACCCCGGAAGTGACCTGTTTATGCCTAGTGTATGCTGACTTTGGAGTTCTTGGTGTACTTGAGCGATAGTGATAGGTTAGTAGATTATACAACATCAATGAAAAACGATAAATATAAAACAGAAGACAAAGATATATTTTATTCTTTTATTATCTCAATAGGTGTATAGCATACAGTGGATATTATATAACATTACAAACATATTTAGTACACGAAGTAAATATATAGTGCAAGGATAACATTTATTTATAGCTATGTAGTTGGGTGTCTGCTTAGCTATGTGTCATAAATGAATCATAGGGGGTGAAACTGTTAGAGATTACGGGTTAGTCTAAGTTGGTAATGTAAAGAGTTAAATATCTAGAGGCGTAGTCGAGACGTTATCATCAGCTACCTTCCTTTTTATATAGAAATAGGAAAGAGCATTTCTTGTTTGACTGTAGGAAAATATGGAATTATTTAAGACAGTGAAACATACATTTTTCCCACCCTTAGCCTTTTGCGTAGCGAGAACCTCTAAAAACATATCTTTATCTAATTTGTTGTGTTGCTTACCTAGCCCTTTACAACTGATTTTATCGTAATCCCCACTACAATGGTACGTCTTACTACATAAGCTAACAAGAGCTGTCCCTTCGTACTCTAGTTTAAAAAGCCCAGGCGTTCGTTTGGTGTACGCTTTAACACCCTTACAGTTTATACAGTCTGTCTTGCTAATATGCTCATCGCAAAACTCGGCGGGAAACCAGTCTTTATATACGCTATTAAACTCATCCCGCAGACCTGACTTAACTATGTCCTCTAATTTAGGTGCGCTTAAAGCTAAGTATAAACTATCAGTATCTGTTTCACATAACTGAAAGTTGGACCTATCTACAAACTTATCTAAGAACTCGAAATAAAAATCTAACATACGAAGTTTTGCATATTGATACACGAAGAAACCGATTTGTAGGGGTAAGTCCCAAACCGTTTTTTTTTCCTCCATCTCAATTTCAAAAAGAGCCTTCCCTATTTCAGTCATCTTTTTAAACCAGGAATTATTTATCATTTTCGATATTTCATCCCCCAGAACGTATGAGACAGAGCTATGACTAGCCTTATTGGTTAGAGTCTTCCCATAGGCTGAGTTTCCTCAGAGCTTCATCGTATCGGACACTATAGATTGATTTTCGTCTACATCACCAGCCCTCCTAGCGTCAGAAACCATTTCTCCATACTTTTTAAAACAACTAGACGGTTGATATTCTATCACTTGATAAATTTTTGTTACCTCTAGCCCATGATCTAAATACCATTTTAACAGTGGTGTTGCCAACAAAATTTTTTCCCCGACATAACTACCGATTAGGGTGCGACGAGGGGTTGACATCAAGTTATGTTTTAGGGCATATTCACCCATAAACGGTCCAATATCATCACGCGTGACATCAATATTTTTGAAAATTGGAGTCATCTCACTGAAATGTTCCTTCAGGCGATCGGGGACGTGTAAATCACATTCCACTAAACCAAAACACGTCCCATCTGACACAGAAGTAAGAATCTGTTTATCAACGAGAGGGAGCCCTTCTTTAGAGTAAGAGGGTCTAGCTCGAGGGATGGCTTTAGAAAGGAAAGCCCTAATGGTTGGGTCAGACTTTTTCAGAGCCTGCCACTCACATTCCCACATAACTTCTACTGGGACTTTGACTTCCTCGGTTAGGTAGGTGTGTATCTCACGTGTTTTTTTCAAACAGCTCGAAAAAGGGCGTATTATTAACAGGGTTTCTATCTTTATCTTTGGTGAGGGGACAGTTTTTGTGACCATGGTACAGACAACCATGAAAATTGTAGACTACTCTATTGGATTTATCCCACCCATCCACGGGGATGTTTCTATCACCTAACCGAAATTCCTGCCCGTTAAACTGAGTTTTTAACTCCACCCCTTTTTGGTGAGCTATCCATGTTAGCCACTCTCTACTTTGTTGGACATAATAGTTACCTTTTCGCCCCTAATAAACGTTTTGCCTACCTCGTGATACCTATGGAAAATTATAGAGGGACCTCCAACGATATTATCTTTAATCATTGTGTGTAGACTCGCCTGTTTGCTCGAACATAACTAAACATTACACCCCTATCAACGGTCTTAAAAAGATACTTTAAACAAACACCCGGAACCGAAATGGCGTCTTTAAAACAGTCCACACACCGCTCCCCATAAAAGCGAACCTGCTGCTCCAAGGCTTCTAAGAAGGAGACTACATCTTTGTTATTATACCACACCAAAAAATCACCAAGGGTGGTCATCTTATTGTCCTTCCAGACCTTTTTACACAGAGCGTACTCCTCTTCCGAAATATTGGAATTTTTTAACGACGAATAAAACGCTTCGTGTGGGGATAACTCCCGTTCGTCCAACTTTTGAGGGTCGTCTATATATTCATAACAAAAGTAACCCTTTGTCTCGCTAATCTTATAAGCTGCCAAGTACTTGCTATAACTAAAACCTGGCGCTAGATAGTTTACTATATCTAAGAATTTTAGATTCTGTGTTGCAATACACATAACGTTATTGTTTCTTTTAACTATAAACTTGAACGGTTTTTGTACTTTGTAGTCTCCTTCCATTTTATCCTCCTCTTCTTCGTTAACCTCGACTTCTTCTTCTTCTTCCATACTATCGACTTCTTCGCCTACTTGTGCAGTGGCATCCATGAAGTGTCTTATTAAATAAGGTTTAATGACGTTGATGTCATATTTCCCCGAGTTAAACCCTATCACTGGAAGCTCTTTTAAATACTCATCAAACTTAGCTATTAGCTTGTGTTTGTTCAGTTCATGGAGTTGAGTAAAAATACTGTCAAACCGATCGCGCAACAACGAGTATGCCGTATCAGCGATACCAGTGAGGTAATCAACCATCTGACTAACTAAAACTTCTGGATCACCCTTCGTTATGAAGCATATTGGTCCCTCCCACCCAGGGACATTTGACGCTATAGAGCAGGAGAGGGGCACGTGTTTAGATACAAAGATAGTCGAGTGCGTCTCTTGGGGAACATTCCGACTATCAAAGTAACATTCATAATCGAATGTCGCCCTGAAGGGATAAATAAAAGACTCGGGAGTACTGAGCCCTTCAGCGCTGATCGCGTCCCATACACTTTCAGGTGAAGAGTAAACACCACCTTCATATGTCTCTACACTCTTATCCCCATTGCAAGTCTTTTCGTGCTTATCCATACGCCAAAACTCTTTCCACAATTTCCCACATTTTCCACAAGCAAAGCTTTTACTAGTCCTGGAAAGAGCGTTTATATAAAAGAGTGGCTTTTGTAAAGTAAAAGACGGATAGTTTCACTGTAACTACTGCCACTTCTCAGGACAATACGCAAGGCTTGTTCAGAATCCAACTCAAAAATATCTATGTTTACTGAAAAACAAATTTCTAAGAGAGACATTTCAGCAAGAGTTACACAGGGAAAGTTACTTAACATTAGAGACGGGTTAAACTGTTTGAAAAGTAGTCTCGAAGCCTTCCTAACATCTTTAACAGAGGCATCTCTATGGATAGCTAGACAACGGAAGAAGCAGGGATTATCATTGTAAACTTTAGATTTGGAGTCGTTTTGAAGGGTATTAATACCGTGGTTCGAAGCAATGTAGGGTGGGATATCTAGCAGACACCCTATAGGATAATCTTGAAGTTTATAAACATAAACACTCGTACTGCCTAATGCTTCTAAGGTATATTTGGTTGTCTCCCTGTTTTTATTTGCATACCCTAATATATCACTTTCATTTAATCTATCAACAAACGTTTCAAAGTCATTTCTGTTGTTAACTAACAAGGGTTTGTCTAACCCTGTCGCGTTATTTGAGCTGGTGTGAAAGTAACGCAACACCTGTGTCTCCCTATGTCTTAAAACTAGATGATGACTATAATTCACCTTGAAACGCTTTTTCTGGGCTAGAAAAATTGGGTTTACAAGGGTCTTCCACTCTATGGGAGTATCAGGCTGATGAAATATAGTGTATGTGTCCATGTATTTGTTCCTACATTCATGTGTTCTAAAAGCTAACCAGTTGTTCTTATTTATCTTCCTAATATCTTGAGGTAACATTTTTAGAGAGTCTGCTTCATTAATAAGTCTTGGTCTCTTTGAGAGCTCTTGACTCGAACTCTTTACTGCCCGTTTGCGTGAGGTTGTCTATACCAGTGGATCCGCTTGCGTTGATGGTGTTGAGGTGTCCACGGCTGTGTCATGACGTGCAAGATGTACTTGCAAAGGGCTTGCCCCAGTGAAGCTTTGTTGACAGATGTAGCAGATATGTGGGATAGTACTGGTCTCTTTCGAGGGTATATGATCGGCTGATGCAGGGGTTGGTGACGCTGGAACTACTGAGGCAAGAGATACAGGATGCTCTGTCTTGATATGTCTGGCAAGGCTGTCTACTCTTGTATATACTCGTGCACAAGCATCACATTTGTATTCCTGACGCCCATGTACACTAGCAACGTGTCGTTTTATGTCCCGGCTCCGGGTGAAAGTTTTGGAACAGAGATGACAAGTGTTAGACATATGTAGAGAAGAAATTGAAACATTTCAACTTAAGAACAGTAAACATTACAAGAAAACAAAACAAGAAAAGTAAACAATGAGATTCACAAACTATCGAAATTAGGTTACAAAAATAACACGTGGATGCTAAAAAACCAACTTATCGAAAATAGGTTACTAAAATAACACGTGGATACTAAACAACCAACTTATCGAAAATAGGTTACTAAAGTAACATACTATAATATTAAAGAACTAAGATAACACTTACTTTTATGTGTTTGAAGGCACGAGACACATCCGTCGTCAACAACTGTAAGCGAAAGTCTGATTACAAGCTTCACAGTCACCTTATATATAAGCCTGAAACACCGGAAGTGTTACTAAAAATAGAACTGACATCTGATGCAATACCGGAAGTGTTACTAAAAATAGCTTTTGACCGCTGACGCAATCCCCAGTGGAGTTTCTAAAAATAGATTTTGACCTATGATGCAATCAATACCAGGCAACTTTATATGATTTTTTCCCTTGACCGTTTATGAGGTGTACGCCCACGAAACTGTTACAAATAGTAAATTTACACTCTAAACTTACCCCAGATGTTATTTTAGACATCCCCATAGCAAAAATTTGCTTAAAAAACACTTTTATGATTTTTACCCCCTTGACAATTTTTGAGGTCTACGCCCATGAAATAGATAAAAATAGTAAATTTACACTCTAGACTTACTCCAAATTTTACATTAGACATCCCCATAGCAAATATTTACATAAAAAACCACTTTATGATTGTTACCCCCTTGTCAATTTTTGAGAGCTACGCCCATGAAACTGTTAAAAATAGTAATCTGACCTATTGACATATCCTAAACTTTATATTAAGCATCCCCGTAGCAAAAATTTACTTAAAAAACAACTTTTATGATTTTACCCCCTTATCCATTTTTTAGGGCTACGCCCATGAAATTGATAAAAATTGAAATTTAACCTATTGCCATACCCCAAACTTTATATTAAGCATCCCCGTATCAAGAATTGACATAAAAAACCACTTTATGATTGTTACCCCCTTTACCCATTTTTGATGGTTACGCCCATGAAATCGATACAAAATTGAAATTTTAACCTATTGGCATACCCCAAACATAATATTTGACACGCCCATGTATAAAATTTACTTGAAAAACAACTTTTATGATTTTACCCCCTTACCCATTTTTGGCGGTTACGCCCATGAAATCCAGAAAAAATTTTAATTTAACCTATTGGCATACCTCAAACATAATATTTGACACGCCCATGTATCAAATTTGCCTGAAAAATCAACCAAAAAGTAGTAGTAGATCCAGTGAAATTATGCGGGTAGACTCTCATATAAGAAACAAATGTAGACTCTCATATAAGAAAAAACAACCCCAAAAATCTGCCGGTAGACTATTTATATAAGAAATATTCTGCTGCTGGAAGAAGTAACAGCCATGATTATGCTGGATCTACTACTAATTTTTATGATTGATTTTTTAGGCAAATTTGATACATGGGCGTGTCAAATATTATGTTTGAGGTATGCCAATAGGTTAAATTAAAATTTTTTCTGGATTTCATGGGCGTAACTTACAAAAATGGGTAAGGGGGTAAAATCATAAAAGTTGTTTTTCAGGTAAATTTTATACATGGGCGTGTCAAATATTATGTTTGGGGTATGCCAATATGTCAAATTTCAATTTTTTTTATCGATTTCATGGTCGTAACCATCAAAAATGGGTAAGGGGGGTAACAATCATAAAGTGGTTTTTGATGTAAATTCTTGGTACGGGGATGCTTAATATAAAGTTTGGGGTATGGCAATAGGTTAAGTTTCAATTTTTATCAATTTCATGGGCGTAGCCCTAAAAAATGGATAAGGGGGTAAAATCATAAAAGTTGTTTTTTAAGTAAATTTTTGCTACGGGGATGCTTAATATAATGTTTGGGATATGCCAATAGGTAAGATTTACTATTTTTAACAGTTTCATGGGCGTAGCTCTCAAAATTGACAAGGGGGTAACAATCATAAAGTGGTTTTTTTATGTAAATATTTGCTATGGGGATGTCTAATGTAAAGTTTGGAGTAAGTCTAGAGTGTAAATTTACTATTTTTATCTATTTCATGGGCGTAGACCTAAAAAAATTGTCAAGGGGGTAAAAATCATAAAAGTGTTTTTTAAGCAAATTTTTGCTATGGGGATGTCTAAAATAACATCTGGGGTAAGTTTAGAGTGTAAATTTACTATTTGTAACAGTTTCATGGGCGTACCCCTCATAAACGGTCAAGGGAAAAAATCATATAAAGTTGCCTGGTATTGCATCATAGGTCAAAATCTATTTTTAGAAACTCCACTGGGGATTGCGTCAGCGGTCAAAAGCTATTTTTAGTAACACTTCCGGTATTGCATTAGATGTCAGTTCTATTTTTAGTAACACTTCCGGTGTTTCAGGCTTATATATAAGGTGACTGTGAAGCTTGTAATCAGACTTTCGCTTACAGTTGTTGACGACGGATGTGTCTCGTGCCTTCAAACACATAAAAGTAAGTGTTATCTTAGTTCTTTAATATTATAGTATGTTACTTTAGTAACCTATTTTCGATAAGTTGGTTGTTTAGTATCCACGTGTTATTTTAGTAACCTATTTTCGATAAGTTGGTTTTTTAGCATCCACGTGTTATTTTTGTAACCTAATTTCGATAGTTTGTGAATCTCATTGTTTACTTTTCTTGTTTTGTTTTCTTGTAATGTTTACTGTTCTTAAGTTGAAATGTTTCAATTTCTTCTCTACATATGTCTAACACTTGTCATCTCTGTTCCAAAACTTTCACCCGGAGCCGGGACATAAAACGACACGTTGCTAGTGTACATGGGCGTCAGGAATACAAATGTGATGCTTGTGCACGAGTATATACAAGAGTAGACAGCCTTGCCAGACATATCAAGGCAGAGCATCCTGTATCTCTTGCCTCAGTAGTTCCAGCGTCACCAACCCCTGCATCAGCCGATCATATACCCTCGAAAGAGACCAGTACTACCCCACATATCTGCTACATCTGTCAACAAAGCTTCACTGGGGCAAGCCCTTTGTAAGTACATCTTGCACGTCATGACACAGCCGTGGACACCTCAACACCATCAACGCAAGCGGGTCCACTGGTATAGACAACCTATTAGGAAGATATATAAGAACAACTGGTTAGCTTTTAGAACACATGAACGTAGGAACAAATACATGGACACATACACTATATTTCATCAGCCTGATACTCCCATAGAGTGGAAGACCATTGTAAACCCAATTTTTCTAGTCCAGAAAAAGCGTTTCAAGGTGAATTATAGTCATCATCTAGTTTTAAGACATAGGGAGACACAGGTGTTGCGTTACTTTCACACCAGCTCAAATAACGCGACAGGGTTAGACAAACCCTTGTTAGTTAACAACAGAAATGACTTTGAAACGTTTGTTGATAGATTAAATGAAAGTGATATATTAGGGTATGCAAATAAAAACAGGGAGACAACCAAATATACATAAGAAGCATTAGGCAGTACGAGTGTTTATGTTTATAAACTTCAAGATTATCCTATAGGGTGTCTGCTAGATATCCCACCCTACATTGCTTCGAACCACGGTATTAATACCCTTCAAAACGACTCCAAATCTAAAGTTTACAATGATAATCCCTGCTTCTTCTGTTGTCTAGCTATCCATAGAGGTGCCTCTGTTAAAGATGTTAGGAAGGCTTCGAGACTACTTTTCAAACAGTTTAACCCGTCTCTAATGTTAAGTAACTTTCCCGGTGTAACTCTTGCTGAAATGTCTCTCTTAGAAATTTGTTTTTCAGTAAACATAGATATTTTTGAGTTGGATTCTGAACAAGCCTTGCGTATTGTCCTGAGAAGTGGCAGTAGTTATAGTGAAACTCTCCGTCTTTTACTTAACAAAAGCCACTTCTTTTATATAAACGCTCTTTCCAGGGCTAGCAAAAGCTTTGCTTGTGGAAAATGTGGGAAATTGTGGAAAGAGTTTTGGCGTATGGATAAGCACGAAAAAACTTGCAATGGGGATATGAGTGTAGAGACATATGAAGGTGGTGTTTACTCTTCACCTGAAAGTGTATGGGACGCGATCAGCGCTGAAGGGCTCAGTACTCCCGAGTCTTTTATTTATCCCTTCAGGGCGACATTCGATTATGAATGTTACTTTGATAGTCGGAATGTTCCCCAAGAGACGCACTCGACTACCTTTGTATCTAAACACGTGCCCCTCTCCTGCTCTATAGCGTCAAATGTCCCTGGGTGGGAGGACCAATATGATTCATAACGAAGGGTGATCCACAAGTTTTAGTTAGTCAGATGGTTGATTACCTCACTGGTATCGCTGATATGGCATACTCGTTGTTGCGCGATCGGTTTGACAGTATTTTTACTCAACTCCATGAACTGAACAAACACAAGCTAATAGCTAAGTTTGATGAGTATTTAAAAGAGCTTCCAGTGATAGGGTTTAACTCGGGGAAATATGACATCAACGTCATTAAACCTTATTTAATAAGACACTTCACGGATGCCACTGCACAAGTAGGCGAAGAAGGCGATATTATGGAAGAAGAAGAAGAAAAAAAGAAGAAGCCGAGGTTAACGAAGAAGAGGAGGATAAAATGGAAAGAGACTACAAAGTACAAAAACCTTTCAAGTTTATAGTTAAAAGAAACAATAACGTTATGTGTATTGCAACACAGAATCTAAAATTCTTAGATAAAGTAAACTATCTAGCGCCAGGTTTTAGTTATAGCAAGTACTTGGCAGCTTATAAGATTAGCGAGACAAACGGTTACTTTTGTTATGAATATATAGACGACCCTCAAAAGTTGGACGAGCGGGAGTTACCCCCACACGAAGCGTTTTATTCGTCGTTAAAAAATTCCAATATTTCGGAAGAGGAGTACGCTCTGTGTAAAAAGGTCTGGAAGGACAATACGATGACCACCCTTGGTGATTTTTTGGTGTGGTATAATAACAAAGATGTAGTCCCCTTCTTAGAAGCCTTGGAGCAGCAGGTTCGCTTTTATGGGGAGCGGGGTGTGGACTGTTTTAAAGATGCCATTTCGGTTCCGGGTGTTTGTTTAAAGTATCTTTTTAAGACCGTTGATAGGGGTGTAATGTTTAGTTAATGTTCGAGCAAACAGGCGAGTCTACACACAATGATTAGAGATAATATCATTGGAAGTCCCTCTATAATTTTCCATTGGTATCACGATATAGGCAAAACGTTTATTAGGGGCGGAAAGGTGGTCAAATCCATCCAAGGTTACGATGCCAACACGTTGTATCTTTGGGCTCTGATGAACCCAATGCCAACAGATTACCCAATTATTAGAAGAATGGAGACCGGCTTTAGGGTCGAAAAAGATAACTATTATGTCCAACAAAGTAGAGAGTGGCTAACATGGATAGCTCACCAAAAAGGGGTGGAGTTAAAAACTCAGTTTAACGGGCGGGAATTTCGGTTAGGTGATAGAAACATCCCCGTGGATGGGTGGGATAAATCCAATAGAGTAGTCTACAATTTTCATGGTTGTCTGTACCATGGTCATAAAAACTGTCCCCTCACCAAAGATAAAGATAGAAACCCTGTTAATAATAAGCCCTTTTTCGAGCTGTTTGAAAAAAACACGTGAGATACACACCTACCTAACCGAGGAAGTCAAAGTCCCAGTAGAAGTTATGTGGGAATGTGAGTGGCAGGCTCTGAAAAAGTCTGACCCAACCATTAGGGCTTTCCTTTCTAGAGCCATCCCTCGAGCTAGACCCTCTTACTCTAAAGAAGGGCTCCCTCTCGTTGATAAACAGATTCTTACTTCTGTGTCAGATGGGACGTGTTTTGGTTTAGTGGAATGTGATTTACACGTCCCCGATCGCCTGAAGGAACATTTCAGTGAGATGACTCCAATTTTCAAAAATATTGATGTCACGCGTGATGATATTGGACCATTTATGGGTGAATATGCCCTAAAACATAACTTGTTGTCAAGCCCTCGTTGCACCCTAATCAGTAGTTATGTCGGGGAAAACATTTTGTTGGCAACACCACTGTTAAAATGGTATTTAGATCATGGGCTAGAGGTAACAAAAATTTATCAAGTGATAGAATATCAACCGTCTAGTTGTTTTAAAAAGTTTGGAGAAATGGTTTCTGACGCTAGGAGGGCTGGTGATGTAGACGAAAATCAATCTATAGTGTCCGATACGATGAAACTCTTAGGAAACTCAGCCTATGGGAAGACTCTAACCAATAAGGCTAGTCATAGTCTCGTACGTTCTGGGGGATGAAATATCGAAAATGATAAATAATTCCTGGTTTAAAAAGATGACTGAAATAGGGGAGGCTCTTTTTGAAATTGAGATGGAGGAAAAGAAACGGTTTGGGACTTACCCCTACAAATCGGTTTCTTCGTGTATCAATATGCAAAACTTCGTATGTTAGATTTTTATTTCGAGTTCTTAGATAAGTTTGTAGATAGGTCCAACTTTCAGTTATGTGAAACAGATACTGATAGTTTATACTTAGCTTTAAGCGCACCTAAATTAGAGGACATAGTTAAGTCAGGTCTGCGGGATGAGTTTAATAGCGTATATAAAGACTGGTTTCCCGCCGAGTTTTGCGATGAGCATATTAGCAAGACAGACTGTATAAACTGTAAGGGTGTTAAAGCGTACACCAAACGAACGCCTGGGCTTTTTAAACTAGAGTACGAAGGGACAGCTCTTGTTAGCTTATGTAGTAAGACGTACCATTGTAGTGGGGATTACGATAAAATCAGTTGTAAAGGGCTAGGTAAGCAACACAACAAATTAGATAAAGATATGTTTTTAGAGGTTCTCGCTACGCAAAAGGCTAAGGGTGGGAAAAATGTATGTTTCAAAGTCTTAAATAATTCCATATTTTCCTACAGTCAAACAAGAAATGCTCTTTCCTATTTCTATATAAAAAGAAAGGTAGCTGATGATAACGTCTCGACTACGCCTCTAGATATTTAACTCTTTACATTACCAACTTAGACTAACCCGTAATCTCTAACAGTTTCACCCCTTATGATTCATTTATGACACATAGCTAAGCAGACACCCAACTACAGAGCTATAAATAAATGTTATCCTTGTACTATATATTTACTTCGTGTACTAACTATGTTTGTAATGTTATATAATATCCACTGTATGCTATACACCTATTGAGATAATAAAATAATAAAATATATCTTTGTCTTCTGTTTTATATTTATCGTTTTTCATTGATGTTGTATAATCTACTAACCTATCACTATCGCTCAAGTACATCAAGAACTCCAAAGTCAGCATACACCAGGCATAAATAGGTCACTTCCGGGGTCACCGGGACTAGAAGTCAACATCCGGACACGAGCAGTCATGGTTAACTCCCCCTGCGCCACACGTGTTATGCGCGCCACGCGCCACACTATATATCTTTGTTAATTTACGGGCCAAATTCGACACAAATCCTTCCTGATATACTACTTTCAAATGCTTTTGTGTGGTCTATAAAGCACATATATAGATCTTTCTTTACTTCTATAGATCTTTCTATCATTGTTCTTAAGATGTATATTGATTAATTAAGATGTACAGTGTTATTAAGATGTATAAAGTTTATTCTATGAGTGGACTAAAAAAATGTAACAAATTTAAAACGCGATGCAAATTAAAACACAAGGGCAGTGCATAATAAACAATTCATTTAAACAGATTTTTAAAAATGTTATTTATTTTTAAGTCCTTCTCCTCGAGACACGCGAATAAACATCAAACAAGATATACTTTGTTATTTAATAATGTCTTTTCCTTCGTCGATGTGTCGGCTCCGCAATGAAAGTATATTTCTCTCTCTTGTCTCACTCTCTCTCTCTCTCACTCTGTATGTATAGCTGTATGTTTATTATTTATTATTCACTCTGGTTCTCTGTTTGTCTAAAACTATTATATTACTGTATAATCAAGGTCGCCAAGATCTAATAGACCAAATATTTTAATAACTTTTACAGTTCGATGATTTTAGACAATTAAAAAAAAAAAGTAAAGAACCCCCGTCACGCCAAGTGGCGTATAGCGAATATGGTGTTAGTGACCATACATTTTACAGACCTTCAGCACATGATTTTTGGGGTAATGTGGTCGTTATTACGCCCGTGCCGTTTTACTTTCCCAGAAAAAATCCGGTACCCATTTAAGGCTGGATGAACCCGGAAGCCGTCTGTTGGGATCGAACCCTACCTCTTGTCCTTTGTAGTCCAGTTCACTAACCACTGAGCTATCGCGGCTCCGATTTTTGACAATCCTGAAAGACAAAAGGAAGGCAAAACGATTAGTTTAGTCCTACTTAGACATAGTTTATATCAAAATATATCAAGGATGGATACAGTCATCATATTTCGCCTACGCACGGGCCACAACAGAATGAGAAACCACATGTTCAACAATTTCAAAATAGATATAACAAGCTTATGCCACTGTACACTGTACAATATGACTACAAAACATGTTCTACAGGATTGCCCCCAGTACACAGACCTGAGAAGGACAATGTAGTCTAGACCCACCTTCCTGGAGAGAAATTATACGGGGCAACCGAATCACTTAAACAGACAGCTGCCTTCATAAGAGAGTCTGGAATCCTACTCTGATTGAGTTTTGATTGCAGAGAGAGAGAGAGAGAGAGAGAGAGAGAGAAAGAGAAACGGCGACAGACAGGATGCTTATATTCTACACAAAACCGTTGTTAAAAAATGAAAAGACGACCTTTCATTGTAGGTGGTATGAAACATCTGTTCCGGGCTGATCTGAGACAATTAAGAAGACACAACAATGGGTGCTCGTATCTCGTCATGTGTATCGATGTGTCTTCGAAGTTTACGTGGTCAGTTCCGATAAGGTCGAAAACTGCAAAAAATCTAGTGGAGGCAGTGAGTAAAAAAATATTTGCCGTGTGAAACCGATACATTTTCAGACGGACAAAGTATCCGAATTCGTCAACAAAACTTTCTAAAGTTTCTCAAAGAAAATGGAGTTCATTTCTTCACAACGGAGAACGTGGTAATAAAGGCAGCCGTCGTGGAACGGTTTAGCCGCACTTTAAAAGAGAAAATATGGAGATTTTTTACGAAAGCTAACAAATTGAGATATGTAGACGTGCTATCCGCCCTACTCCGAAACTACAATAATTCCTATCATAGGAGTATTAAAATGGCACCGGCCCATGTAAACGTAGTCATTCAAGAGCAAGTCTGGAAAAAACGTTATACAAGAAACCATGTTTAGAGCCACCAGAGGTGGCGCTCAACAAACGTTATAAAGAAGGTGATCGAGTTAGGATAGCTCAATCCAGAAATAGTTTCGATAAGGGGTATACACACTCGTGGACAGAGGAACTGTTTACAATTAGTCGTGTAAACAAAACCACACCAGTAACCTGCGTTGTGAAAGATGATAACGGTGAAGAGTTGCGGTTCATTTTATACAGAAGAGCTTCAGAAAGTCGGCGATAAACGGGTGTATCGAATAGAAAACATCTTAGAAGAGAGGAAAGTTGGTGGGTAAAAAAGAGTACTTAGTCATGTGGTACGGTTACAACTCCTCATTCAACAGCTGGATTTCGAAGGACAAGTATCCAGATGCAGAGACTGACGAAATGGAAGCGGAGGAACACGTGCAAACATTTTTGCGCACGGTAGTAGAAGATGAAGAAAAGTAGAATGTCGAAGGGACCAGCCGTGACGGCAGAGCCTCACTCTGGCCTGTTTCGGAAAAATACTGCCGCGAATGGGAATCGTTTTTCTCTGCCTAAAGATCGTTGTATATACCGTCATCGCCGTATATTCTGACGGGTGGACGCGGTGAGGGTCAGGACGGAAAAACTTGGATCCCGCACCTGAGTAGTTGTCTGGGATACATGCTTCCTTACCCCAAACTCGAGACACGTCGTTAGAAAAGATGAGTTTTTACATCATAGTACCCAGCGTCGCGTCGATGCAAATTTATCTTGAAAATAGTCCGTCAAACTCCCTCGAACTATCGAATTGAATGCAACCTACGAAGTCGGTTTGGTCGTAATACAATTTCCAAACACTTATTTCAAAGTTTTACCCAGTGATAGCTGGATCTGTTACGAAACGACTGCCTCAACGCAGCATTAATAGTGGAATTGGCGCCGGGTTTAAACAAGACAGCGGATAACTTTATCGATGTCTTAAATAAGCTGATAGGGAAAACAATTACCGGAGTCAATATGATATTTTTAAATAAAAGAAATGAAAATAAGGTCAACTTTAAAATCGTTGAACAAGGAGCCTCTGTTATCATAAGCGACACTTTGAAAAGAATCTTAAACTTCCCATCGAATCGCGTGACAGAGGCTAAAGTGGCACTGCAGAGTGATAAATAGATAAATTTCGAAGCTCGAACTAGAAAAGTACACGTTTTTTGCGATCTCGTATTACCCAGAGTAGTCGGCGATGTCTATGCACTCTTATTGAGGACAGTTCCTATTCTAGACAAAACCACCACTTCCATATTTCGCATCTATGACAAACCGAACTATGTCCTCCTGAGCAGGTCCTCCTTTGACAGGCTAGACATTTTTTAAAGTAACCTTGCTGCTGACTTTTTGTAATATACTCAGTTCGCTAATGTTTGTAGATTTAACACATCGTCGCTCTTCCGCTTTAGCGTATTGCTTTGAGTTATTCAAGTTAGTTGCTTTATATATATATATGTACTTTTTTCTGTTATATTTTTTGCAGAGGCAACATAAAAGACAACGATGGCTGGTGGTAGTGTTCTAACGATACGAGTGTCCTACCTGTGGGCGCGTATTTTCTTGGCTCAACTCGCTAAATAGACACATCGAAAATGTTCACAAAAACCGCTCTTATGGGTGTTCTGTATATGGCTGAACATTTACACGAGCCAACAATCTAAAAAAACGTATAGAAACCAACTATGTATCACTACCTATATCACTACCACTCACCAGATGGCACCTGCAGTTGCCGGTGTTGAAGTTTTATCTAGTATAGTCAATCAATTGTGCAACAATATTTTTACTACAGTCGACAACCTAAAAAGGCACAAAGAAATGACACACACATTAAATTAACACACCTTCGGCTTGTTGCAGGAGCTACTGAGTTAAGTGATCTGTGCACACCGTGAGCTGTGTGTCTCATCCGTTTTGATCATGTTTCGATATTCCAATTGTTTACGAGGAATGATGATATCGTATGACAGGAAACAGTTGGCTGTGTTCACATTCTGCACGGTTTCGCCTTATGTCTTTTGGCGTGTGCTGAGACTGCTACGATGGGGACTACAGTTACCTTTCTTTGTTTGGGAGATGAGATTCGGATGATTACGCTGGCACGGGCAGTTGAGCAACTATGGATTTTAATTCGTTTGCAGTGATACCGGGGCCTTCCATAAACAAACTATCCTGTAGAATGTGCGGTAAACATTTTTAAAGGTGCGACAGTCGCATTCATCGACGACGCTACCATCATCAGCGGCATGTATACAGAATCCTTCTTCTTCTTCGTCATCACGCAAATGACCTACCATTTCGCGCGGCGAGAGCGGTTTTGCAAAAAGAGCGAGACTTCCCTCTGAAGAGGATACTTTAGATATTCTTCCACATGATGTTAGAAAGATCTACACTGATAATTGGAGAGCCAAAAGACGCATTTGAAGATACACAAACATGTATCTATATGCACATTTTTTTCATCCTCCTGAGAGAGCACACAAACCAAACTGGGCTGCTCTCCTCAGACATATTTGCAAGACAGAAATTGCGTTTTAAATAAACTATTCTCATCACTCTGTCTTATGACACAGAGACACACGCATTTAAATTCTTCCACGTCAGTTGCAACAATTCCTATGTTCTAGATGCACCTCCACTAATTAACAATAGAACAGATTTAGAGAAATGTGTAGCTCAGCCGAACCTCGACGATCCCATGAATTACGTCCAACACCAGCGCCCAGAGGGAGCCGCGATAGTTTAGTGGTTAGTGAACTGGACTACAAAGGACAAGGGGTAAGGTTCGATCCCAACCGACGGGTTCCGGATTCACCAAGCCTTAAATGGGTACCGGATTTTTTTTCTGGGAAAGTAAAGCAGCACGGGCGTAATACCGACCACATTACCCCAAAAATCATGTGCTTAAGGTCTGTAAAATATAGGGTCACTAACACCATATTACCCAATATGACACTTGGCATGACGGGGGTACTTTACTTTTTTTTTTACCAGCGCCCAGATACAAAATATTACTTAGAGGCGCTACCAAGTACTTCTTTCTATCTCTTTCACATTCACAAACATCCGATTGGGTGACACACACACACATTGGCAATAACAAAGCAATATACACATTGCAATACGTTTCGGAACTCTAAGCCATATAAGGATAATTTATGTTTCTTTAGATCTTTAGCAGTGTTTCAGGGGGCGACCCTTAGAATACGTAAATCGGCTAAAGTTCTCCATAAACAGTGGCAGTTACATAAAGTTATTGGTGATGGAATTGAGGGTGTGCCGTTGCAACAGGTTCCAGCATTAGAACAGTGTTTTTTTTATAAACATTGAAACCTTCTTGAAGTTTAACGTAAAGACGCTCTCACATCGAAACTCACGAGGTAGTAATTGTTATAAGGACACTTGTACGGCTGTTGTATTTTAAAGACCATGTTATTTATATATCCGATATTCATGCGGCTTTTTGATCTTTTAGCTGTCCTATATGCAGGAAATTATGGAAACACTTTAGATCTTTCACAAGACACGAAAAGACCTGTAACGAAGTAAAAATAAAAAATGTTTACAGCAGCAGAGTCTATACTCCAGCCCCAACAATTTTTTAAACATTGGCTTCTCACGGTATCGACGCTCCCAATAGTTTCATATACCCTTTTCGCACAGCTTATGATTTTGAAAGCTACTTTGGCAGTAGTGACTTACCAGCGGCAACTAGTGCCACAAACTTTACATCCAAACACATCCGTTTGTCATGCTCGGTGGCTTCTAACGTACCAAGGTTTGATGAACCCGTTTGTTTTATCACAACTGATGATTCCACGCCAGCTGCAACAATTCCTATGTTCTAGATACAACTCCACTAATTAACAATAGGACAGATTTACAGAAATGTGTAGCTCAGCTGAACCTCGACGATCCCATGAATTACGCCCAACACCAACGGGAAGACTTTGAATATATATTATTACATATATATGTAAGACATCTATCTATTGACCTTTCAAGTCGTAGCCGGCCCATAGGGCGTAGACCAAGATACTCCTATTCTTATCGGCATTTTTGTTCTAGCAGTTTTTAATTTCTTTAAAGATATTTTATCAAATCTCGCCATTTGTCTCTGTTCTGTGCAAGCAGCTTTATCTCACTAAGGGAAAATATATCGGTAGACAATAAAATGGCTGCTCCCTGTGATTTTCTTGTTTAGTATAATAATAAGGATATCGGGCCTTCCTACTAGCATTAGAGAAACAAATACACTTTTACGCAGGTTTGGCTGTAGACATGTGTAAGGACGCCATTTCTGTTCCAGGAGTAACCCTAACATATCTGTTTAAAACCTCCCCTCCGATGTGTTCTTTTCCTAATGTTCCAAGAGAGAGGAGGAGCTGCACAATACCTAGAGAGATAATTATGTGGGTGGCCCGAGCATAATCTCCCATCGGTACCATGAGAAAGGTATGACTCAAATCAGAGGCGGAAAAGTTGTTTAGACTATTAAAGGTTATGACGCTAACGCCTTGTATCACTCAGCTAATGCCTTCAGATTTTCCTATATTCAGACGACCTGAAGATGTGTACAGACCTAATAAGCGAAATAAATACGTCATCCAGATTAGGGAATGGTTGACTCGGGTGGCTCATTGGAAAAATTTTATTACAGACCCAGTTCAATTACCGAGAAATGGCTTTGGGTCTTCGTAAGATCCGCGTGGACGGATGGGATAAGGCGACTCGGACCGTCTACGAGTTCCACGGTTGTCCGTTTCATGGTCATTTCTGTCCCCTCACTAAAATACACAAAGGTGTTAACCCCGTCAATAGCAAACCCTTGACAGATTTATACGCAAAGACGTTGGAAATTGGCGAGTACCTAAAATCCGAGTGCCTCGTTAATCTCGTTGAGATGTGGGAATATCAGTGGCAACGTCAGAAGAGAACAGATCGAACCATCAATTGGTCTCTGGCCTAGACTTTCCCCGAACAACACCCTCGTTTACCGGTTCTGGATATCCCTTGACTGACCACCCGATTCTTAAGTCCGTTGTCAACGAGTCCTTATTCGGGTTAATAGAATGCGATATTCGCGTTCCCGAACTTTATCAAAGACTATTGTATCGAAATGACCCCCATCTTTAAAATCGTAGACGTGGGTAGAGCCGATATTGGTCCCTTGATGAAAAATTATGCGGAGCAGAATAAATTATTAAGCAGTTCACGGCGAACCTTTATTACAGTTACAGCAGCGAAAAAATTCTTTTGGCTATCCCACTCTTTAAATGGTAAATAGACCGCGGCCTTGAAGTGGCGAGAATTTACTAGGTAATAGAATAGCAACCAGCGGCTTGTTTTACATGTTTTAAAGACAGTGTTTCGGACGCCCGAAGACAGGCTGATATAGATGACAATTCCTCTATTACGGTGGAGACGTTGAAACTGCTGGGAAACTGTGAGTACATGAAGACTTTGAATAATAAGAAAAATCACGCGGACGTCTCGTACATGCGAGTGACTGCAACGACATATTTTATCAATAGTCCTCTTTTTAAAAATATGACTCACATAAACGACGACGTGCACGAGATAGAAATGTTAAAAAATAAATCTTTTTGGAATCTTCCTTTACAAGTAGGCTATTTCGTGTACCAGTACGCAAAACTAAGAATTTTGCAGATTTATTACGATTTTCTAGATACATTTATTGATAGGTCCGATTTCCAACTCTGCGAGATGGACACGGATAGTTTCTATTTGGCCCTCAGCTCGACTAATCTTGACACCGTTATTAGACCCGACATGCGCCACACTTTTTAATAATGAGTACAATCAGTGGTTCCCCTCAGAAATTTGCGATGTTCATCGCTCAGATTTTGTTATTAAAATATTAATTACTATATTATATAGAATGTAACTGTTTGCCTGTGTAAAATTATTAAAATTAGCTGGCGTATTATAATTGGTCAATATTAATTACTTTCATATCTTTGTGTGTGCAAGTCTGGGTTAGGGATATCTCATATCTTTGTGTGCATGTTTATGTTAGTCATATCTCATATCTTTGTGTGTGCACGCCTATGTTAGTCATATCTTATATCTTTGTGTGTATGTCAATGTTAGGTATGTATCATATTTTTGTGTGTGCATGTCTATGTCAGTCATATCTCATATCTTTATGTGCATGTTTATGTTATTCATGTGTCATATATCTTGATGTGTGTCGGCGTTAGTCATGTCACGTACCGCTGTGTACATGTCTGTGTTATTCACATCTCATATCTTTGTGTGTGCATGTCTGTGTTAGTCACATATAGTGACTCGGGCAGATGGTGCTCGTAAACCTGGGAGGGCAGACCATCTAAGGGCAGAATCCCCCTACAGAAAAGACAATCTGCTGCCTTGCAGGAAGATTGGGGACAATCAAAGGCTAAGGAAATGCTAACCTGAATAAAATGCTGGCTGAAATCGGATGCACTGGGCCACTGGCGCAGAACACAGTGCAACGTATTAACGGGTGTTCAGTCAGAGTGGATCTGGCAGACTCTAAATGTGATGTTCTGTCTGTGGGGGCGATCAACACACTTAACCTGACAGCTGACTTCATGTGGGAGTCTGAGATCCTACTCTGATTGAGTCCTGATCGCAGAGAGAGAGAGAGAGAGATTTTGTTAGATCCCTGGGCAATTTTTCTATTGATTGTCAGAGGTGCCGGGATCAAATGTTATTAGTTAAGAGAACACCAGGATTGTTCAAACTTGAGTATGAAGGGGCTGGTATGATTTTCCTATGTGGGTAAAACCTACCACATTTTGGAGACTACAAGCAACACAAGGTGTTTGACAAACAACCTTTTCTACAACGTTCTTAATAAAAAAGAATCTAGTGGAGATAAAAATGTTGGTTAAAGACATATGGGAGCCATCTACACGTACACACAACACAGGAATTCTCTATCCTATTTCTACATCAAGCAATGGGTACAGGACGACGGTGTCGCGACATCTTCCCAAGATATATATTACCTTATTGAGTAGTTTGTACTTTTTTGTAGTTTTTTTTTTTATTCGTTGCATTGAGCCGCGATAGTTCAGCGGTTAGTGAACTGGACTACAAAGGACAAAGGGTATGGTTCGATCCAAACCGACGGCTTCCGGGCTCACCCAGCCTTAAATGGGTACCGGATTTTGTTTCTGGTAAGGTAAAGCGGCACGGGCGTAATACCGATAACATTACGCCAAAAATCATGTGAAGGTCTGTACTCTATACGCCACTTGGCGTGACGGGGGCTCTTTACTTTTCTTTTTTTTTTATTCGTTGCATTTGATATTTGTCATTAAAAGCCACGTAAATAATCATTCTTTCTTATGCTTTAATTAATTGTTGTTATCGGTTTTTAATTGTTGTTATCGTTGTTGTACTAACCACTAGATAGGTGGGACATATCCACTTCACATCTACTTATGATGAGTGGATATTAGGTGGTCATCTAACACCCTGGACTAATAAACTAACTCACAACCTACGTCAGCTTACAACACTTATGAGGTCAGCTAACAACCAGAACACTAGCCACCTCTAGAAACCAGATTAATTCCTATATTTCTTTGTTTATTATTTCGTTGTTGATTATATATTTATTAAATATATTTTTTCAATATATCTCAACTCCAGGTTCAGGATTCAAAAGGTACTTATATAACTACTGATGTGACATAGGTAAGAAATATTCGGTGCACGTTTCATCGTTGAGGGCAGCAACATTTACAAGAGCAGCAGCCGATCACCGGAGATCAAGTATTAGAAAATCGTGTTCTCTTATAGCTGCAATAAATACATGTTCATACAGCCCTATATTATTAATCCAATCTCGCAAAGGACTTGACAGTTACATTGAATTATTGAGTTATTTGCGGGTGTTCATCATTGTACTCCGAACATGTCCATGGGTATACATATCCCCTCATCAGCAAGTCTCGCAGTGTCCCGCTAATGACGACTCCAGTTCTGTGTTGGTTGATAAGTCTTCTTATACGCCCACTAAGTTTCCGTTTCTGGTTGTGCTCATTTAACTCCCATGTCTTTCAATCGAAGGAGTGACGGGAACTCATGGTTCTCCTGTACCCTTCCCACATCTCGGAAAGAATTAATGATGTCCGCGCGATCCATTGGTTGACCGTCTTCAACAACAGCGCAGCTAGACAACCTGTCCGCTCTTTCATTTCCCCGTACTCCCGCATGTCCAGGGACATAGACAAAGGTGACCATATATATTTTTGACTATTGCAATGACTCTACCCATTGCATGCGTACAGAGCCCGTCTCCACTTTTTTCATGCTTATCGAATCACTCATCAGTATGCAGGCGTGGGTGTAGGCTTCTGACTTAAACAGTTACATTTATACACAAGACCCAAGCTAACAACTGCACAGGGTTAGTGGTCTTTGTCATCAATGAAGGACGAATACAATTACCTGCACACAATTTTCCTGGGGATAGTCCTTCTCAAAACTTTGTATAATAGTTGCAATTGGACTATTCACTGCTCTGTCTTTTTTGACGAGACTTTGGTTGCACTCTGATTCATTAAGTTCATGGTTGGATCTGAACACAACCAGGGTGTTCTCAACAGGACGATTCTCTTGTTGCACCCATTTTAGCTGATTATAGTAGTCTGGAGATTAAAAAAAAAAAAGAATTAATGAATCTTTCAAAAAATTTGTCAAATAGCATCTATTTTTAAAACTTAGTTTGTGACCTTGGTTGCTAAGGATCTAACTTGTGCAAACGGATGGCATTGGCAAGGATCATTTTGAATCTATGAAGTGGGCTCATTTGTGTTTAACTCAAAAGCATATGTGCTTTTTAACCAAAGACTTTTTTTGGGACTCAATGAAGATATCCCCGATGGAAGAATAAATTGTACTATTAATCCCATAAATTATTCGCTTCCAGCGGTTTATGATGTAAACAAAGCAGTTTTGTCATTGCAAGTGAATAATGTCCACACCTATAATTGGTCAGGATTGGGTAGCAGCAGCAGCTTTATAGCGAACACAGAAAACATCACAGGATTGTGCTGTTCTCAAAACAGCTATGCCATGCTACCCTAGAATTGCCTTTAATGGGATTACTGTGACCACAAACCACTCTCCATGTGTGTGCCACATATTTACACCACAGATAGAAATTCTGAATATAACAACATCATGTGCCTTCTGTGATATTAATGACCACAGACCAGGAGCCTCCAGTATGATTGATACAACTGTTGCACCAAGCACTTCATCAGCAAAGCCATATCTATGGAATGTTCATCTGACATTGTTCTTGAATGATGTCCAAGATAATGAGACATCAGAATTGTGTGGCGGCAGCTACAAGAAGGGAGCGGAGAACATCATAAATTGTGTTTTTACTAACTACAGGTCATGTGGCTTCTGTTGGATTGGAAATGATAACTTACCACCACTGTGTGTCTATATGTTTGGAATTGGAGTCATCAGCGAAGGCCTAACATCATCAGGTGCTACGACGATCATCGTTTTCGGGAGGACGTAAACTCCCATGGTGTATGGTGGATAGGCGGCAGGAACGATTGAGGGCTATGTCTGAAAAGTGTTCCTTCTTGCAGTTTCCTCATATTCCAAGTCCGGCTTGTTGCAGGAGCTACTGAGTTAAGTGTTCTGTACACACCGTGAGCTGTGTGTCTCATCCGTTTTGATCCTGCTTCGGTATCCCGCTTGTTTGCGATGAATGATGATATCGTATGGCGGGGAACAGTTGGCTGTGTTCACTTTCTGCGCGGTTTCGCCTTATGTCTTTTGGCGTGTGCTGAGGCTGCTGCGAATGGGACTACAGTTACCTTTCTTTGTTTGGGAGATGAGTTGGTAATTCGGATGATTCCACTGGCACGGGCGGTTGAGCAATTATGGATTTTAATTCGTTTGCTGTGAGACCGAGGCCTTCCATAACCAATAATAGTAATAACAATAACAATATTTTTAAAACAATTATTTTATTTGAATCTCTGCAAGATAATTTACAATAACAAATAGAATAATGTCATATGTATAATTCACAGGCAAAATAGCTAAGTGCTGTTAACAACAGAGAGACACAATGGTAGACATTTGTATAAATAATTATCCAAAACAAGTTTCCGTATCTTGAGACTGTCGGACACATTGTGTAGCCTGACCATTAACAACATTGTTCTTCTTCGTCATCCCATATACATTTGGGGTCGTTGGTGCCCACCGCTGACAGATCTCGTCAACCATCTCTATTTCTATTTTTCTTTATTTTTATTTTTATCTTCAGTCATTCTTTTGAACTCTACAAAGTCGAGGCTTCTACATTCTCTGATGTTATTTTACAACCTCTTTTTCTGTCTACCCCTCAAATTATCATTCCTACCTCTTTGCAGAGTGGTCTTTGCGTGGTCAGATACATAATACTCGGCCAAGTTATATAATTTTCCCTCTGTCATGATTCTTTCAAAGCAGATGTTGAATAATGTAGGAAAGAGTAAGCAACCTTGTTGAATTTCAGAAGTTGTTCTGAACCATTTTCCTGAGTTTATATTGTTAAATATTGCGCATTAGTATTGTGTATATGTTTATACTGTGTGTTACATTAGCACCTAAATTGTAAGTTGTACATATTGTAAAATTGCGTTACTAGTTATATAACTTTGAAGCAGGAGGCAATCTAACATGCCTTCCATCGAGCAAGTGTTTCGGCCCTTTACTTATTTACACTGTTAGGAGGAAGGACCGTCTATGTTATAACTTCCAGATGTCTTCCTCCCGTTGCGTTCTGAGTTTGAAAGTAATGGCACCCACATGCAGATGGCTGTTAGTCTGGGATTAGTGGAAGGATGCATCGTTGGTTGTTGAGAAGTGAAGGATAAAGGCGACTTTATAAAATAGACTCTTTTGTTTTGTCCTATGAATTGAAACTAATTATTTTATTGGGCAAATTACATTATCCACTAGTGGAAAAATAAACATAGAATTGTATGTGGCAACTTTATTAAAATTAAGACAGTAAAAAGTAATAAACATTTCGACAACAGAGTCATGTATGCATGACAAGACAAAAAGCCCGTAGAAGACGACTATACAATTACTTAGTTTCGCATCTATTAGCTTCAGACAGAGCTCTGTGAATAGATTGTCACGAGACGAGGTCCAGAAAGATAAATGTTAAGCTGCTACATATAATTGTATTTCCCCCCCCCCCCCCCACGTTTTGTCCAGCGTTATAGCAAGATGTTATATGTGTATATATTTATATATATATATATATATATATATATATATATATATATATATATATATATATAAATATATATATGTAACCCATGGTGTTCGTAAAGTCTCACTACACTTTGTATACAGATTACATATGAAAAAAATAAGTATATGATGTCATTCAAAAATGTGCTTAAAATGTCATTAAATTAGTTACAATAATTACTGCTATAGTTTAATGCTGTTTTGAGCAATCTGGAAAGTACCAATAGAATATTCATTGCAAAAGGTATTGGAAATGTCCACCACGGGCTTCATAACTGTATACGTCTCATCATATTGTCAAATACCTTATGTAACGTGTCTGTTGTTATTTCTTGAATGGTAATTCTGGTTGATTCTTTCTGGTCCTCAATTGTGCGTACATTATTTTTGAAAACATTTCCTGTCAAGAAATCCCATACATAATAATCTAATGGAGTTATATCTGGAGAAAGAGCAGGTCAAATTCCACGTGAAATTATGCGATTTGCGTAAACTTCTTCCAAAAAATGTTGTGATTCTCTAGCTGTGTGTACAGTTACACCATCTTGCTGGAACCACGTTTCCTCTATTTTATGTTCATTCAGCTGTTATAAAAATGTTCCAGTTGGTCAGTACGGCACCGATCGGCATTAATAGTGTTGAAGAAAATCGATCTAATTAAACGTTTTCTACTAACGATTTAGTCCCCAATTTTTGCATCGTGTAGAGGCACTTCATGAAATACATTGGAATAACAACTTCTCTAAATACGATTATTGTGGCTATTAACGTATAAGAATAGATGAAAACATGCCTCATCAGAGAAGAATGACACATCAAGAATCGATTCGTCTTCTTCAGCTAAAAATGCTTGAAACCACGTCCAGTTGACCCTGGATTGATTGTCACACTCTTTTAGTTCAGACACAACAGAAATCCTGTATGGATAAAAATTTAACCGATGTTTAATAATTTTGTGCGCTGTACCCACTGATACGTTCACTGGTTGCGACATTTTCCTTAAGGACTTGCTTGGACTTTTCAAGTTTAATGTCTTGGATATCTAGACATTTTTCTTCAGGCACAGCAGACTTACCAGATCTCGGAGCATCTTCCACATTTCCTGTTGCACAAAACTTATTTAACAAATTTCTAACCATAATGCGAAGAGAAAGTTGTTTATCAGGAAATCTGATAAACATCATCATCATCGAGTGCCTTCTCCGCAACGAAGGTTGGCTACCATGGATCGCCATTCTACTCTGTTTCTTGCTTTGATGGTGCAGGTTGCCATAGGCTGATTTGTCCATCTTTTGATGTTACTCGTCCATGTTAGTCTTGGTCTGCCTCTGCCTCATTTGCCTTGTATTTTACCCTCCAGGATTACTTTTAGTAGGCTGTTGTGTCTTTTAACATGGCCCAAAAATCGCATTTGTCTTCTTTGAATTGTGCTTAGTAGTTCTCTTTTCATTTTTAGTTGTTTTATGACTTCATCGTTTGTTTTCTTTTCCTTCCATCCAATTCTACCTATTCTTCTATATATCCACATTTCAAAGGCTTCAATTCTCTGTTCTGTTTTCTTGTCTAATGTCCATGTTGCTGCACCATATAGGAATATTGAGAAGATGTAACATTTTGCTATTCTTAGTTTTAGCCCTGGTGTTATTTGTTTTGATGTTAGTATGTTCCTCGACTTTGGGGGAATTTGGCGCCCTGTTAGCTTGCTTCTTCAGAAGACTCACAGATAAGTGCTGTTTTCCAGTGAACTTTTCTGTTTATTTGTTTGTTTTTATTGATAGTTTAAGGGATCATGTGATTGTGCGCGCTTTCTATTTGATGTAAATCACTTTGCTTCTTTTGATTCATTACATTTTGTTACAATTTCCATATTTCATCACTTATACTCATCCTTGTTGATTTCACTATTGAACGCGTCAAAAAATGGCGGTTTGTTTACGCCGGTCTGTCGTCAAGGACGCGTAATTCATTTAATTTGTAGAAGGCTCACAGTGTATCCGCGTGCTGCTGAGCTATTTACTGGAGTTGGCCAGTTTATAACGTGGAAACGGGTTCTGGACCGTGCGACTGAGTAAGTGGACGTGAGTCTAGACCATCCAAAGCATCGACGTTCAGCGACGTTCATCTATTATGTAAGTGTAAGTATTCAGATGCAGCCCAAACGACATCACCGAAGAAGGAAAAAACGACGGGGCAAGCGAGGTGGCATTAAACTGTCAAAGTGTGAGAGGCTAGGCCTAAAGTATGTGCGCGTTACTCATTGGAATTGTGGGTCCATTAATCAACGACGGCCCATTCTTGATAAGCTACTGTGCGGCGCCGATATAATGGTTTTGCAAGAAACTCTTCTTGGTGACAGGACAGTAAGTAGTCCGGGCTTTCATTGTTTTTACAATAGACGACACCTTGGGCAGGGCATCCTTGTGCGCAACAATATGGTGGCAGATGAGGTTGATATGTCTGTGTGGAACAATGCAGAATTGCAGGTACATGCGGTTAGGGTGTAGACCCCAGTTCATTTCGTGATTGTTAATGTGTATGCCTGTAATGGGAAGGTGAACGCACAACAATGGCAGAATCTCTTCGAGTTCGATGAAAAGAATGTCATTTTCTGCGGTGACTTTAATGCTAGAGGAAACCAGTGGGGTAACGTCATAACCAACAAGCAGGGAGAAGACCTAGAGAACGCACTGGTGTCGGCCGATTTAGTGTGCTTGAATGATGGAAGGGCAACAAGAATGGCCACTCGAACAGGGGACTCTGATAGTGTCATAGACCTGGCACTAGTGTGTTCTACCTTCGCACCGGTTTGCAGGTGGAGTGCACTGGGGTTCCACGGAAGTGATCACTATCCATGTGTCCTCCTAATTGAGAAAAGCAGAAATGAAAGCCAGAAAAGAAAGCTCCACACATTCATCTACGAGAAAACAGATCAGGGCGTCATTAGCAAAATCAGACATAGAAAACAGAGCGCCCCTCGTAGGAGGCAGGAGAGATGGACGCAGCCACCCTGGTGGAACGGAGATGTCGAGGAAGCTTGGCGGAGCAAGAGACAAACGGTCAAGACATGGCAGAAAGCCAGTAGGAATGGAAGAACACAACCTGAGCTCTTGAAGCGTCTAAAAGTAGAGGTCGACCAAAAAATGTTGCACTTTAAACTATGCGCTAAGCAGGCTAAGGATGCCAAATGGAATGACTTCTGTAAAAAAGTGTGCTCAGAAAAATCGCTCGCCACATTCTGGCGTCTTCATCAGTGCACGAATGGCACAACACGACACAGAGGCATACCAGACTTTCAAAGCACAGGCCGGATATGGCACAAATCTGATGAGAGCAAATGGAAGGCCCTGCTTGCCCGCTACATTGAGCAGACGGACCAAAGAAATGAGGCTGTAAGAATGAGGATACGGGGATCGCTGTCAAAATTGTGTAAGGATGTAGGACTGGAAGAAGATATCACAATCACAACCGATACCATTCGCACGACACTTAAATTCACACAACAATGCTCCTGGTCACACAACACTGCTCCTGGTCCAGATGGTGTTCGGTACGATGACATCGGCGATTTAGCTGACGACAACTTGACAAAACTAGCCAATGAGTTTAATGCCAGCATTCGGAGTGGCCAGATTAAGGAGGAGTGGCTACACAGCCACTTACTACCGCTACCGAAGCCAAACAAGGACCATTCTCAGATCAGTGCCTACCTACAAAATTATCACAATGCAGAACACTGCCGCCAAGCTGCTGGAGAAAATAGTTGCCCATGTCCTCACCTGTCACCTTGAACAGAAACTTGCATTCCCACCCACACTTGGAGGTTATAGATATAACAAAGAGACATGGCTCAATGCGGCAGTATTTGCCTGTGACGTCTTCGAAGGCTTCCACAGACGAGAGGAGACATGTGCTGCTGCTATAGATCTGGAGGATGCATACAACAGGATACCATTTGAATATCTCATGCATATGCTTCTCAAACTGGCGGTGCACCCCTTCCTCATTAGATGGATCGCCGCGGCACTGTTTCAGAGGAATGTGATACTCAGATGAGGAAGTTGGTCTTTCATGGCAACATCCATTTGCCCAGGGCTGCCACAAGATTCACCATTGTCACCAGTTATATTTAACGTGTACACAATAACCATGACGGAACAACAGAGGGAAGAACTATGACTATTGCTGATGATATTCTGGTATATCGACAGGGAAGAGACAGACGGGGAATCGCCTCCACAATGCAAGACGAACTCGATCGTATTTCTTCCTGGTGTGGGGTTTCAGGTGCCTTGGTTAATCCTAATAAAGCATCAGTTTCATGGTTCTCCCTTAACAATCATATCGTTAACACGACCACACCGGTAGTACGAATGGGAGCTGATGAGGTGAACAGGGACAAGTTAATGACATACCTCGGAGTTAAGTTTGATCGCAGCCTGTGTTTTCGGGACCACGTCGACCATGTGATAACAAAATCCTGCAAAGGATTAGCCGCCTTGAAGGTCATGGCAGCTGCCAACATCGAGCAGAGGCTACTTACTCTTCTGTTCTAGGGATTAGTCCTCGCTCAGAATCAAGATCTGGAGAATACGAGCATACCTGAAGATTAGTACAGACACAGAGCATCCATTGCGCCACGTGCTCAACACAGAGAATGGTGCCAGGCTAAAAAGATGCAAATCATGGGTGGGCCGAGCAGAAGATGTCATCAAACAGGTCTGTGGTCTTACGAATATCAGCGTTGGTGAGGAGTGGATACAGGTGTCTACGTCATTCAAAGGGACTTTCTCGTGTATTTTCACACTCGACAGGAAAAGTAGGGAACAGAACCCGGTCGTGGTTAATGCTGAGGTCAACGGTCTCATCTGCGATAACACCGATGAGAAAGATGCAGTCATCTATACAGACGGATCTGTAAGACGACACCAAAGAAGTGCATGGGCATTTACAGCACGCTCGGCAGGCAGAATAGTCAAGGAAGACAGTGTGCATACGTCATGACCACGAGTAGCATGACAATGGAGGCGATGACAGTGACCAAGGCATTCAAATAATTAGAGTCACAAGACTACACCCACGCATGTATACTGAGTTATTCGATGAACATGATTACAAAAGTGGAGGCGGGCTCTGTACGCATGCAATAGGTAGATTCGTTGCAGAAATCCAAAATACGTAAGGTCACCTTTTTCTATGTCCCTGGACATGAGGGAGTTCGGGGAAATGAAAGAGCGGATAGGTTGGCTAGCTGCGCTGTCGTTGAGGACAGGATACCAATGGATCGGGCGGACATCATCAATGCCCTCCGAGATGTGGGAAGAGCACATGACTTCGACAAACACAGATCCACGTAACTTCTTCGGACGATAGAAATGGGAGTTAAGATGGGCACAGACAGAAATGAGAAACTTAGTGGCCGTGTAAGAAGACCAACCAACATAGAACTGGAGTCGTCAGTCGCTGGACACTGAGGGAATTGCAGAGGAGGGGATCTGAGCACCTATGGACATGTTCGGAGTGCAATGATGATGACCCGGAAATAACTCAATAACTCAATATGTTCTTCATGACATTAATATTACTTTTTGCCATTCGTATTCTTTTGTTTATTTCAGTTGTACATTTTCCATCACTGGTTATAGTATGTCCAAGGTAGTTGTAGTTCTGAACTGTCTCCAGGTCTATTCCTTCTATTTTAATATCCACTTGTGGGTTTTGAGTATCTTCTTTGTTTATGATCATAGTTTTAGTCTTTTTGACATTCATATCTAGACCATATTTTTTGCTTGTCATGTATATTTCATTAAGTAATTGTTGTAGATCTTTAAGATTTTTTGCTAGTAGTACAGTATCTTCATCATGTCTTAGGTTTTTTGATTATCTTTCCATTAGGTTGTAGGCCTGACATCTCTATGATATTTTAAAAAATTGCTCAGTGTATAGATTGAACAAGCTTGGTGATAGGATGCATCCCTGTCTTACACCTCTTTTTATATCGATGGGTGTAGAGTTCTCTTTGTTATATATTATTATTGCTGTTTGCTCCCGTATTGATTACATATTAGTCGTATGTCCATGTCATCTAGATGTCAATTTTTTATGCATTTTATAAGTTGTTTGTGGTGTACTCTATCAAAAGATTTGGTGTAGTCTCTGAAGCAGGAATATTTTGGTTTTTTTTTACTTCTGTGTATTTTTCGATTAATGTTCTCATGCAGAATATGGCTTCTTTTGTCCCGCTATTTTTCCTAAATCTAAATTGCTGCTCATCTAATTTAGTATTGATTTTATTCTGAATCCTTCATTGTATAACTTTTAGCAAGATTTTTGTAACAAGGCTCATTAGGCTTATTGTTCTAAAGTCACTGCATTCAACTGCACCATTCTTTTTAGTCAATGCAATGAAAGTTGATGTTTTTAGTTGATTTGGTATGTATCCTGTGTGGTATATGTCGTTGTATATGTCTGTATTTACTTCAATGCGAAAATCTTCTAGTGCTTGTATCACTTCTATCTGTATGCTGTCAGGTTCTGCTGCTTTTCCCTTTTTCATTGTTTTTATAGCTTTTTCCACCTCAGACTTTAAGATTTTATAGCCTGATGTACATTTTATAATTGGTTTCTTGTCCCTTTAATCCTGAAATAGTTCTGTTATATATTCCTGCCATCTATCTATAATATCCTTATTGTCTGTTAGCATTTTGACTTTTTTTGTCTATATATATATATATAGAGTGGAGTTTCATGGTATGCAAATATTTGGTTTGTTAAAAGTGAAGTTTGATTGGAAAGAATGTTTCGTTGGAACTGAGTTTAATGGGACAGAAGTCTTTGGTTTGTTATAGTGGAGCTTAAGAGGACAGAAAGGTTTGGTTAGTTAGATTAAAATGGCAAACATTTTATTTGGTTAATGAGAAAGTAATATTTTGTTATACTCTATATATTCTTTGTAGAGCTAATTCTGACCTATGGAAGTGAATCATGGACAGAAGACAAACAAATGAAAAGACGATTATAGGCCACAGAGATGGGATTTCTCTGAAGAATGTTGCAATTTCTCTGGACAGCCTTAAAAAAACAAAAATTATAAAAGAGGCACACACAAAAGGGATCCTAAAAAGATCAGAAAGAAACATTCAACATTTTGCGTGTACTTCATGGGGAGAGGAAAGTTGGAATACTTGGTTACAACTGGCAAAATACAGGGAGAGAGAGATCGCTGACGACAAAGCAAGAAGATACTATAGTCCGTTCAAAAATTCATAATCACACCTGAATTAGTTTTGCGTGATAACCGTTTGTTATTTTGCTTTCAAAGTTTGCATGCAATCTTAGAATATTGATGACGTTATAGAAATATTTTTTGCTGAGAAATTTGAAATTTGATTCTGAATCCTTCCCTGTATAACTTTTAGTAAAATTTTTGTTACCTGGCTCATTAGGCTTATTGTTCTGAAGTCACTGCATTCAACTGCACCACTCTTTTTATGCAATGCAATGAAAGTTGATGTTTTTAGATAGTTTGGTATGTATCCTGTATGGTATATGTCATTGCATATGTCTGTGATCACTTCGACGCCAAACTCTTCTAGAGCCTGTATCATCTCTATCTTTATATTGTCAGGCCCTGTTGCTTTTCTCTTTTTCATTGTTTTTATGGCTTTTTCTACTTCGGATTTCAGGATTTTATAGTTGTATGTACGTTTTATGTCTGGCTTTTTGTCCCTTTCGTCATGAAATAATTATGTTATATATTCTTGCCAACTATCAATTATATCTTTGTTGTCTGATAGCATTCTTCCCTCTTTGTTTGCTATACATCCGATTCCTGCAGCTTTTTTTGTCTTTATTCGTCATTCTCTTTATTTCTGTGTGCATCTCTCTTAGGTTTTGTTTACTTTCCATAGTTTCGATTTCTAGACATTTCGATTTCTTCTTTAGGTTATATTAAATTCACCCTGTTCGAATTTGACACCATTTTAGGATATATACATTAATTTGTTGCAGTAGTTCACGTAAAATAGTTTGGCTATTGCAGAAACACTAACTTCAGGAAAATCCCGTGCACAAAACTGAATTGTTATTGAACGACATGACGCACCACGGCCTGCGCATTAATTACCGAAGGGAAGGCGTATCTTTTTTTAATTTTGTGAAGACTCAGTAGACAATTTGTTGACTTTAAATACCAACATTTATATCTAAATTACAATGAGTTTGAAATGCAAATTTATAACTATGCAAAAGGTTACTTTTTTACTATATAAGCACTTCCTTAGGGAATCCAAGATGGGGCATTTATATTGTGATATTCATGACCCAGAGAGACGAACGCAACTCGCGCTTGGTCTTAATACATCGTCATTTTCTCGTTGGATTAAACAAGACTCAGAGTGCACTCATGTCAATCAAGGAAGGAAAAGGAAAGTCGACAGCTTTGACATGGATGTCATAAAACGTGACAAGTGAACACGTGAGGATACGTGAACGGTATGATATTGTATATTTGGACGAATCATGGGTCAACGCACACCACACCTATGCTAAAGAATGGCAGTCAGTAAATGGCAAACTCAAAAGAACAATTCCGAGCAGCAAAGGCCAGCGCATTATATTAATGCATGCTGGAAGCACTGAAAACGGCCTTGTCCATGATGCGGGACTTATTTTCCAATCAAAAAGTACCGACGGTAGGGACTACCATACTGAAATGAATGGAAACATTTTCAGGCACTGGTTGGAGAACGATCTTTTACCAATCCTGGAGAGACCTTCATGCATAGTCATGGATAATGCATCATACCACAATGTCGCATCAGAGGAAGACAAAGTGCCTACTGCATCAAATACAAAAGAGCAAATTAGGACATGGCTTGCGAATGAAAATGTCAAATTTGAGGACACATATTTAAAACCCGATTTGTTACAACTTGTGAAGAATACGAATAAGAAAAAGGTGTACCATGTTGACAAAATCATTGAGAAATACGGCCACACCTCTCTTCGACTCCCTGCATATCACGCGCACCTTAATCCAATCGAACTTGTCTGGGCTCACGCCAAAGGACAAGTTGCAGAACAGAACAGGACGTTTAAAATGTGTGATGTTGAAGTTCTGACACGCGAGTCTCTCTCAAAAATAGACATTCCGTTCTGGAAACGAGATGGATTACTATTTGTCCAGCCAGTAATGATTATCAACCTCTCGGAATCGTCAGATTCGGAATGATTAAAATTAAGATGAATTCAATTCCAGATGCAGTTAACAACATTGTAACAAATTGAATTCATGTTTGCAAATACACATAACGAACAACACCCACAATTAAGCACTATGTAGATACGCCTCCGACAAGAATTGCAGTAAACTGGAAAATTTAACACGATTACTGTAAGCTCTAAAATTTGAATCGACGTGTGTGATATCGTCATAAAAGATCAAAGGAATTCGCTGATGTGCAAAATCTGTTGTGTTTGTGGAATAAAAAATACCAAAATCTTTGCGTCATCAATATTCTAAGATTGCATGCAACATTTGAAACCAAAATAACAAGCGGCTATCACGCAAAACTAATTCAGGCGTGATTATGAATTTCTGAACGGACTATAGATAGCTTGGTGTCATGTGATGTCAACAACATAATTGTTACAATGCACTGTGGATAGAAGGTTGCGAAATCTCCACCAACCGGAATGCCACATGATGATGATAATGTTTTGTTGGTTACAAAGGAATTTAATTGGACTAAAATTTTCATTTTGTTGGAACTGAGTTTAATGAGATAGAATTGTTTGGTTTGGTTACAGTGGAGAAATAATAATAGCGAAAAAAAAAAAAAAATCTTTACAGTGTGCAGAAAAGTAATTTATTTGCTCTGAAAAAATAGAAAATATATAATAATAATAATAATAATAATAATAATATAGAGATTTTTTAATTTGTAAGGAATTATTCTACAGACTAAAAGATTTACGTGTAAACGCGGGTATTGTGTGCAGAAACTGCGCTTTTCGTCACATTGGTGCTGTTCATGACCTTTGATGGATTTGATTGACGCAAGTTATTTATATGTTCTCATTAATATGAACTGCTTCGTCAGCCGCAGTTTTATCTCTTTAGGGAAGAACCGTGTTCTGTTCGTCGTAGGCTACATTCACTAGAGTAATCAAGAATCTAAAGGGCGCGTCATTGATTTGCTTGCATTGTTATGTGTGCTACGTCATCGTAAATCCCTAGAACGGCCGTACGCTAATCTTACGGTCTGTTGTTTGATGTGCGACGGGTATAATCTGACGACTGTGTGGCTATATGTTCGGAATTGGAGCCAACAACGATGGCCTAACATCATCAATCGCTATACATTTTTAAAGAAATATGACGATCATCACTTTCGAGAGGACGTGAACTTCGGGTATATGGTGGATAGGCGGCAGGAATCATTGAAGGCTATGCATGAAAAGTGTTCCTTGTTGCAGTTTCCTCATATTCCACGTCCATGGAGGACTGGTTAGTCTTGAGGCAAGACGCCGGCCTCGGGACAGAGAGGTTGTGGGTTCAAATCTCGGCTACACCGGTTGGGATTTTCATTTATGATTTCTCTCTGCGACAACCACCCCTGGTCTCAGCAGCGAGGCCCGGCTTGAAACGTCAGTTACACATCGACGGAAAAAATGCGTACCTCCGAAGTCAGAGTTATCTGCATGTGTGGCGAGGGACCCCTGTGCACACGGCTGCCAGGGAAAAAATGGATTAACACGCAAAACTCAGTTCCTAGTATCTAGGAACTTCGTCAGAGTTGAAAGCTGGCGAACGCAACAACAACAACAATATATGGTTTCAAATAGTTCTTTTTGAAGTCTGAATTTAGCTTTCTTTGCTCTGTTTTTGATTAGATTTTTTTTTCATTGAACTATATACCATATTTCGTACATGATTGCTTTTGCATATTTCTCAGTATAGCAATGTATTTCCATTAATCTATACCGTTAAAAAAAATATTAGCCACTTGTGGCACATCGCGTACACTACTAATAAACAGGAAAACTTTAACAAGTCACTAATATATATATAGAAGAATACTTAACAAATTAAAACATGTTTTAAGAAAGAAACTTAGTTTTAAATTCGGTAAAGTATACAAGTAGGCAGGTACAGCTGTTGAAGACTGAACGGCATTTTTACCAAGTAATACCTGTATTAAAGATATGTATGTCCTTTTCCTCTCTTGTAAATATTGCCATCATCAGGTCTACAAGCCGATTTAGTGTGGTTTCGTCCTGTTGAATAAGTATGTGATATACCAGCTCATAGGCTGGTGGAACTCGGTTCTCGTTGTTAACATACAGGTCATGAAACAAGTCTGTAGTAACTGAGTCTGGCAGTGATACATTTACCAGAGCATAATCCTCATAAGACAAGACCGTAGGTAGTTTGTAGCTACAAACATCCATCAGAATTACCTGTAAATACATATGGAAGTATAACTTAGAAACCTCAGTGTACCATGGAAAATGAGAAAAAAATAATTTTTAGTTAATTGTCACACGGCAAAAGGATAATTGTAATGTGACTAAATCCACGAAAACGTGGAAAATTAAATGTGCTGTTTATTTCACGACAATAATGTTTCATTAATTAAATTCATCAAATTAATTCACGACACAGTAACAGGGAACAAGATAAACTTAGTTTATTATGACAGCTCTACATAAGAGAATAAAACAAAAATGATGACGTTTCGGATTAACATACTGCCTTCATCAGAGAAAAAAAACACAAAAAACTCAGGACACTAACACGAGTAATGTACTATATGCTAAGAGACTCATCATAGACTATAACTAAATAGTGCATTTTTTTTAAAATATACAAAACGACATAGCCGTCAGCGGAATCCCAGTCCTTCCTTCACAAGTCATCATCATTTTCAAGTTCCGGGCCTGTTGGCGTAGGTGATCTTGTCTCTCCACAACTTTGGATCTCGACAGTTATTTATCATTTCTGTTGTTGACCTTCTGCCAAGCCATTCTCTTAAGCTGTCTGGTATCTTTTCTCTTTGCTTCCCTCTCCCTCAATTTTCCCAGTTGTTACAATATATTCCAGCTGTTCCCTTCTCATTGCATGTCCAAAAAATGATGATTGTTTCTTCCTAATATTGCATATTAGCTCTCTTTTTGCTTTGGCCTCTTTCAGAACGTTTTCATTACTCTTCTTAGCTGTCCATGGTATTCTCAACATTCTTCTGTAAAACCACATTTCTACAGACTCCCCTCCACAAGTAGGAAACGGAAAATGACCATAAGAACAAAAGCGTAGAATAATTAAAAATAATTGCCCCAAAAGTGACCCAATGAACAAAGTCTGAGTAGGTTTCAGAGAAAAGTGTATGTTAAATGATAAGGGATAATGATGCTAAACTATAAAGCTAGTATAAGCGACAATCACAACACACGACAGACAGCGTGCGCCACAATTCACACATAACGACTCATATTTCTGTATACAGATGTATCGTTGTTTATATATAAATATATGTACTCATACACACACACACACATATATATATATACACACACATATGAAATATTTTTTTACATATATACACATATATATATATATATGCAGTTTCTGCACACAACACCCGCATTTACACGTACATATTTTAGTCTGTAGAATAATTCCTTACAAATTAAAAAAATTCTCTATATTATTATTATTATTATTATTAGTATTATTATTATTATAATAATAATATATTTTCTAATTTTTTTTAGAGCAAATAAATTACTTTTCTGCACACTGTAAAGATTTTTTTCGCTATTATTATTTCTCCACTGTAACCAACCAAACAATTCTATCTCATTAAACTCAATTCCAACAAAACGAAAATTTTGGTCCAATTAAATTCCTTTGTAACCAACAAAACATTATCATCATCATGTGGCATTCCGGTTGGTGGAGATTTCGCAACCTTCTATCCACAGTGCATTGTAACAATTCTGTTGTTGACATCACATGACACCAAGCTATCTATAGTCCGTTCAGAAATTCATAATCACGCCTGAATTAGTTTTGCGTGATAGCCGCTTGTTATTTTGGTTTCAAATGTTGCATGCAATCTTAGAATATTGATGACGAAAAGATTTTGGTATTTTTATTCCACAAACACAACAGATTTTGCACATCAGCGAATTCCTTTGATCTTTTATGACGATATCCCACAAGTTGATTCAAATTTTAGAGCTTACAGTAATCGTGTTAAATTTTCCAGTTTACTGCAATTCTTGTCAGAGGCGTATCTACATAGTGCTTAATTGTGGGTGTTGTTCGTTATGTGTATTTGCAAACATGAATTCAATTGGTTACAATTAGTCTTGTCCTTCGGTCACCATTAGACCCCAGGACGTCCTAACTGCTGCTGGAATTGAATTCGTCTTAATTTTAATCATTCCGAATCTGACGATTCCAAGAGGTAGATAATCATTACTGGCTGGACAAATAGTAATCCATCTCGTTTCCAGTACTCATCTTCCACCCGCAGCACATGTTCAACACACTTCTTCCAGAACGGAATGTCTATTTTTGAGAGAGGCTCGCGTGTCAGAACTTCAACATCACACATTTTAAACGTCCTATTCTGTTCTGCAACTTGTCCTTTGACGTGAGCCCAGACAAGTTCGATTGGATTAAGGTGCGCATGATATGCAGGGAGTCGAAGAGAGGTGTGGCCGTATTTCTCAATGATTTTGTCAACATGGTACACCTTTTTCTTATTCGTATTCTTCACAAGTTGTAACAAATCGAGTTTTAAATATGTGTCCTCAAATTTGACATTTTCATTCGCAAGCCATGTCCTAATTTGCTCTTTTGTATTTGATGCAGTAGGCACTTTGTCTTCCTCTGATACGACATTGTGGTATGATGCATTATCCATGACTATGCATGAAGGTCTCTCCAGGATTGGTAAAAGATCGTTCTCCAACCAGTGCCTGAAAATGTTTCCATTCATTTCAGTATGGTAGTCCCTACCGTCGGTACTTTTTGATTGGAAAATAAGTCCCGCATCATGGACAAGGCCGTTTTCAGTGCTTCCAGCATGCGTTAATATAATGCGCTGGCCTTTGCTGCTCGGAATTGTTCTTTTGAGTTTGCCATTTACTGACTGCCATTCTTTAGCATAGGTGTGGTGTGCGTTGACCCATGATTCGTCCAAATATACAATATCATACAGTTCACGTATCCTAACGTGTTCACGTGTCACGTTTTATGACATCCATGTCAAAGCTATCGACTTTCCTTTTCCTTCCTTGATTAACATGAGTGCACTCTGAGTCTTGTTTAATCCAACGAGAAAATGACGATATATTAAGACCAAGTGCGAGTTGCGTTCGTCTCTCTGGGTCATGAATATCACAATATAAATGCCCCATTTTGGATTACCGAAGGAAGTGCTTATATAGTAAAAAAGTAACCTTTTGCATAGTTATAAATTTGCATTTCAAACTCATTGTAATTTAGATATAAATGTTGGTATTTAAAGTCAACAAATTGTCTACTGAGTCTTCATCCAAATTAATAAAGATACGCACTTCCCTTCGGTAATTAATGCCCAGGCCGTGGTGCGTCATGTCGTTCAATAACAATTCAGTTTTGTGCACGGGATTTTCCTGAAGTTAGTGTTTCTGCAATAGCCAAACTATTTTACGTGAACGACCGCACCAAATTAATGTATATATCCTAAAATGGTGTCGAATTCGAACAGGGTGAATTTAATATAGCCTAAAGAAGAAAACGTTTAAACTAGATCAAATTTCTCAGAGCAAAAAATATTTCTTTAACGTCATCAATATTCTAAGATTGCATGCAAACTTTGAAAGCAAAATAACAAACGGTTATCACGCAAAACTAATTCAGGTGTGATTATGAATTTCTGAACGGACTATAGTATCTTGTCGCTTTGTCGTCAGCGATCTCTCTTTCCCTGTATTTTGCCAGTTGTAACCAAGTATTCCAACTTTCCTCTCCCCATGAAGTACACGCAAAATGTTGATTGTTTCTATCTGATCTTTTTAGGGTCCCATTTTGTGTTGGCCTCTTTTATAATTTTGTTTTTTAAGGCTGTCCTGAGAAATTGCAACATTCTTCATAGAAATCCCATCTCTGTGGCCTATAATCGTCTTTTCATTTGTTTGTCTTCTGTCCATGATTCACTTCCATAGGTCAGAATTAGCTCTACAAAGGGTATATAAAGTATAACAAAACATTACTTTCTCATTAACCAAATAAAATGTTTGCCATTTTAATCTCTACTCTAACTAACCAAACCTTTCTGTCCTATTAAGCTCCACTACAACAAACCAAACACTTCTGTCCCATTAAACTCAGTTCCAACGAAATAGATGCATTCTTTCCAATCAAACTTCACTCTTAACAAACCAAATATTTGCATACCATGAAACTCCACTCTAACCAACAAAATAGTTCGTCCCATGAAAGTCAACTAGAAACAACTAAGAATGTATGTGCCATTGAACTCTACTCTAACCAGCCAAGCATTTTTGTCTTGCTAAACTCCACTTTAACAAACAAAACACTTCTTTCCCATTAAAAGGTAGTTCCAACTAAATGAATATATCTGCAAAATTAAACTAATCTCTAGCCAACTAAATATTTCTGTCCCGTAATCTCACTCTAAACAACCAAACCAAACAACATGTTTCCATATTATATATTACATTTAAAATATTATAATTTGTATCTTGAAATGGGTGAAAAATTACAGCCTATATATATATATATATATATATATATATATATATATATATATATATATGGGGTAGCATAAGCGCCTGCGACATGCGGTCGCAATAGCAGGGGTTGGCGCAACATCAGCTGACCAAGACCTAGCAGTTCTACTCCTCGTGGTCTCCTCCGGTAACAGTCTGTGTCAAAACAGGCTGGCTAACAGAAGCTAGGATCGCCGTGTTCCCTGTAGTGGTGACTGTTGCAGATATAGAAGACCAATTATTGTAGTACCGCTGGGCTGGATTAGTAGTTTCCCAGCATAGCATGGGTTAGACGAACTCCAAATTCTCCAGTAAGAGCCGGGAATGTCAAGAAAGCCATTACGACCCGCCATATCAATGAGTCAAATGGTCAACATCAACTCGTTGCATTACGCAAATAAAAAAAAATGTATATTATATATATATATATATATATATATATATATATATATATATATATATATATATATATATATATATATGGAATTTGGCGTCTTGACGTTCGTTTGGTAGCAAACAATCATAAGTCATTAGTTTGGTAAAATATTAGTGTCTTGTGCTGGAAACTATTCCACTGAATTCGGCTTCTCTCACAGCCAAATCTGTCAACATTGGACAAATAAAAGTAGTAGTGGTATGCGGAACTCTCTTAAAAATTGGAAAGAGGAATATTGTGGCATAACCACTTGTTAGCATGGACATTTACAGCACGCTCGGCAGGCAAAATAGTCAAGAAAGACAGCGGTGCATACATTAATACCATGAGTAGCATGACGATGGAGTTGATGGCTGTGACCAAGGCATTCATCTGGTTATAGTTACAAGACTACACCCACGTATGTATACTGAGTGATTCGATGAGCATGATAAAAAAAGTGGAGGCGCGACCTGTACGTATGCAATGGGTAGAGACATTGCAGAAGTCAAAAATACGTAAGGTAACCTTTGTTTACGTGCCAGGACATGCGGGAGTACGGGGGAATGAAAAAGCGGAGGGTTGACTAGCTGCGCTATTGTTGAGGACGGTCAACCAAAGGATCGGTCGGACATCATCAGTGCCTTCCGAGAAGTGTGAAGGACACACTTCGACAACCATGAGTCCACGTCTCCTTCGGATGAAAGAGATGGGAGTTAGGATGGGCACAGCCAGAAAACTTAGTGGGCGTGTAAGAAGACTAATCAACCAACACAGAACTGGAGTCGTCAGTCGCTGGACACTGCGGGACATGCTGAGGAGGGGATCTGAGCACCTATGGACATATTCGGGGTACAATGATGATGACTCATTAATAACTCAATAAACACTTGCTGATTAAAATGACACCTATTTGACCTAAATACAGGTGGAACTGACCAGTATGACGTATTTCCTCTTAAGTTTTGGACCATGTGGGTTGAAATTAACCAACTTTTGCAAATATGAGAAGAAGTGACGTCATCTCCTCCTACTTTTAGGATGAAGTGACGGCATTTCTTACTTTGGAATGAAGTGATGTCATCCCCCGCTTTTGGGACGAAAGCTGTTATGTTACATCCTCTACTTTTCGACCTCCCACTTTTGGGAGCAAGATGGCGGTGGGGAAAAAAATATTTTTTGTGACAGGAGGTTATTGATTGGTTTGTATGAGTAGGATTGAGATAACGGAAATGGGTACATGAGAAAGGAGTCAGCGTTGAATTTGTGTGTATTTTATGTAATTACATAACACATACATCCATCATAACATACATACATCCCAACAAAGGATGTAGAAAAGGATACATTTGAATTTTTGGGTTTATGCAACCTGTGTAGAAGCAAAGAAAGTGGAATTACAAGAAAAGACGGCGTTGATTGTTTCCTTGTTTTTAGGAGGTGAAGAAGAGTGTACGAGTTGTAAAAACAAAGAAAGCGGAATCACATGAGAAAGGCGGTTTTGTTTATTTTTGTGTGGTTAGGATAATAGCCGCGGTTGAGAAGAACTGATGATTATATAAGGTGACCAGACGTCAGGATTATTTTACTGTTTTTTCAACCTTTGTCTCGGATTTAGTACTGTCCCGAATTTTTCTCGATTTTGGCCGATTTTTTTAACTTTTGTCCCGGATTTGTTAAATTACATTAGGGACACAAATGTTTACCAATTTTGCCAATATGGTAAACGTCTCTTCGACTTAAAATATGTACATTATTCCGTTGTTGTGCAGAAAATATTTAAAAAGTTGAACTGGCTGCTCATTTGGCGAAACAGTAACAGTAAAATGCGCTCCAAGTTTTAAATATTATATACTGAAACTGAAACTCAACAAATAGCATCTTTGCGGCCACGACATTTCATATTCTTGTATATTCATTGTGTTACTTTCGTTTACCGACGAACTAATTATTTGTATTGTGTTGTTTAGTGGTAGAGGTTATTGTATTCATTAGATTTGATTTACATTGTAATATTCAGTTACTTTATATTTTACTGTAAGAACTTATACTATGCATATGGTATAGTCATATAAAATTATTTTTTTAAACAATGGTTAGTTTTTAAAGTTTGTAATTCTTGCAACAAATGCCATCAAAACGTAAATGCAGTTTCAATCAAGATTTACAAAAGGAATACCCCTCTCTAAAAAAAAGTCTACATCAGACTTCACTGTAAGATGCAGTATATGTGCCTCTGGGTTTTCAATTAACCATAGTGGACGTGGTGATATTCATCATTATCATCGAATGCAGTCTCGGCAGCGAAGGTTGGCTACTATGGAGAGTCATTCTGCTCAGTCTCCTGCATGGTGCAGGTTGTCATAAGGCTGATTTGTCCATCTTTTGATGTTATTCGTCCATGTTAGTCTTGGTCTGCCTCTGCCTCTTTTACCTTGTATTTTCCCTTCCAATATTACTTTTAGTAGGCTATTGCGCCTTTTAATATGCTCCCAAATTTTAATTTGTCTTGTTTAATTGCGTTTAGTAGTTCTCTTTTAATTTTTAGTTGTTTTAAGACTTCATCGTTTGTTTTCTTTTCCTTCCATCCAATTCTATCTATTCTTCTATATATCCACATTTCAAGGGCTTCAATTCCCTGTTCTGTTTTCTTGTCTAATGTCCATGTTTCTGCATCTTACAGGAATATTGAGAAGATGTAACATTTTGCTATTCTTAGTTTTAACCCTGGTGTTATTTGTTTTGATGTTAGCATGTTCTTCATGACATTAAAATTACTTTTTGCCATTCCTATTGTTTTGTTTATTTCAGTTGTACATTTTCCACCACTGGTTATAGTATGTCCAAGGTAGTTGTAGTTCTAACTGTCTTCAGGTCTATTCCTTCAATTTTGATATCCATTTGTGGGTTTTGAGTATTTTCTTTGTTTATGATCATAGTTTTAATCTTTTTGATATTCATATCTAGTCCATATTTTTTGCTTGTCATGTTTATTTCATTAAGTAATTGTTGTAGATCTTTAGGATTTTCTGCTAGTAGTACAGTATCGTCAGCATATCGTAGGTTATTAATTATCTTTCCATTAATTTGTCGGCCTGGCATCTCTATGATTTTTTTTAAAGATTTGCTCAGTGTATAGATTGAACAAGCTTGGTGATAGGATGCACCCCAGTCTTTCTCCTCTTTTTATATCAATGGGTGTAGAGTTCTCTTTGTTATATTTTATTATTGATGTTTGCACCCAGTACAGACTGCATATTAGTAGTATGTGGTGATATTAGATGAGTCACATAAATAGTGCGAAACATAAGAGAGCCGTCGCTACAGCTGCATCAAGCTCGTCCTTAACAACATTTTTTCGAGCTGAACAGATTGATGACAAAGAAGAAAAATTAGCTGCTACAGAGGGTGCATTTGTCAAACATACATTTAGTTCTATGGCTCATATCAAAGACATAATCATCACCATCATGTAGCATACAAATAAACAGGACAAATCTGAAACGTGCAACGCGTCAAAATTACTTTAGGTTACTTTAGAACCAAAATTCACTTGTGCACGTACTAAGGAAATAGTGAAAGGGTTTTGGCCAGTATCAGATAGAATTCTACTAGTAAAATTGAGAGGTAGACCAACGGATATCAACATAATTCAAGCTTATGCATCAACAAGTAATAGCGAAGAATTAGACATTGACACTTTTTACAACGTGCTAGAGATGACCGAGGAGCCACGATAGCTCAGTGCTAAGTGAACTGGACTACAAAGGACAAGAGGTAGGGTTCAATCCCAATCGACGGGGTCCGGTTCACCCAGCCTTTAATGAATACCGGATTTTTTTCTTGGAGAGAAAAATGGCACGGGCGTAACACCGACCACATTACCCCAAAAATCATGTGCCGAAGGTCTGTAAAATTTATGGTCATTAACATCATATTCCTTATACGCCACTTGGCGTGAATGGGGTACTTTAATTTTTTTTTTTTTTTACTAGAGATAACCATAGAACAGTGTAAATCCCAAGAAATAACTATTATATTAGGAGATTTCAATGCAAAGGTAGGAACAGCTAAAGGGCAAAATGTTTAATGGGAGACATGGCCTTGGAGAGACGAATGACAGAGGGATAGATTGGGCAAAGACACATGAAATGATTATAGGTGGTTCAAACAACACCCTAAGCGACTATGGACATGGCAAAGCCCAGACAAAAAAGTACACAATCAAATTGATTTTATACTGGTACATAGAAGATTCAGGAATGGGCTAAAACAAGGCCAGGAGAAGATTGCAATATTGACCACGTATCAGTAGTTGGAAAGATAAGAATAAAACTGCGGAAAACATGAAAATCCCCAAGAAATATGAAATTAGAACTAGATATGTTTAGAGTAGATAGACAGATGAGTGATAAGTATAGTACAATAGTACAAAATATATATAATGCTATTGAGAAAACACAGGACGTCGAGGAGCAGTGGGAAATGCTCAAACAATCGATTCAACAAACATCAAAAGAAGCAATACCAGTGACTAAAAGAATCAACAAAAAGAAATGGACGACAGAATAAATATTAAAACTAATGGACGAATAATGAAAACATAAGAAAGAAGAGCGGGCATACAAAATATTGCACAAAGAGATCCAAAACAAATGTAGAGAATCAAAGAAAGGATGATTAAAGCAGAAATATGAAGAAACATAAAAAAACAACAAAAGAAAGACTCAAAATTTCTGCACAATCAGTTAAATGAATTAATAGGAAGAAAAGAAGTCAAAGTTTCAGTATGTGTGAGATCAAAGGAAGGAAATATAATAATGAGACAGGAGAAGACAATGGACAGATGGACAGAATATATCAGTCAACTTTTTGATGATGAAAGACAAGAGCAAAACAATTCAAACAAAGACACAGACCACCAATAATGCAGAATGAAGTGGAGGAGGCGATTCAAATCATGAAAAGAGGCAAAGCTCCAGGTATCAACAATATAACAATCGAAGAGATAAATGCATCAGGAGAGCTGAGAGTACAAGTCATAACAAAACTACTAAATGACATATATAACACTGGACACATACCCGAAGATCTAATAAAATCTATCTTTGTAGCGATACCGGAGTAGTCAGGCGCCACTGATTTTGAAGATAAATGCACTATTAGTCTCATGGGCTATATGACAAAAATATTATTGTAAGGAAAAAAATAAAAACAGAAATAAGTGAGGAACAATGTGGATTTTTGGAAGGAAAGGGCGCAAATAATGCAATATACATCTTAAGAACATTGATAGAAAGAGCTATAGAGGTAAAGACAGATCTATATATATATATGCTTTTAAGACTACACAAAAGCATTTGACAAAGTAAAGCGTGTGGAAATAATCAATATGCTGGAGAAATTAAACATTGATGGCAAGGATCTGCGAATAAAAAAAACATGTACAGACAACAAACAGCAGGAATTAATAATACGAATTAACAACCAAACAGGACAATTACAATATATAAAGCAAGGAGTCAGACAAGGCTGTGTTCTGTCGCCGGATTTGTTTTCACTTTACAGCGAACGTATTATGAGATCAATAGTAGACAAAAAAGGAATTGAAGTCAACGGTCACAACATAAATAATTTGCCATATGCGGATGACACAGTCTTAATAGTAGAGACAGAGAATGAACTACAAGAAATTATTGACATAATAGTAAAAGAAAGCAACAAAAAAGGTCTGTCTGAATAGTAAGAAAACAGAAGTAATAGTCATATCAAAGAAATAATCATCACCATCATGCAGCATAAAAATAAACAGGACAAATCTGAAACAAATGCAACGCGTCAAATACTTGGGCACAATAATAACATCACATGGAAGATGCACCCCAGAAATAAAAAGGCAGAATATCTCAGGCCAAAATAGCATTTCGGAAAATAGAAAATATCTTATGCAACAAATCTATGTCAATAGAAGTGAGAAAGAGAGTTCATCGGTGCTATACAGAACCAATTCTGACATATGGATGCGAATCATGGACAGTCGACAAACATATGAAAAGACGATTAGAGGCCACAGAGATGGGATTTTTCAGAACAATGTTGAAAGTTCCCTGGACAGCTAAAAAGACCAATTAGGAAATTCTCAAGGAGGCCAACACAAAAAGGGAGCTCCTAAAAACATCAGAAACAATCAATATTCATCAGAAAGAAACAATCAACATTTTTCGGGCACAACATGAGAATAGGAAAGTTGGAATACTTGGTTACAACTGTAAAAATTAAAAGGAAAGAGAGATCGCGGACGACAAAGAGCGAAAATACTGGATAGCTTGGTGTCATGGCATGGAAAACAGTCAACAATAGAACAGATACGATGCACTGTAGATAGAAGAGTGTGGAAAAACATGATCTCCTACGCCAACCAGTATGGCGCATGATGATGATGACGAACGAAAACAGAAGCCATTACTCGAAATGTGTTCACACCCAATGTTGTTAACGAGTTCGTATGTGACCTAGAATGACTAAACATGTATTTCCATACTGACAGATGCCTCCTACTTCAAGGAAACCAAGATTTTTCCTTTGCTTGTCAGATACTTTGATCATAATAAGGGCTGAAAGTTGAAGCATTAGAATTGAAGTCAATGCCAGGAGAAACATCTGATATTGTTAGTAATGTTATTAATGACTGTCTAACGGACAAAGGGTTAGAAAGGAAAGTTGTTGCATTATGTGCAGACAAAACAAATTCTAATTTTGGGGGCGCTGAAAGGAAAGTAAAGAACAATGTTTTCATAAAATAAAGCTGAAACAAAACCTTGCACATGGTTTGATAGGTGTTGTCTGTTCATGCCATATTTTCCACAACACTGTTCAAGCAGCTGGAGATGTATTACCTATTGATGTTGAGATGATTATTGCTAAAATTTATCTGCACTTCAAATCATACACAGTTAGGTTGAAAGTCTCAAGGAGTTTTGCCGGCTTGTGGACACAGACTTCCATATGATTTTAGGTTATGCACCTGGAGGTCATAATATAGATAATCTAAGGTATGCTGATGATACAGTATTAATCGCTAAGAGTGAAAATGAGTTACAAGAAATGTTGGACATTGTAGTGAAGGAAAGCAAAAATAAAGGACTCAGCCTTAATACCAAAAAGGCAGAGGTAATGGTAACAACAAAGAAAAAGACATCACCTCAGTGCAAAATAAAGACAAGTGGAACAATATTAAAACAGGTAAATGAATTTAAATATTTGGGAACTTTGTTAACCTCAGACGGAAGATGTACAAAAGAGGTGAGATGTAGAATGGCTCAGGCAAAAGCAGCTTTCCAAAAATGAGGAAAATACTATGCAATCCATTTTTGACAATAGAAACAAGAAAAAAAAAGAGTTCTTAAATGTTACGTAGAGCCAGTCTTAACATATGGATGCGAATCATGGACAATATAGGACAACAGACAAGAAAATCACTGGAGTCTGTAGAAATGTGGTTTTACAGAAGAATGTTGCGAATACCATGGACAGCTAAGAAGAGTAATGAAGAGGTTCTGAGAAAGGTCAAAGCAAAAAGAGAGCTAATTTCCAATGTTAGGAAGAGACAATCATCATTTTTTTGGCCATGTAATGAGAAGAGAACAGCTTGAATATATTGTGACAAGTGGAAAAATTGAGGGACGAAGATATAGAGGGAAGCAAAGAGAAAAAATAACAGACAGCTTGAGAGAATGGCTTGGCAGAAGGTCAACAAGAGAAATGATAAATGGCTGCCGAGATCGAATGTTGTGGAGAGACATGATCACCTACGCCATTAGGCCCGGTACTTGATGATGATGATGATGTGGCTTGCACTGTTGCCTGCTGTTGAAAGGGTTCTTCACATGTTATTGCCTTTAAATTCATATTTTCAGTCTCAAGACAGATGCCCAGTACAGAAATTCTTTGAAAACCCCCTGTCTGAAGTATGGCTTTTTTTTTGTTCACAGTCAGACATCCTCTTTGCACGAAGCAGTGGATAAAGTAGAGTGATAGTTTGTCACTGTTTTTGAAGTAATTGACATCAATGGGTTGTGAACTATCCTGGAGTCCAAACTGGAAGATGGTTTCTTGCCATCAAGACTATGTGGCTTGCACTGTTGCCTGCTGTTGAAAGGGTTCTTCACATGTTGCTGATTCTTTACAAGTTGGAAATGGAAGGAATTCCACAGGATGATGTGAACAAGTTTTAAGTCAGTGTTTCTTCATTATGTGAAACAGCTTTAAGTTATTTGAAGAAATAGGCTGCAAATAATTTTCAAAACCTTGAGGCTTACAGTTGGTAATGTTGAACAGAACACCAACTTGGGAAGATATTCAGAAATCTTCATCATTAGTGAGTCAAACTGTACTTTCAGTCGAATTTCCATAAAATGAAATTTATGATGAAAATGTTTACATGAAGCAGTTTGTTACTTCTCAGAAAATTAATTAGTGGAGTATTAATAAAGCATCACAGAGCAGCGATGGATTTAAATGGCTTCCCATTTCAAAAACAGGCAAGTGCCAATTTCACATAATCTGAAGCTGGCAGAGTTCTTTTTGTGTCGTTCGGGAACAAATGCTGCAACGGAAAGATTGCTTTCACTGTTGAACAGCTTAACGACAAATGATAGAACACATTGTTTAAAGTGTGGACACTTTAAAGGTCATGTTGATCACCAACATGAACAATGAACTCTTTCTTTTTTTTTTAGAGCATCTTAAAAAATTCAGCACGTGTTAATGTGTTGAATTTTTTAAGATGCTCCAAATAAAGAAATATATATATGTTTTTAAATCCACTCATCAGAAAACCTGATAACGTTTTGTAAGCCTATATTGTTAGGTGTTTTAATTAGTTTTAAAATATATGTATTATTCACTTGAAAAAGTCGGAAGAAATTTCATTTTATTTATGGAGCACTTAAGTCAAATTAATCCGTCCCGGATTTAGGGTTTCAAAAATATGGTCACCTTAGATTATGCGACCTACCAGCTGATCACTTCCAGACTACATAATTTCTACCAACAGGCTGACAACTTGTAACTTCTCAGTTTCGACCGATATACTTACTACTTGTGACAGCTAACATCCCGCTCATAGCAATTTCCGTAACACTTATTCACAATGTTTACTCTTAAATGGTACAAACGCAAAAAGATGATAATTAACTTTGAGAATAGTACTGCCGGACTTGAGTTGTTGGTCCTGATGCAAGGGTTCTCTAAACAAAAAAAAATTATTTAAATATTGATCGTTATCTTAATAATTCGATTGTAAAGGAAATAAGTGAAGACACCCGCAGGTGAATTATCACAGTGAAAAATGTGCCCGGTGTGAATCACTTTAGGAGATTCATGTACACATTTTATGTGACTTTTTATGCATCACCTAATAATGTTAGATATTACTAAGAATCATCATGCGAAGAGTGCGAAACAAAATCAGTCCAGAAATTAGCGATGAACAGTGTGGTTTTGTTAGAGATAAAGGAACAAGCAATGCCATATATATCATACGATCTTTAGTAGAAAGAGCCATAGAGGTGAAAACAGATCTATACCTGTTTCCTAGATTACACCAAGGCATTTGACAATGTAAAGAATCAAGAAATAATCAAAATTTTAGAAAGCATAAACGTAGACAGCAAAGATCTAAGAATAATAAAGAACATGTACTGGCAACAAACTATTCAAAAGGTCTTTTGAATAGACCCGGCTCAAATAATCCTCCAGATATACTACCAGCAGAAGAAGAGTTACACGTTAACTGTGGAAAACCAAGCATAGAAGAAATAATGAAAGCCATCAAACTATTAAAATTTGTATGTGCATGTCTATGTTAGTCATATCCCATATCTTTATGTGCATATCTATGTTAGTCATGTGTCATATATCTTGATGTTTGTCGGTGTTAGTCATGTCTCGTATCGCTATGTACATGTCTGTGTTATTCACATCTCATATCTTTGTGTGTGCATGTCTGTGTTAGTCACCTCTAGTGACTCGGGCAGATGGTGCTCGTAAACCTGGGAAGGTAGACCATCTAAGGGCAGAATCCCCCTACAGAAAAGACAATCTGCTGCCTTGCAGGAAGATTGGGGACGATCAAAGGCTAAGGAAAGCAAACCTGAACAAAATGCTGGCTGAAATCGGATGCACTGGGCCACTGGCGCAGAGTACAGTGCAACATTTTAACGGGTGTTCAATCAGAGTGGATCTGGCAGACTCTAAATGTGTTGTTCTGTCTGTAGGGGCGATCAACACACTTAACCTGACAGCTGACTTCATGTGGGAGTCTAGAATCCTTCTCTAAATGAGTCCTCATCGCAGAGAGAGAGAAAGAGAGAGAGAGAGAGAGAGAAACTATTACAAAATGGTAGAGCCACAAGACCAGATGAAATTTCTTCGGAAGCCATCAAAGCAGATATTAACACCTCTACCAAGATGCTACATAATCTAATAGATAAAATTTGGGAGAGGGAAGAAATACCTAAAGACTGGAAAGAAGGTTATATGATCAAACTACCAAAGAAAGGAAGTTTACAGGAGTGCACAAATTATAGGGGAATTATGCTATTATCAGTGCCAGGAAAATATTAAGCAGAATCATTATGGAGAGACTAAAAGAGGCCATAGAGAAACATTTGAGAGATGAACAAGCAGGTTTTAGGAAGAACAGATCATGTGCTGATCAAATAACTACTCTACGTATAATAGTTAAACAAAGTTTAGAACTAAAATCCCCACTTTATATTGGATTCATAGATTACGAAAAGGCATTTGATAGTTTAGACAGAAGAATGCTTTGGAAGTTGCTGAGTCATTACGGAATCCCCATAAAGCTTATTAACCTGATAAAAACAATGTATGAAGGAACGAAATGTAGCGTGGTGCATGAAGGACAGATTACAGAAGCATTTGAAATAAGAACGGGAGTAAGGCAGGAATGCCATCTGTCTCCATTTCTCTTTCTACTGGCCATAGATTGGATTATGAAAATAACTCAAAACAACAGAAATGGAATCCAGTGGTCACTGACCAAACAATTTGATGATTTAGACTTTGCTGATGACATAGATCTCCTATCACACATCCATCAACAGATGAAGGATAAAATGAGCATACGTGATGAGAGATCACAACAGCTAGGACTGAAGATTAATAGAGATAAGACCAACATTATGAGAATTAATACAGTTGGCAATAACCAAATAAAACTAGGAGAATTATCTCTATTAGATGTACAATCTTACATATATCTGGGCAGTAATATAGATAAAGAGGGAGGAACAGAACATGATACCAAAATAAGGATATCAAAAGCAAGAGGAGCTTTCATTGCACTGAGAAACATATGGAAATCCAAAGAAATTAGGTTAAATACTAAAATAAAAATTTTCAACTCAAATGTTCAGGCGGTCCTATTATATGGCTGTGAAACATGGAGAACAACAAAATTGACAATCACGAAGATACAAACTTTCATTAATGGATGCTTACGCAGGATAAAAGGATGGAAATGGCAGGACAAAATCACTAACATAGAATTATGGAAATGTACCAGTCAAACACCAGTGGATAAAGAGATACAGCGAAGACGATGGCGCTGGATAGGACACACTCTACGTAAGCCAACTGAGAGTATTACACAACAGGCCCTTTTTTGGAATCCCAAGGGGAAAAGACAAAGAGGAAGACCAAGGAATTCTTGGAGTAGACAGATAGAAGCAGAGATGAAGATGATGGGGAAGACATGGAATGATCTTAAAAGAATGGCAAAAGACAGAACGACGTGGAAAGTGTTTGTTGAAAACCTATGCTCCATTGGGAGCTAAAAAGGTAGAAGAAGAAGAACTGGCAACAAACAGCGGCCATAAGAACTGGAAATCAATTGGAAATGTTTCAACAAATAAAACATGGTGTTGGACAAGGTTGTGTGCTGTCCCCATATGTGTTTAATATTTATAGTGAGATTATTTTAAGATCCATAAGGGGCATGCCTGGAATAACAATTGGAGGTCATAATATAAATAATCTAAGGTATGCTGATGATACAGTCTTAATCGCTAAGAGTGAAAATGAGTTACAAGAAATGTTGGACATTATAGTGAAAGAAAGCAAAAATAAAGGACTCAGCCTTAATAGCAAAAAAGACAGAGGTAATGGTAACAACAAAGAAAAAGACATCACCTCAGTGCAAAATAAAGACAAGTGGAACAATGTTAAAACAGGTAAATGAATTTAAATATTTGGGAACTTTGTTAACCTCAGACGGAAGATGTACAACATAGGTGAGATGCAGAATGGCTCAGGCAAAATCAGCTTTAAAAAAAAATGAGGAAGATACTATGCAATCCATTTTTTGTCAATAGAAACAAGAAAAAGAGTTCTTAAATGTTACGTAGAGCCAGTCTTAACATATGGATGCGAATCATGGACAATAGGACATCATCATCATCGAGTGCCTTCTCCGCAACGAAGGTTGGCTACCATGGAGCGCCATTCTGCTCTGTCTTTTTGCTTTGATGGTGCAGGTTGTCATAGGCTGATTTGTCCATCTTTTGATGTTAGTCTTGTCCTGCATCTGCCTGTTTTACCTTGTATTTTCCCCTCCAGGATTACTTTTAGTAGGCTGTTCTGTCTTTTAACATGTCCCAAAAATCGCATTTGTCTTGTTTGAATTGTGCTTAGTATTTCTCTTTTCATTTTTAGTTGTTTTATGACTTCATCGTTTGTTTTCTTTTCCTTCCATACAATTCTACCTAATCTTCTATATATCCACATTCACAAAGGCTTCAATTCTCTGTTCTGTTTTCTTGTCTAATGTCCATGTTTCTGCCCCATATAGGAATATTGAGATAATGTAAAATTTGGCTATTCTTAGTTGTAACACTGGTTTTATTTGTTTTTATGTTAGTATGTTCTTCATTACATTAAAATTAATTTTTGCCATTCCTATTCTTTTGTTTATTTCAGTTGTACATTTTCCATCACTGGTTATAGTATGTCCAAGGTAGTTGTAGTTCTGAACTGTCTCCAGGTCTATTCCTTCTATTTTGATATCCACTTGTGGGTTTTGAGTATCTTCTTTGTTTATGATCATAGTTTTAGTCTTTTTGATATTCATATCTAGTCCCAATTTTTTGCTTGTCATGTTTATTTCATTAAGTAATTGTTGTAGATCTTTAGGATTTTCTGCTAGTAGTACAGTATCGTCAGCTATACAATAAGACAACAGACAAGAAAATCACTGGAGTCTGTATAAATGTGGTTTTAGAGAAGAATGTTGAGAGTACCATGGACTGCCTAGAAGAGTAATGAAAATGTTTTAAGAGAGGTCAAAGCATAAAGAGAGCTAATTTCCAATATTTGGAAGAAACAATCATCATTTTTTGGGCCATGTAATGAGAAGAGAACAACTGGAATATATTGTAACAACTGGAAAAATTGAGGGACGAAGAGATAGAGGGAAGCAAAGAGAAAAAATAATAGACAACTTAAGAGAATGGCTTGGCAGAAGGTCAACAACAGAAATGATAAATAGCTGCTGAGATCGAAAGTTGTGGAGAGACATGATCACCTACGCCAGCAGGCCCGGTACTTGATGATGATGAATAATGTTAGGGAATGATTGAGTTATTTGTAGGTCATCACCATTGCACTCCGAACATGTCCATGGGTGCCTAGCTCTCCTCCTCAGCAAGTCCCACAGTGTCCAGCGACTGGCGACTCCAGTTCTTTCATACACCAAGAAGCACTGTACTTAATGATGAGGATGATGACGCATTGTATGGCCTTTGGCGTCATGACAGACGGTTGGTAGCAAGCAACCACGATAAGTCAGTAGTTTTGTAAAGCATTAGTGTCTCATACTGGGTGCTACTTTACTGAACATCTTTTCTCGTGGCTGAATTTGCCAATCCTGGACAGACAGATCCATCCATAGATCGAGCAAGGTGTATTTGCGGTACCTGTCCTTGTCTCTTTTCTTTTGCGCCTTTTGTCTTCTGAATTTGATATCAGCACTGTCTCGAAAGTTGCTGTGCCTTTTTTATTTTTGCTCTCCATGTGCTACGATCCTCAGCCACATTTTTCCAGTTCCTTTCACTTATAGAAAATTCCCTCTTGGAAGCCCTGCAAACATCCTTACATCTCAACACTGGTCTGCCCTTTGGTCTCTTTCCGTCATTAAGTTCGCCATACAATATTTGTTTGGGAATACGATTGATGATGATGACATATATATGTACATAAAATTAGAAGAAAACTTTTAATAAATATTTTGGCAGCTAATGCACATTTTTTTTCCGATCAACTCCATGTGGGGCATAGATTTTCAATAAACACTTTCGAAACCATTCTGTTTCTTGCCATTCTTTTATTAAAACTGTTCATGTCTTCCCCATCATCATCATTTCTTTTTCCACCTGTTTTCTCCAATAATATTTTGGTCTTTCTCTTTGTCTCTTCCCCTGATGATTTAAAAAAAGGCATATAGTGTGATACTCTCAGTTGGCTTCTGCAGTGTGTGTCCTATCTAACGCCATTGTCTTCGTTGTATCTCTTTGTCCTATGTATGGTATGACTGGTAGTTTTCCATAAATCTGCGTTAGTGATTTTGTCCTGCCATTTCCACTTTTATTATGCCCAAGCATACATTAATGAAGGTCTCCGTCTTCGTGATTGCCATTTTTGTTGTTCTTCATATTTCACAGCTATATACTAGGACTGACATTAGAGATGAACATTTTTTTTGTTTGTATTTTACCTAATTTATATGGATTTCCTTTTGTTGCCTAGTGGCAAGTAGGCCCCTCTTGCTTTTTACGTCCTTTTTGTATCATTCTCTGTTCCTCTTTCTTAGTTTATATTATTGTCCGGATATATATAAGATTGTACGTCTAGTACAGTTACTTCTCCTATTGTTATTTGGTTATTGCCACTGCATTTAATCTCATAATTTTACCTTATCTCTTTTTATTTTCAGTCCCAGTTGTTGAAATCTCACATCAAGTATGCTCATTTTATCTTGCATCTGTTGATTATTATATGATAGGAGAGTTAGAGCCAGTCCAAGTCATCATATTGCTTCATCAGTGACCACTGGATTTCATTTATATTATTCTGAGTTATTTTCATAATTCAATCTATGGCCAACAGAAAGAGAAATAGGGATAGAAGGCATCCCTACCTTACTCCTGTTCATATCTTAAATGCTTCCGTAAGCTGCCCTTTGTGGACAACACTACATTTCATTCCTTCACGCATTATTTTTATCAGGTTAATAAACTTTATGGGGATTCTGTAATAACTCAGCAACTTCCAAAGCATTCTTCTGTCTAAACTATCAAATGCCTTTTCGTAATCTATGAATGCGATATAAAGTGGGGACTGTGGTTCCAAGCTTTGTTCAACTATTATACTTAGAGTAGTTATTTGATCAGCACATGATTTGTTTACTTTAAACCCGCTTGTTCATCTCTCAAATGTTTCTCTATCCTCTTGTAGTCTCTCCAGAATGATTCTGCTTAGTATTTCTCCTGGCACTAGTAGCAGCATAATTCCCCAATAACTTGTGCACTCCTGTATAAACTTCCACTATTTTGTAGTTTGATCATATAACGTTTTAACACGTCTATAGGTATTTCTTCCCTCTCCCATACTTTATCTAGTAGATCATGTAACATCTTGGTAGAAGTATTAATATCTGCTTTGATGGCTATTGAGAGGAATTTAAATCTGGTCCTATGAATTTACCAATTTGTAATAGCTTGTTTGCTTTCATTATTTCTTCCATGCTTGACTTTCCATAGTTAACATGTAACTCTTCCTCTGCTGGTATATACGTATAGTTATTCGAAGGCCCCAGTATCGCTGCAAACGAATGAAAATCCATAATTGCTCAACCGCCCGTGCCAGCAGAATCATCTGAATTAACGTTTCATCGAAAATCCACAGAAAGGCAGCTGCAGTCCCCATCATAGCAAACATAGCACACCTCAAAAGACATAAGAAGTATCAGCACCTAAAGTGAACGCAGCTGAACTGTTCTTCGTCATACGATAACATCATTCATCGTCAGCAATTTGAATATAGAAGCACCATCCGGATGAAAAGCACAGCTCACGGTGTGCACAGAGCGTAACACTCAGTAGCACCGTCAGCAAGCCGGACTTGGAATATGAGGAAACTGCAACAACGAACACTTTTCAGACAGTGCCTCAACGGTTCTGTCGCCTATCCGCCATATTGACCGAGAATAAATCTTTTTACTTTTTCCTGGTAGTATATCTGGAGGGTTGTTTGTGTCTGGTCTGTTCAAGAGTTCTTCAAAGTGCTCTTTCCATCTCATCATTTGTTCCCTTATATTACTATGCAGATTTCCTCTCTTATCTTTAATAAAGCCATTAATCTGTTTGTATATTCCGCTTGAATTCTTTGTGCTGGTGCACAGTTCTTCCATATTTCCTTTGTTTGCCGACTCCTCTGCCTCTTTAGTTAGTTCATCTATAAATTTTCTCTCATCCCTCTTATTGCATCTTCTAACTTCTTTGTTCACCTCTGTGTACGTTTCCTGTACCATGGCCTTAGTACTTTTCATTTTTCTTTTATTTATATCTGATTTCTTGTTCTTTCTTCCTTTAAAATTCTCCAGGGTCTCACATACATGCCTTATTCTGCTCTTTTTCCAGAGTTGTTTTTCACATATCTCCTTCCATATATCCTTTAACTGTTTCCAACGGTCTTCAATATTTATTGCATTTTGGTAGCTGTTGGAGAACTTGTCTTTGTTTGATACAGTGACTGCAAATTTATCCATAATTCCTTGCTCTTTGAAACGATACATTAAAATATTGTCATTGTGATTATACCAGAACAGACCCGTTTGACAGAGAAATTCGGATTGACAACACAAATACGGACAGAAGTGAAAGGAACCCGTGACAAGGAGAACAGAATAGCCTACAGCGTAAAACAATCACTCTATTTCTTGGATGAAGAATTCCCACGAGATCTGTGGGTTCATGTGTACACAGATGGATCAGCACAGAATGCAGTAAAGAATGGGGGAGCAGGTGCATATATAAAGTAACAAAATAACACTAGGGATATGAATAAGATAGCAACAGGGAAATATTGTCGCAATTATGATGCAGAAATAAAAGCAATAAAGTTGGCAATAGAAAAACTGCTGAACAGTGATCTTATCATACAGCCTGTAGTAAGGTGACCATATTTTTGAAATCCCATTCCGGGACGGAATAATTTTACTTCAATTTTCCACCAATAAAATTACATTTCTTCTTGCTGTCATTTTCAAGTGAATAATACATACATTTTAAAACATCTAATAATATAGACCTACAATACGCTATCAGGATAATCAGGAGATAAAAAAAAACAGTGATACTCACTTAAATTGAAGGTGAAACAGAGATGCTGTACTTTTCAGATGAGTGAATTTTCTGTAAAATGTCTTTCTTTGTATGCAGCATCTTATAAAATTCGTCACATGTTCCCTCATAGTTCACTTTGGTGATCAACATGGCTTTTAAAGTTTCAACACCTAGTTGTGTTTTATCATTTGTCCACAAACTGTTCATCAGAGAAAACACTCGTTCTGTTGCAGCATTTGTTCCAGGTAGACACAAAAAGAACTCTGCCAACTTCAGAATATGTGAAACGGGCACATGATTGTTTCTGAAGTGGGAAGCTAGTTCAACCCAACGCTGCCCTGGTAATGTTTTATTAAGACTCCACTCACTAATTTTTTGTGAAGTAACGAACTGTTTCATGTAGACATATTCGTCATACATTTCATTTTCTGGAAAGTCGACTGAAGGCACTGTTTGACTCACTAATGATGAAGACTTCTCAATATCTTCCCAATTTGGTATTCTGTTCAGCATTACCCAGCTGTAAGACTCTAGGTTTTGAAAATTATTTGCAACCCATTTCTTCAAATAACTTAAAGCTGTTTCATAAAATGAAGAAACACTGGCGTTAAACTTTTTCACATCATCACGTGGAAATCCTTCCATTTCCAGCTTTTTAAGGATTATCTGAACTCTTGATGGCAAGAAGCCGTCTTCCAGCTTGGACTCAAAGATAGCGTTCAACCTATTGATGTTGTCAATGACTTCAAATACAGTGACCATCTGTCCCTCTACTTTCTGCACTGCTTCGTGGAAAGAGGATGCCTGACTGTGAACCAAAATAAGCCATGCCTCAGACAGTGGGTTTTCAAAGAATTCCTGTATAAAAACTGGGCATCTGTCTTGAGATTGAAAATATGATTTTAGAGGCAGGAACATGTAAAGAACCCTTTCAACAGCAGGCAAGTGCGCAAGCCACCTAGTTTGTGCATAACCTAAAATCATCTGGAAGTCTGTGTCGACAAACTGACAAAACTCCTTGAGACTTTCAACTCTAACTGTGTATGATTTGAAGTACAGATAAATTTTTGCAATAGTCATTTCAACATCAACAGGCAATACGTCTGCAGCTGCTCGAACAGTGTTGTGGAAAATATGGCAAGCACACCCAACACCTATCAAACTATGTCCAAGGTTTTCTTTCAGTTTTGTGAAAACATTGTTCTGTCCTTTTCTTTCAGCGCCCCCAAAATTAGAATTTGTGTTGTCTGCACATAATCCAACTACTTTCAGTTCTAAACCATTTTCAGTTAGACAGTCAATAAGAAAACTACTTACTATATCAGATGTTTCACCCGGCAATGAATTCAACTCTAATATTTTAACTTTCAGTCCCTTATTGCGATCAAAGTATCTGACCAGCAAAGGAAAAATCTTGATTTCTTTGTGGTTGGAGGCATCTGTCAGTATGGAGATAAATGTTACGTTTTCTAGGTCACATCTCAACTCGTTTAGAGCATGGGGTGTGAACACATTTCGAATAATAGCTTCTGTTTTCGTACGTGCACAAGCAAATTTCTAAAGTTACCTGAAGCAATTTTGATGTGCAGTCCATAGATCTAAACGTGTGATTGTGCATCACTGTATGATATGCAAAGGCACCTTCTGTAGCAGCTAACTGTTCTTCTTTGTCACCAACCTGTTCAGCTCGAAAAAAATTTGTCAACGACGAGCTTGATGCAGCAGTAGCGACGGCTCTCTTATGTTTATCACTATTTATGTGGCTCTTAATATCACCACGTCCACTATGGTTAATAGTAAACCCGGATGAACATATATTACATCTTACAGTGAAGTCTGATGACGATGTAGACTTTTTTATAAAAGGGTATTCCTTTTGTAAATCTTGATTAAAACTACAATTACGCTTCGGTGCAATTTTTTGCGAAAGTGAAAGTGAAAGTTAGTAACACAACGAATATATACGAGATTTAAAACTAGGAGCGCATTCTACTGTTTTGATATTAAACAAAATTGTCTACACAGCAACGGAATAATATTTTTTTAATTGAAGAAATGTACGCCGTATTTATATTTATAGTGAGATTATTTTAAGATCCATAAGGGGCATGCCTGGAATAACAATTGGAGGTCATAATATAAATAGTCTAAGGTATGCTGATGATACAGTATTAATCGCTGAGAGTGAAAATGAGTTACAAGAAATGTTGGACATTGTAGTGAAGGAAAGCAAAAATAAAGGACTCAGCCTTAATAGCAAAAGACAGAGGTAATGGTAACAACAAAGAAAAAGACATCACCTCAGTGCAAAATAAAGACAAGTGGAACAATATTAAAACAGGTAAATGAATTTAAATATTTGGGAACTTTGTTAACCTCAGATGGAAGATGTACAAAAGAGGTGAGATGTAGAATGGCTCGGGCAAAAGCAGCTTTCCAAAAAATGAGGAAAATACTATGCAATCCATTTTTGACAATAGAAACAAGAAAAAGAGTTCTTAAATGTTACGTAGAGCCAGTCTTAACATACGGATGCGAATCATGGACAATAGGACAACAGACAAGAAAATCACTGGAGTCTGTAGAAATGTGGTTTTACAGAAGAATGTTGCGAATACCATGGACAGCTAAGAAGAGTAATGAAGAGGTTCTGAGAAAGGTCAAAGGAAAAAGAGAGATAATTTCCAATATTAGGAAGAGACAATAATCATTTTTTGGCCATGTAATGAGAAGAGAACAACTTGAATATATTGTAACAACTGGAAAAATTGAGGGACGAAGATATAGAGGGAAGCAAAGAGAAAAAATAACAGACAGCTTAAGAGAATGGCTTGGCAGAAGGTCAACAACAGAAATGATAAATAGCTGCCGAGATCTAATGTTGTGGAGAGACATGATCGCCTACGCCACAAGGCCCGGTACTTGATGATGATGATATACGCCATATACCAAAATGGCAAAATTGGTAAATGTGTGTCCCAAATTATTTTTTATCAAATCCGGGACAAAAGCTAAAAAATATGCCAAAATCGGGACAAAACCGGTACGGCAGCTAATCCGAGACAAATGTTCAAAAAATGTCAAATTCCGGGACTGTCCCGGACAATCCGGGACGAATGGTCACCTTACCTGTAGTGTTTTTGACAGATGCAAGATCAGTACTCCAGGCACTACAATCCAGAAAATTACCACATTTGCAGACCCTGTTGACTGAACTCTGCAAGCACCACAGGGAACTCTACTTAATGTTAATGGTATTGAGTTATTTGTGAGTCATCATCATTGCACTCCGAACATGTCCATAGGTGCTCAGATCCCCTCCTCAGCAAGTCCCGCAGTGTCAAGCGAGTGACGACTTCATTTCTGTGTTAGTTGATAATCCTTCTTAAACGCCCACTAAATTTCTCTTTTCTCTGGCTGTGCCCATCTTAACTACCATCTCTTTCATCTGAAGTAGTGAGGTGGACTCATGGTTGTTGAAGTCCTGTTCTCTTCCCATATCTCGGAGGGCATTGATGATGACACATCGATCCATTGGTTGACCGTTTTCAACAATAGCGTAACTAGTCAACATGTACTCTCTTTCATTTCCCCGTACTCCCACTCGTCCTGGGAAGTAGACAACGGTGACCCTATGTATTTTAGACTTCTGAAATGACTCTATCTATTGCACACGTACAGAGCCCTCCACATTTTTTGTATCATGCTCATCGAATCACTCAGTATACAGGCATGGGTGTAGTCGTGTGACTCTAACTATTTGAATGCCCTGGTCACTGCCATCATCTCCATCGTCATGCTACTCGTGGTCATGACGTATGCACCACTGTCTTCTTTGACTACTTTGCCTGCCGAGTGTGCTTGCACTTCTTCGGTGTCGTATTACAGATCCGTAAGTATAGATGACTGCATCATTCTCATTGGTGTTATCGCAGATGAGACCTTTGACCTCCGCATTGGCCACGACTGAGTTCTGTTCCCTACTTTTTCTGTCGAGTGTGACAATACACGAGAATGTCCCCTTGAATGACGTAGGCACAGGTATCCACTCCTCGCCAACGCTGATATTGGTAAGCCCACAGACCTTTTTGACGATATCTTCTGGTCATGATTTGTCTCTTTTTAGCCTGGCACCTTTCTCTGTTTTTAGCTCGTGGTGCAATGTATGCTCTTTATCTGCACTAATCTTCAGGTATGATCGTGCCCTCCATATCTTAATTCTGTCATCCATGGTTGGAAAGTCAAGAAGATATCTCATTGCTACACAGGGAGTGTCCCTCGTACACCCCAAGATAATGCGCATAGCTTCATTCTGTATTTCTCTAGCCGGTCAATTTGCTTCGTACTAACAGTAAGATATGCTCGTATTCGCTTGGGAATAGACTGGTAAGTAGCCTCTGCTCGATGTTAGCAGCTGCCATGACTTCAACGCGGCTAATCCTTTGCGGGAATTTGTTATATCATGGTCGACATGGTCCCTAAAGCACACCCTGCGATCAAACTTAACTCCCAGGTACGTCAACAACCAGAAACTGGTCACCTCATCAGCTCCCATTCGTACCACTGGTATTTCCGTGTTAATAATATGATTGTTAAGGGAGAACCATACAACTGATGCCTTATTAGGATTAACCAAGGCAGCTGAAAATCCACAATAGGAAGAGATGCGATCGAGTTTGTTTTGCATTGTGGAGGCAATTTCCCGTCTGTTTCTTCCCTGTTAATATACCAGTATATCATCAGTAAAAGTCATAGTTCTTAATCTCCCATCCAGCTGTTTTCCAGTAATCGTTATTCCGTACATGTTAAATATAAATGGTGACAATGGTGAGCCTTGTAGCAGCCCTGGACAATTGGATGTTGGCTCGCATGACCAGCTTACATATTTGAGCATCAACTTCCTCTGAAACAGTGCTGCAGCGATCCATTTAGTAAGGAAGTGGTGCACCGCTAGTTTGAGGAGCATGTGCATAAGGAGCTAAAAATGTACCTTGTTATATGCATCCTCCAGATATATGGCAGCATCACATTTCTCCTCTTGTCTGTGGAAGCCTTCGGCGATGTCATAGACGAAGACTGCCGCATTATGTCCTATCTCTTTGTTATATCTTTTACCTCCGAGTGTGGATGGGAATACGCGTATCTCTTCAAGTGACAGGTGAGTACACTAGCAACTACTTTCTCTAGCAGCTTGCCCTTAGTGTTCCGCATCGTGATGATTCTGTAGGCACTGATCTTAAAATGGTCCTTCTTTGGCTTCGGTAGCGGTAGTAATAACATTATATGCCTGAATAACATTTGGAGGTCATAATATAAATAATCTAAGGTATGTTGATGATACAGTCTTAATCGTTAAGAGTCAAATTGAGTTACAAAAAATGTTGGACGTTATAGTGAAAGAAAGCAAAAATAAGGACTTAGCCTTAATAGCAAAAAGAAACAAGAAAGGGTAACAACAAAGAAAAAGACATCACCTCAGTGCAAAATAAAGACAAGTGGAACAATATTAAAACAGGTAAATGAATTTAAATATGTCGGAAGATTTACAAAATAGGTGAGATGCATAATGGCTCAGGCAAAAGCAGCTTTCCAAAAAATGAGGAAGATATTGCGCAATCTATTTTTGAAAAAAGAAACAAGAAAATGAGTTCTTAAATGTTATGTAGAGCCAGTCTTAACACATGGATGTGAATCATGGACAATAGGACAACAGACAAGAAAATCACTGGAGTCTGTAGAAATGTGGTTTTACAGAAGAATTTTGATAATACCATGGACAGCTAAGATGACTAATGAAAATGTTCAGAAAGAGGTCAAAGCAAAAAGAGAGCTAATTTCCAATATTAGGAAGAAACAATCATCATTTTTTGGCCATGTAATGAGAAGAGAACAACTGGAATATATTATAACAACTGGAAAAATTAAGGGACGAAGAGATAGAGGGAAGCAAAGAGAAAAAATACCAGACAGCTTAAGAGAATGACTTGGCAAAAGGTCAACAACAGAAATAATGAATAACTGTCGAAATCTAAAGTTGTGGAGAGACATGATCACCTACGCCAGCAGGCCGGTACTTGATGATGATGACGAGCGGTAGTAAAGTAGGTGTGCAACCACTCCTCCTTAATCTGGCCACTGTGAATGCTGGCATTAAAATCTTTGGCCAGTTTTTTTCAAGTCGTCGTCAGATAAATGACCTATGTTTTCATTCCGAACACCATCTGGACCAGGAGCAGTGTTGTGTGACCTTTTAAGTGGTGTGCGAATGGCATCGATTGTGACTGTGAGATCTTCTCCAAGCACTACATGCTCACACAATTCTGAGAGTGGCCCTCGTATCCTCATTATATATCCTCATTTCTTTGGTCAGTCTACTCAATGTATCGGGCAAGCAAGGCCTTCCCTTTGCACTCATCAGATTTGTGCCATATCTGGATTGTGCTCTGGAAGTATTGTATGCCTCTGTGTCGTATTGTGCTATTCATACTCTGATGATCCGATTTTTCTAAGCACTTTTGCAGAAATCAACATCTTCAGCATGCTTAGCACATAGTTAAAAGTGCATCATTTTTTGATCGACCTCTTCTTTCAGACGCCTCTAGAGCTCAGGTTGTGTTCTTCCATTCTTTCTGGCTTTCTGCCATGTCTTGGCCGTTTGTCTCTTGTTCCGTCAAGCTTCCTCGACTTCGTTCCACCAGGGTGGCTGCGTCCATCTCTCCTGTCTCTTGCGAATGGCTGTTTCCTATGTCTGATTTTGCTAATTACGTCCTGGTCTGTGTTTTCATAGTGGAATGTTTTGAGCTTTCTTTTCTGGCTTCTATTTCTGCATTTCTCAATTAAGAGTACACATGGATAGTGGTTTCATAGCAGAAGTAAAATATACGTAAGGTCACCTTTGTCTATGTTCCTGGATAAGCAGGAGTACGGAGAAATGAAAGAGCGGATAGGTTGGCTAGCTGCGCTGTCGTTGAGGACTGTCAACCAATGGATTGGGCGGACATCATCAGTGCCCTCCGCGATGTGGGAAGAGCACCGGAATTCGACAACTACAAATCAAAGTCACTCCTTCGGATGAAGGGGAACCACGATAGCTCAGTGGTTAGTGAACTGGACTACAAAGGACAAGAGGTAGGGTTCGATCCCAACTGACGACTTCCGGTTCACCCAGCCTTTAATGGGTACCTGATTTTTTCTGGGAAAGTAAAGCGGCACGGGCGTAATACCGACCACATTACCCCAAAAATCATGTACCGAAGGTCTGTAAAATGTATTGTCACTAACACCATATTCCCTAAACGCCACTTGGCGTGACAGGGCACTTTACATTTTTTTACCTTCGGATGAAAGAGATGGGGGTTAAGATGGGCTCAGCCAGAAATGAGAAACTTTGTAGCGTGTAAGAAGACTTATCAACCAACACAGAACTGGAGTCGTCAATCGCTGCACACTGCGTGACTTGCTGAGAAGGGGATCTGAGCACCTATGGTCATGGCCTGAGTGCAAAGTAGTATAGCAAGGTCCATTTGATTAATATTTGACCCATAAATTAACAAAGATATATAGTATGTACGTTGCGCACGTAATGTGCACGTGAGGCAGGGGGAGTTAACCATGACCTCGAGAGTCGATGACCCCGGAAGTGACCTGTGTATGTCTGATGTGTACTGACTTTGGAGTTCTTGATGTACTGGATCGATAGTGATAGGTTAGTAGATTATACAACATCAAAGAAAAAACAATAGCATTAAATATAAAACAGAAATCAAAAGATATATTTTATTCTTTTATTATCTCAATAGGTATACAACATACAGTGGATATTGTATAACGTTACAAAAATATTTAGTACACTGAGTAAATATATAGTACAAGTATAACATTTATTTATAGCTATGTAGTTGGGTGTATGCTTAGCTATGTGTCATAAATGAATAATAAGGGGTGAACATATTAGAGATTCCTGGTTAGTCTAAGCTGGTAGTGTAAAGGGTTAAATATCTAGCATGATGGTGTATGCAGGTAGTCTAGTGTTGTGACGGGTGCATGGAGGTCCTCACTAGTGTGTCTTGATGAGTGTATGGAGGTCGCCTCGTGTGTCGTGATGAGTATAGGGAGGTCGTCTAGTGTGTCATATTGGTTGTATGTAGGTTTTCTAATGTACCGTGATGGGAGTATGGAGGTCGTCTAATGTGGCATAAAGGCTGTATGGATGTCGTCTAGTGTATCGTGATGAGTATAGGGAGGTCGTCTAGTGTGTCATATTGGTTGTATGTAGGTTTTCTAATGTACCGTGATGGGTGTATGGAGGTCGTCTAATGTGGCATAAAGGCTATATGGAGGTCGTCTAGTGTGTCATGAGGGCTGTATGTAGGTTGTCTAATGTGTCGCGATGGGTGTATGGAGGTCGTTTAGTGTGTCGTGATGGGTGTATGTAGATCGTCTAGTGTGTCATGATGGCTGTATTTAGGTTGTCTAATGTGTCGTGATGGGTGTATGGAGGTCTTTTAGTTTGTCATGATGGTTGTATGTAGAGTGTCGAGTGTGTTGTGATGGGTATATGCAGGTTGTCTAGTGTGTCGTGGAGGGTGTATGTAGGTCGTCTAGTTTGTTATGAGGGCTGTATGTCGGATGTCTAGTGTGGCATGAAGACTGTATGCCGGTTGTCTAGTGTGACAATACGGCTGTATGTCGGTTGTCTAGTATGTCTTGATGGGTGTAGGAGGTCGTCTAGTGTGTCGCGATGGATGTATGGAGGTCGTCTAGTGTGTCATGTTGGCTGTATTTAGGTTGACTAATGTGTCTTGATGGGTTTATGGAGGTCGCCTCGTGTTTCATGAGGGCTGTATGTTGGTTGTCTAGTGTGGTGTGACTGGTGAATATCGGTTGTCGAGTGTGGTGTGATGGCTGTATATCCGTTGTCGGGTGTGGTATGATGGCCGTAGGTACGTTGTCGAGTGTGTCGTGATAGGTGTATGGAGGTCGTCTAGTGTGTCGTGGCAGGTGTATGGAGGTCGTCTAGTGTGTCATGATGGTTGTATGGAGGTCGTCTAGTGTGTCGTGAGGGGTGTGTGGAGGTCGTCTAGTGGGTCATGACGGTTGTATGGAGGTCGTCTAGTGTGATGAGGGCTGTTATGTCGCGATGGGTGTATGGAGGTCGTTTAGTGTGTCGTGATGGGTGTATGGTGGTCGTCGTCTGTTTCATGAGGGCTGCATGTAGAGTTTCGAGTGTGTCGTGACGGTTGTATGCAGGTTGTCTAGTGCGTCGGGATGGATGAATGTATGTTGCTTAGTGTGTCGTGATGCCTGTTTGCCGGTTGTCTAGTGTATCGTCATGTATGTATGTTGGTTATCGAGTGTGTCATGATGTCTGTATCAGGTTGTCTAGTGCGTCGGGATGGACGAATGTATGTACTCTGGTGTATCGTGAGGGCTGTATACAGGTTATCTAGTGTGTTATGATGGCTGTATGTACGTTGTCGAGTGTGTCGTGGTGTCTGTATTGAGGCTGTATACTGCGTCGTGATGGTTGTATGTATGTTTCGAGTGTGTCGGGATGGACGTATGTAGGGTGTCGAGTGTAGCGTGATGGATGTATGTAGATTTTCAAGTGTGTCTTGAGGGCTGTAGGTAGGTTGTCTAGTGTGTCGTGATAGGTGTAAGTAGGTTGTCTGGTGTGTCATGATGTTTGCATGTATATTCTCTGGTATGGTATGATGGGTGTATGCACGTTGTAGAGTGTGTCATGAGGGCTTTATGCCGGATGTCTAATGTCATGATGGTTGTAAGTAGGTTGTCTAGTGGGTCTACATGGGTGTATGGAGGTCGTCTAATGTGTTATGATGGCTGTATGTAGGTTGTCGAGGGTGTCATGAGGGGGTTTATGCCGTTGTCTAGTGTATCGTGATGGATGTATGTTGGTTGTCGAGTGTATCAGGAGGGATGTATGTAGGTTGTCAAGTGTGGCTTGAGGGCTGTAAGTAGGTTGTCTAGTGTGCCGTGATAGGTGTATGGAGGTCGTCTAGTGTGGCGTGATGGGTGTACGGCGGTCGTCTAGTGTGGCATAATGGCTGTACGAATGGTTTCTGGTGTGTCTTAAGGGCTGTATGGAGGTCGTCTAGTGTGTCGTGATGCTTGTATGTACGTTGTCGAGTGTGTCGTGAGGGGTGTATGGAGGTCGTCTAGTGTGTTATGATGGGTGTATGTAGGTTGTCAGGTGTGGTATGAGGGCTGTATGAAGGGTTTCTGTAGTGTTATGAGGGCTGTATCTCGGTTGTCTAGAGTGGCGTATTGGGTGTGTGTAGTTGTCTATTGTGTCATGAGGGATGTATGGAGGTCGTCGACTGTGTCATGACGGCTGTATAGAGGTCGTCGACTGTGTCATGACGGCTGTATGCCGGTTGTCTAGTGTATCGTGACGGATGTATGTAGATTGTCTAGTGCGTCGGGATGGATGAATGTAGGTTGTCGACTGTGTCATGATGGTTGTATGTAGGTTGTCTAGTGTAGCATGATGGTTGTATATAGGTTGTCGAGTGTGCCATGAGGGCTGTATGTCCGTTGTCTAGTGTAGCGTGATGGATGGTAGCGTGATGGTTGTCGAGTGTGTCATGAGGGCTGAATCTACGTTATCGAGTGTGTCATGAGGGATGTATGCCGATTGTCTAGTATGTCGTGATGGATGTATGTCGGTTGTCTAGTGTATCGTGATGGGTGTATGTTGCTTGTCTAGTGTATCGTGAAGGGTGTATGCAGGTTGTCTAGTGTGTCAAGAGGGCTGTATGTAGGTTGTCTAGTGTGTCATGATGGCTGTAGTGATATAGGGCTTTTAGAAGCGTGGGAACTGCGTCGAGAAGCAGATTATTCCTTATATAAATAGTCTACACGCATATTTTTTTTCCTTATATGAGAGTCTACACGCAGATTTTTCCTTATATGAGACTACCCGTACCTTTAAAGGCTCTAATACACTACTAATTTTTAGTTGATTTTTCATGTAAATTTGATACATGGGCGTGTCATAAATAAAGTTTGAAGTATGCCAATAGGTTAAATTTCAATTTTTTATCGCTTTCATGGGCGTATCCCTCAAAATTGGACAAGGGGGTAACAATCATAAAAGTGCTTTTCAAGTAAATTTTTGCTATGGGATGTCTAAAATAAAGTTTGAGGCAAGTCTAGAGTGTAAATTTACTATTTTTAAGAGTATCTTCGGTGTATCCATTAAAAAACGACACATTAGACAACCTACATACAGCCATCATGACACACTAGACGACCGCCATACACCCATCACACCACATTAGACGACCTCCATACACCCCTCACGATTTACTAGACAACCTACATACAGCCCTCATGACACACTAGACAGCCTTCATACCGCTTTCATGTCACAATAGACGACCTCCATACACCTATCACGACACACTGGACAACCTACATACAACCATCACGACACACTAGACAACCTACATACAACCATCGTCACACACTAGACCTTTATACACCCGTCACGTCACGCTTGACGACCTCCACACACCCGACACGACACGCTAGACAACCGACACACATCCTCAATGACACACTAGACGACCTCCATACAGCCCTCATGACACACTCGACAACCTACATACACCCTTCACGATACACTAGACAACCGACATACATCCATCACGACACACTAGACAACCGGCATACAGGCCCCATGACACACTCGACAACGTACATTCAGCCCTCATGACACACTCGACAACCTACATACAATCTTCATGACACAGTCGACAGCCTACATTCATCCATCCCGACGCACTACACAGTCTACACACATCCATCACGCTACACTAGACAACGGACATACAGCCCTCATGACACAGTCGACAACCTACATACAACCATCATGCTACACTAGACAACCTACATACAATCATCATGACACAGTCGACAACCTACATTCATCCATCCCGACATCTATTCTCATACACTAGACAATCTACATGCATCCGTCACGATACACTAGACAACCGGCATACAGCCGTCATGACACAGTCGACGACCTCCATACAGCCGTCATGACACAGTCGACAACCTCCATACAGCCCTCATGACACACTAGAGGACCGCCATACACCCGTCACGACACACTAGACGACCTCCATACACCTATCACAACACACTCGACAACGTACCTACAGCCATCATACCACACTCGACAACCGATATACAGCCATCATACCACACTCGACAACAGATATACAGCCGTCACGCCACACTAGACAACCAACATACAACCCTCATGAAACACGAGGTGACCTCCATACACCCATCAAGACACACTAGATCCGTGCACCCGTCACAACACTAGACCACCTGCATACACCCATCATGCTAGATATTTAACCCTTAGACCAGGTTACACTAACCAGGAATCTAACATTTTCACCCCCAATGATTCATTCATGATACATGGCTAAGCATACACCCAACTACATAGCTATAAGTAAATGTTATACTTGTACTATATATTTACTCAGTGTACTAAATATTTTTGTAATATTATATCATATCCACTGTATGTTATACAACTATTGAGATAATAAAAGAATAAAATATATCTTTTGATTTCTGTTTTATATTTAATGCTATGTTTTTTCATTGATGTTGTATAATCTACAAACATATCAACATCGATCCAGTACATCAAGAACTCCAAAGTCAGCACAAATCAGACATAAACAGGTCACTTCCGGGGTCATCGACACTCGAGGTCATGGTTAGCTCCCCTGCCCCTCGTGTACATTAGGATAACATATATCTTTGTTAATTTATGGGTCAAATATTAATCAAATGGACCTTGCTATACTACTTTGCACTCAGGCCATGACCATAGGTGCTCAGATCCCCTCCTCAGCAAGTCACGCAGTGTGCAGCGATTAACGACTCCAGTTCTGTGTTGGTTGATGAGTCTTCTTACACGCCCACAAAGTTTCTCATTTCTGGCTGAGCCCATCTTAACTCCCATCTCTTTCATCCGAAGGTAAAAAAAAAGTAAAGTGACCTGTCACGCCAAGTGGCGTATAGGGAATATGGTGTTAGTGACAATACATTTTACAGACCTTCGGTACATGATTTTTGGGGTAATGTGGTCGGTATTACGCCCGTGCCGCTTTACTTTCCCAGAAAAAATCAGGTACCCATTAAAGGCTGGGTGAACCGGAGTTCGTCAGTTGGGATTGAACCCTACCTCTTGTCCTTTGTAGTCCAGTTCACTAACCACTGAGCTATCGCGGCTCCCTTCATCCGAAGGAGTGGCTTTGATTTGTAGTTGTCGAAGTCCTGTGCTCTTCCCACATTGCGGAGGGCACTGATGATGTCCGCCCGATCCATTGGTTGACAGTCCTCAACGACAGCGTAGCTAGCCAACCTATCCGCTCTTTCATTTCTCCGTACTCCCGCTTATCCAGGAACATAGACAAAGGTGACCTTACGTATTTTTTACTTCTGCTATGAGACCACTATCTATGTGTACTCTTAATTGAGAAATGCAGAAATAGAAGCCAGAAAAGAAAGCTCAAAACATTCCACTATGAAAACACAGACCAGGACGTAATTAGCAAAATCAGACATAGGAAACAGCCATTCGCAAGAGACAGGAGAGATGGACGCAGCCACCCTGGTGGAACGAAGTCGAGGAAGCTTGACGGAACAAGAGACAAACGGCCAAGACATGGCAGGAAGCCAGAAAGAATGGAAGAACATAACCTGAGCTCTAGAGGCGTCTGAAAGAAGAGGTCGACCAAAAAATAATGCACTTTTAACTATGTGCTAAGCATCCTGCTATACTGCTGTGCAATGATGATGACCCGGAAATAATTCAATAAGATATTGGATATCAATGGATAGTGGTCACTTCCGTGGAAATCCAGAACACTGCACCTGCAAACCGGTGCGAAGGTCTATTGTTATAGATTGCAGCAACATGATGATCTTGTAATATCTTTATCAGAATTTGGAGGTCACATAGATCATGTGATCATAGTTACTGCTAGGTGGACACAGCGAATAATTAGCCGATGAACCAGTAAATGAATTTATTGGCCGTCATCTAGCATGGCTTTGAACATCGGTTATCTTATAAATACAAGGGGACATCATCATGTCCGGTTGGCGTAGGCGATCATGTCCTTCCACAATTTTTTTTCTAGAGTGCATCATATCAGCTCTGTTGTTGACTGTTTTCCATGCCATGAAACCAAGCTATCCAGTATTTTCTCTCTTTGTCGTCCGCGACCTCTCTTTCCTTTTATTTTGCCAGTTGTAACCAAGTATTCCAACTTTCCTATTCTCATGATGTGCCCAAAAAAGGTTGATTGTTTCTTTCTGATGATTTTTAGTAGCTGCCTTTTTGTGCTGGTCTCTTTGAGAACTTCCTCATTGTCTTTTTAGTTGTCCAGGGAACTTTCAACATTCTTCTGAGAAATCCCATTTCTGTGGCCTCTAACCGTCTTTTCATTTGTGATTTGTCATGATTAGTCTAGGCAATATAAGAAGGTAGTTTGCCATTCCATTCCTTCTTGGCAGTGACTGTACTAGTCGGAGATCGCAGCCATTGTCTCTATACATGAGATCCTCTGCCTGTCATCCCGATAATCAATTATATTTAGTACTGAACATCATCATCTATGTCGATATTGAGTCAATTTCTAGGTTAACATCGAAGGGTAGTGAAATTGTCATCTAATGCAGTGGAGACACTGATTTACTAACACAACTATCATACTTCTGAACTGTTCCACCTACTACTTAACTACCATTGTAACTATAGAATACAGCCACCATTGCAGCAACTAATTCTCACAACTGGTGATCTATATTAATGCCAGTGCTTACGGCCATGTCTGTCAGTTGGCTATCACATAACGCTCTAACATTGCTCTACGTACTTGACACTGACTGCATGCCGTCTCCTTATCATCTCTAGTCTTCCTATGCTTATGCTTATTTTCTCTATTCTTATGTGCCTTAGTTTAAATATCCCCCAGTCCTATTATCCCAGGCTCCTTTGCCCATCCAATCAAACTTCGTCACGCTGAATTATCTTTGTCTCCCATTTACAATACAATACGTCTCTGCCCTCTTTTAAACTTTCGAAACTTCCGGATCATTCTACCTTGAACTTTCGATCTTGGGTATAAACACATCTAACTTAATAAACTTAATATTTTCTATCGACTTAGTTCTCTCGTTACGCACTGCTCTATCCCCACAAATTCGACGCACACATGTTCTAGTCCTTATACTATTACACAATGACACTATCAGAGTCATTGTTCGAGTAGCCATTCTGGTTGCCCTTCCATCATTCAAGCACACTAAATCGACCGACACCAATGCGTTCTCAAGATCTTCTCTCTGCTTATTTGTTATGACGTTACCCCATTGTTTGCCTTTAGCATTAAAGTTTCAGCAGAAAATTACGTTCTCCTCCTCGAACGCGAAGAGACTTCATCGTTTGTTTTCTTTTCCTTTTATCCAATTCTACCTATTCTTCTATATATCATCATTTCAAAGGCTTTAATTCTCTGTTATGTTTTCTTGTCTAATGTCCATGTTTCTGCACCATATAGGAATATTGAGAATACATAACATTTTGCTATTCTTAGTTTTAGCCCTGGTGTTATTTGTTTTGATGTTAGCATGTTCTTCATGACATTAAAATTACTTTTTGCCATTCCTAAGGTTTTGTTTATTTTAGTTGTGCATTTTCCACCACTGGTTATAGTATGTCCAGGGTAGTTGTAGTTCTGAACTGTCTCCAGGACTATTCCTTCAATGTTGATATCCACTTGTGGGTTTTGAGTATTTTCTTTGTTTATGATCGTAGTTTTAGTCTTTTTTATATTCATATCTAGTCCATATTTTTACTTGTCCTGATTATTTCATTAAGTAATTGTTGTAGATCTTTAGGATTTTCTGCTAGTAGTGAGTAGTTAGAATGTGGTTAATAAAATTAAATTTTCATCTTTGGGGAATTTGCACCGTGTTTCGTTCGTTGTACGCTAACCGCAGGGTTTGTTGTTTGATGTGTGACGGGGATAATTCGACGACTAACTGTGTGTTTATATGTTTGGTTGAAGTAAAGAACGATGTCCTAACATTATCAAGCACTATACATTTTTTGTTCTCAATATGACGATCATCATTTTCGGGAGGACGTGAACTTCCATGGTATATGGTGGATAGGCGGCAGGAACCATTGAAGGCTGTCTGAAAAGTGTTCCTTGTTGCAGTTTCCTCATATTCCAAGTCCTGCTTGTTGCAGGAAGTGAGTTAAGTGCTCTGTGCACACCGTGAGCTGTTTGTCTCATACGTTTTGATCATGTTTCAATATTCCGATTGTGTACGATGACTGCTGATATCGTATGACAGGGAACAGTTGGTTGTGTTCACTTTCTGCTCGGTTTCGCCTTATGTCTTTTGGCGTGTGCTGAGACTGCTACGATGGGGATTATAGTTACCTTTCTTTGTTTGAGTGATGAGTTAGTAATTCGGATGATTCCACTGGCATGGGCGGTTGAGCAATTATGGATTTTAATTCGTTTGCAGTGATACCGAGGCATCCCATAAACAATAACCAATAAGAACAGTCTGAACTATCAGAATGAACACTTTGTTGGTCGCTGGAATGGGGGCTTGGCAGACATGGGAATGCCCCACTAGCGGTACAATTTATGAGTGTTGAAGAATAGGCCACTGCCGCGGAATGTTGACAGTTTTTACCTCTCAAATCTGGTTAAATATTTCACTTTGAGTAACACAATTTTACATTATCTAACAAGAACCAACAATCATAACCTGTCACTCACTGCCTTTTATTTACTAATTGAGCCTATATTAACGCTCATGCTGTTTAGCAACCAACATATGTTTAGTGACATCTACAGGTTTTAAATATATCAAGAAGCTAGTTTGCTTCAATGGCACTTGTCTTACTATCTATTCTGAATTACAATAATGTGTTGCCAATAACTTCACTAATAATATTTAGTAGTGATAATTTAATAGTTTAGTTTAGTTGACGGATCATCTTCTTAGCACGTCGAACATGTCCATAAGTGCTCAGATCTTCTACCCAGTATGTGTGGAGTCTGATGACTTCAGTTCTGTGTTATTTTGTCTGTTTCCCAGGGCAGCGCTCCTTTCTGCCATCCCCAGTTTTGACCTATTCGTGCAGTCTGAACACGGGTGTAGATTCATTATCATTGACGGGATTATTAGCACGCCTTGCCTCCCTCAGTGCATTCTGAATTTCAACACGGTCCACTGCACGTCTGCCATCCACAACAACCGTTTCAGCCAGGCTGACATGCTAGCGCGTTATTTTCTTTCTGGTCCAGGTACGCAAATGTAACATATACCAGCAAGTTCTGAGCTCTTTAGTAACACAAACCACTGTCTTCGAACCCAGCCCCCTTCGATCTTCTTGAGCATAATAATCGGGTCACTAAAAAACACTTGAGCAAAAGGTTGTGTTTCTAGCCAGGCCATTGCTTTAGTTACTGCAAGGATCACTATGGTCATACTACTTGTAGTTACCGCGTAAGCACCGCTATCCTCCTTCATTGTTTTTCCCTTGACCCGGAAAACCAAGTTACAGCCGCCTTCGCCAGGTTGGCCAGTGCTCCTGTCTCACAGCACTATTAAATGGATAAGTTCAATCTGGAGTTCGCGAGCATGATGCTTTTCACATTTTTGACCAGTAATTTAAAAGAAACAATTTTCTCCTCCATCACATTTTTCTGAGTAGCTGGGTGTGCTCAGGCAGGATGTTCCGACTATTTTATTTTTGTACTTTTTGCCGTTCCCTGATAGCTTTCCTTTTGTTCATCCCATACTGTCCTACACTGACGCTTTTTGGTCTACCGGGAAGAGCAAGCATATTGTCATCACACCTACAATAGTTGTAAAAGTGAGTTCAAAAACGGTCGTGAGGACCCACAAAATACGGTGTTTCGGAATATAACTTGATTGAACTCTTGCTTTCAACCAACATGTAGATTAAGTGTTAAGGAAGACGAGCAAATGTTAGTTTCATCATCTGTTTATCCAACAACCGATTACCTTTCGGCAACGTGATCCACATCTTCTTGAAAAAAACGACATCCCATCCCTTGGCGTAAAGCACGATCCATAATACGTCCTCCATCCAACGCAGCAGTTCCAAACTACACAAGTCTGTGATCGTAACACTATGCTATAGTCATGGGAACGCCTTCGTGTAAGACACTGCTCACAATAGCTAATTTTTTAATTAGCTGAGTGGCAGTGTACCAAGCGTTCGGCTTCTCGTGGCAAGGCGCAGTGCCATGGAGTACGGGTTCGATCCTGCTTCGGACCATATATTGTTCTTTGTTTTTTTCTGTTGTTGTTTATTTGTCATTTTTTCCAAGATCTAACACATACCTTTTCCTTCTATTATTCCCTAGCAGCTGGTTTATTTTCCTGTCACAATCAAATGTTTAGGGTCTAAAAGTTAACATATGTTTACAACAACTCGTGTCCAGCGTCATTGCGGAGCTGTGAGATTGTAGTTAAGTGAACTTCAATCCCGGCAGTAGCTGGAAGAAAACCGTCTTCATGACCATCTTCCAGCACGACAGTCGATCATGTGGTGGTTACATGCGTCTCGAAAACGATCAAGGGAGACAGATTCTGCTGCGCTTATAATTAGACGTGACTCAAAAAGTTAAGAGTTAGACCAACATAATGTCATCTTTATATACCACTCAAGGACCCTTAATTATCTAGAGTATAGACCATTTGGGAGGCGCGATAGCTTAGTGGTTAGTGAAATGGACTACAAAGGACAAGAGGTAGGGTTCGATCCCAACCGACGGCTCCGGTTCACCTATCCTTTAATGGGTAACGGGCGTAACACCAACCACATTACCCCAAACATCATATGCCGAAGGTCTGTAAATTTAATGGTCACTAACACCGAATTACCTAAAAGCCACTTGGCGTGACAGGGGTACTTTACTTTTTATTTTTTATATACCATTTACGTTCACACACACACACACACATATATATATATATATATATATATATATATATATATATATATATATATATTTATTGATATATATATATATTTATTTATATATATACTTATATATATATATATATACTTATATATATACTTATATATATCATTATATATATACATATTATATATATATATATATATATATATATATATATATATATTATGTCACAGAAACTTGGACTACCTATGCAGGGCAGGAGAAAAGGTTACATAGATTTCATGTACGTTGCCTTCGTAAGATTATGAACATTAAATGGCAGGACAAATTAACTATAGCTCTAATGTCTTACAGCGAGCCAAACTCTCATCGATCATGGCATCACATAGGATACGTAGACTAAATTGGCTGGGCCATGTACGAACAATAGCAAAAAATCGTATTCCCAAACAAATATTGTATGGCGAACTTAAGGACGGAAAGAGACCAAAGGGCAGACCAGTGCTGAGATATAAGGATGTTTACAGGGCTTTCTTGGAGGGAATTTTCTATAAGTGAAAGGAACAGGGAAAATTTGGCTGCGGATCGTAGCACATGTAGAGCAAACATACAAAATGGCACAGGAACTTTCGAGACAGTGCTGATGTCATATTCAGAAGACAAAAGGAGCAAGAGAAAGGAGACAAAGCAGTGTACACCTTGCTCGTTCTTTGGATGGATCCGACTTGCCAAGATTAGCAAATTCAGCCACGAGAAAAAATTTTCAGTAAAGCAGCACCAAGATTGAGACACTAATGCTTTACCAAACTACTGACTAATCATGATTGCTTGTTACCAACCGTCTGCCAAGACGCCAAAGGCCATATATATATATATATATATATATATATATATATATATATATATATATATACAATAAAGTCTCGATTATCCGGAATGCTCGGGGAAGAACCCATTCTGGATAATTGAATTTTTCTGGATAATCGAGAGTAAGAAAACCAAACTCAAAATTTATGAAAAAACATGATTGAAAAATTGCAATGCTCAGAAATATTTAAATTCGTGTGACATTCACTAGCTTTCTCTATCAACATGGGTCCTGATATTGGCATTCCTTTTCTTCTTCTTTCTAAAAACCACACATAAAGGACGTCGTCGAGTTTTTCAAATTTTGGCCGTTTCATACTTCGTCTCTGGTGTATATTGTTGCTGCTTTCAGACTCCGACGCAAACTTAAACAACTCATCTTTTTGATTTCGTATGTCATATAATGTTGAAGAGGCTATGCCAAATTCAGTCATCAAAACGTTGCGATTAACGCCTTTTTCAAGTCTACTAGCGATTTCAATCTTCTGGTTCAGTGTCAATACAGTTCGCTTGCGTTTACCTTTGCGGGAAATTGAGGTGTGGTTTGCACTCGCAGAGGCCATTATTTAACACAAAAATGTATTCCGTTAAAAAGTATGCACACATGCGTTTATAGCATATCATGTATAATTTATACTGATGGAACGAATTTCAGCTTGCACAAATGTCTGAGACAAACTAACGTCAAACTCTGTATCTTACTCTTTTTGAATTTCCAGTCGGTAATTTTTGAACCCCTCCCCCTTTCTTCTCACCATCTCTATGTCACTGCACGCCGGCTGCTCAACCTTTGATTTATAATCATCAAAGTTATGGGCTCTTCAATTTTCACAAACAATACGTCTGCTTCTAATGTTCGGTCAGACTGTCAAACGCCATATTTTTGACAAATTCATGACCAACTTTAGATCTAAAGCAGGCTATGAGAAAATTAAGCAAATTTGTAAAATCATGTAGATAAGTGTTTTTGGCACGACTAAGATTTCCCGACAAAAACATTTAGTCGGGGGAAAAAGTGAAGATATAGACTGTCTGTCGCTTTTACTTGGAATATTTGGAGACACAATGTCTGGATTGAATAAAATATGTTCGCTCCTATTTGAAGTATATTACTGTAAATACACTATTGTAAACGCAATATTGTGTAATGATAGAGCCTGTAGAAGTAAGCGCAGCGCACAAACCGTGTTGTAGCGTTTTCGATTTCCGGATAAAGGCATTTAATTTAACTGAACAAAACATGATTCAAGCTTTCTCCCTATAATAATTAAAAAAAAAAAAAAAAGTCCGTTAAATTGAGAATTCCGGATTATTGAGTACCGCATAATCGAGACTTTACTGTATATATATATATATATATATATATATATATATATATATATATATATATATATAAAGACCATGATGAAGTATGGTGGATAGTTGTTAATGAAGCTCTAATGTAAAATTGTGTGGGAATATTGATTACATGAGTAATGTTAAATGATTGAAGCGGAATCTGACTCCCGCCAGAATTGAAATTACTTGCACTCGCGAGTTTTTACTGCTTAGTGTTATAATATATCCCGCCCACAACCGGAAATGATTTGCATAACCCTTAGTGCATAAAACACTCAACCCATTTTTTTACAAACATTCCACCATTTAAAATGGCATGCATGCATATTTATATGTATATATATATATATATACTTTTGTAATTAACTTCATCGACTTCAAAAAAGCATTTTTTTAAAAAAGCATTTGACAGTATTCATAGAGATTTTTTCTGCAATATTCTGAAGCAATGTGGCTTACCATCAAAAATTATAAATATTATTAAAGACATATGTGATGGTTACACATGTGCAGTTCGAACAGAGGAAGGACTGAGCGAATGTTTCCTAATAGAAACTGGGTTTAAACAAGGTTGTATTTTCTCGCCCTTGGTATTTGGAGTTGTTATGGACTTCATAATGAAGAAATGCTGCACTGGTATTAAAGGCATCAAATGGATACAAGGAGACCATTTGGAGGACCTCGACTTTGCTGATGACATAGTTCTTATCAGCAGTCAGATAAAAGCGATGCAGGAAAACACAAATGAACTATCATCAATAGCCAGCAATATTGGGCTTGAGATCAATCATGAAAAGACTAAGATCATGAAAAGCTTAATTCCAACATACGACAAAATATACATGGAAAACAAACCAGTGGAAGAGATCAATAACTTTATCTATCTTAGAAGTCTCATTATTATATTTTAAAAATAATTATATTACAAAATTTTCGAATATTCCATTACATATTTCGTAGCCCAATATAATTTATTTGCTTTGGTTTGCATTTGTTTAAGCAAGGTTTTCCTCTGGCCACTATAACGTTTGTGAATGAAACAGAAACTACTCTATGATAGAAGATTGAAACCGCTAGTGACTAGAGGTACATTTCTCATCTATCGGCACTAGTAAAGTAACTACCTTGACATTAAAAAAAGGCAGCGAAAAGAATACGGCTGAAGCTACCTATACAAAATGCGGTTTCATGGGCTATTGTTAGCTCTAGCCAATTAGAAGCGCTACAAAGTGAAAGTGAAATTATGTCTGATTACTGGAACTTCCTTACCTATTTATAACTACGTTATGCGCCATTAAAAAAAAAATTTAGGCACATAGGCATCTTAACTGCCAGGAAACAGCAGCGCTACGAGCAATCGGCTTATAAACAAAAACTGCTAAGTTTTTACTTTTACCGTACGCGAATGTAGTGTATTATCAAATAGTTTTATATTAAATTCATTGGGCATATATAATTTTGTTGAACTTCAAGTTTTAAATTACTTTGATTTAAATATATATAGCTTATTCAATTATAACTTCATTATTTTTTTTAACTTTTATTATTTCTTGTTCATTACTGCCGAAGATATGAAGGCAGAGCAAGCATCTACATATAACACAGATCTTAATAAACGTTACTGATAATCTCTGTGTGATCGAACATTTAATGAAAGTGCCTTTTAATCGTTGTTCTTATAATTAAAAACTCGAGGTCTAAAAATTGAAAGATCCACCCCTGAGTTAAAATTGTTTTTGGAAGTGAAAGAAAAACACCGTGAAACACCTACTTCATTTTACATCATCTTCATATGATAAATTGAAATGGTTGTGTGGTAGTTCTAAGCTGTCCAAATGATTTTATTGGCCATGTTTGTTATTTAGCCGTGAAGCTAATGTATGGTCAAATGAAGGTTTTACTAAAATGAACTCTGTCCGCACGGCAGTCCAAATCTAAGTCTCATATTAGTAGTAGCATAAGCATTGCGACCTTCGGAAATGAAAGAGTTGTTCTACAATTAGATAAGCAACAAGCTCAAGATATTGAGAAGCACAATATTCTTGTGAAAGAGAATATAAAAATTTTACTACGTCTTATTAACGCTGTCTGTTTCCTCGAAAAGCAAGAGTTAGCTTTTCGGGGCCATGATGAGAGTATGAGATCTGACAATAGAGGAAATTACATTGAATATTAAGTTTCTTGAGGGAATTTGACAAATTATTGGCCAATCATCTTCAGAGTTCTACAGTGTTTCATGGTACATCCCCTGCGATTCAAAATGGTTTAATATTTGCAATAAGTAAAGAAATGATCAGTAACAGAAAGTCTGAAATAGAACGAGTATTGTTCGTGTTATTGAGGAAACAAGGGACTGTTCCAATCAGAACCAATTGTCCACTGTTTTTAGATACGTCGCCAATGTTCGGGAAAGGTTTATATGCTTCTATAATATGAGTGGAGACAAAACTGTCGCAGCTTTGTTTCATCACATAGACAGTGTTGTAACTGAGTACAATGTCGGCAAATAAGTTAATAGCGCAGACGTACGATGGTGCTTCAGGTATGACTGGGAATACCAATGGATTGAAAACTGAAGTCCAAGAAAAGTATCCTCAAGCACCAGGAATCATACATCTTCCTCCTATGATTCCCTGAATTATCGCCTCGGAAGTTTCCCTTTATAATAATATTCATTTTATTATTATTTGTCGCCAGTATAAAAACCACTGGAAACTACTATTCGTGCAGTTTCGTCCTATAAATGTTTGTCTGCAACACAAGTATTCAGCCCTACTGGGAGATACTTGCCTTAATACGAAAATACAGAAATACAATTTATTTCCGATTTGTGATCGTAACCCTATGCTATAGTCATGAGAATACCTGCACGAAAGACATTATCCACTATAACTAATTTTTTGGTTAGCTGAGTGGCAGTGTTCCATAGCGTTCGGCTTTCACGTGGCATTGCTCAGTGCCAGGGAGTACGGGTTCGATCCCGCTTCAGACCATATATTATTCTTTGTTTGTTTATTTGTCATTTTTTCTGAGTGCTGTAATACATACCTCTTCCTCCTATGATTCCCTGAATTATCGCCTCGGAAGTTTCCCTCTATAATAATATTCATTTATTATTATTTGTCTCCTGAAGCACTGTTTGTCTATTGCTACAGCTATGTACTTAATTTAGTTTTGCAACAAACTTCTTGTTCCATTTCACAATGTCGCATTTTTTTCAAAACATTGTCGGGTTTAGCTACATTTTTCTCATCATCTCCTAAGAGATCAGAGAAACTAAAACAATTTATGACCAAGAAGCTCCCAAAAGTAGCACCAAGATAGAATCTTGATCATCTCGACAGTAAAGGAGTACAAAGAACACATTATTGGCTTTTTTTTAAGATATCATACGTGACGACTCCGAAGACAACTGGGATATGCTGATACAGCTGTGCAGGCTCAATGATATTTGTATTTAGACAGTTTCTGAGCATCTTTTTGCTCGAAGTTTATTCTAGACTATTTACACATACAAAACCTTTTGTACTTAACTTCATCGACTTCAAAAAAGCATTTGATAGTATTCATAGAGATTCTTTGTGGAAAATTCTGAAGCAATATGGTTTACCATCAAAAATCATAAATATTATCAAAGACATGTATGATGGTTACACATGTGCAGTTCGAACAGAGGAAGGACTGAGCGAATGTTTCCCAATAGAAACTGGGGTTAAACAAGGATGTATTTTATCGCCCTTGTTATTTGGAATTGTTATGGACTTCATAATGAAGAAATGCTGCACTGGTAATAAAGACATCGAATGGATACAAGGAGACCATTTGGAGGACCTCGACTTTGCTGATGACATAGTCCTCATCAGCAGTCAGATAAAAACGATGCAGGAAAACACAAATGAACTATCATCAATAGCCAGCAAAATTGGGCTTGAGATCAATCATGAAAAGACTAAAGTCATGACTAGTTTAATTCCAACAGGTGACAAAATATACATGGAAAACAAACCAGTAGAAGAGATCGATCACTTTATCTATCTTGGAAGTCACATTGATCGAGAAGGGGATACGAGCAAAGAAATTAAAATCAGAATAGCTAAAGCAGCAATGTCTTTCAGAAGCCTTGAAAAGTTGTGGAAATCAAAACTTATCAGCACAAACACAAAACTTAGGCTATTCAAATCAAATGTACTATCAACCCTTACGTATGCGTGTGAAAGCTGGAAAACAACAAGAGATATAGAAACAAAGTTGAACGCATTCGAAAATAAATGTCTAAGGAAAATACTTGGTATAGCATGGAACGAATTCAAAACAAATGAGGAAATTAGAGAAATCGCCAATCAACCACTAATATCTTCAGTAATAAAGAAAAGACGATGGTCATACGTTGGACATGTGATGAGAAGAGATAATAACCGAATAGCAAAGCAAGCCCTCATATGGGAAACAACAGGTAAAAGAAAAAGAGGAAGACCCAGGGAGACACTGAGAAGAACATTGATGAGAGAGGCAAGAGCAGCAGGAGTCGGCTCCCTCAATGAGATAGAACTGCTTGCACAGAACAGAGACAGATGGCGAGATTTGATAAAATATCTTTAAAAGAGAACTGCTAGAACAAAAAATTCCATATAGGAGAAGGTGTATCTTGGTCTACGCCCTATGGGCCGGTTACGGCTCGAAAGGTCAATAGATAGATAGATTTACACATACAGAAGTTCTGTACAATATTCTTCAAACCAAAATACTTGACATATCACACTGCTTACAAGAGAGATTGCAGCTTATTTATATTCGAGCTATGGACCGGGCAATGTTTACATTGAACAACACGATAAGTGTTATTGCTGCGAGTTGACAGATTTTTGAAGGTGTTTTCAGGGGTTTGAACATAAATGTTTGTTCACAGTTCGTTAACCTTCGCTGTAGATAAAGTCGTTAATTGGATGGCTTCGTTTCAGACATTTTAGACGTTGGTAGCTAAGGACCTAACTTGTGCAAACGGATGGCATTGGCAAGGATCATTTTGAATCTATGAAGTGGGCTCATTGTGTGTTTGACTCAAACGCATATGTGCTTTTTAACCAAGGACCTTTTTTGGGGGGGACTCAGTGCAGATATCCACGATGGAAGAATAAATTGTACTATTGGTCCCATAAATGATTCGCTTCCAGAGGTTTATGATGTAAACAAAGCAGTTTTGTCATTGCAAGTGAATAATGTCCACACCTATAATTGGTCAGGATTGTGTAGCAGCAGCAGCTTTGTAGCGAACACAGAAAGCATCACAGGGTTGTGCTGTTCTGAAACAGCTATGCCATGCAATCCTGGAATTGCCTTTAATGGGATTGCTGTGACCACAAACCACTCTCCATGTGTGTGCCACATATTTGCACCCCAGAAAGAAATACTGAATATAACAACACCATGAGTAGTAGGTCGTGGACACAATGGTCTTACTTTTTTAGTTGACCAAAGAGTAGGGTATACCCTACGAAGTCCAGTACCCTATGAGTACAGGAGTTATATAGAGACTACGGCAAGTCGCGGCAAGCTGCGGCAAGCTGCGCCAAGCCAGAGTGATGCAATGATATATATGTATAGTGCATGAAGGGGTTGGTGGTTGAGGGATAATTACTGAGTCATGAGTGATGGACATCAGTTTTTCCCGCCAAAGTGACTTCCAATAGGAACTAGTGTGTGTGTATGTTGTCCGGCTATAGACCACGCCCACTCCGGAAGTGAAACTACCATATTAGGGAGTAGTGATACGTTAGTTATTTCATAGTTATGGTGAGTATATATACATATAATAGTAATAAGTTAATAGTTATTATATCTACGTGGACGTAAATGGGCCCCGTATTTAAGATATGGACCGTAAGTAGGTATATATACATACATATATATATTGGCAAATCTTGCTGGCGGTATTAACGAACAGTCATTTTCTCCTACCGTGGCACATAATGACCCAATCAATTCTGTTCGCGCGTGAGTTTAATGATTATTTTCTCCAGCGAGCGCGAAACGCAACAGGTCATGTAAAAAAAGGCGCGTACACGGTTTAATATATTCATTCGACTAGCGTCGGTCGGTCAGTCAGTCACGAGGTACCCACAGTGATAACACTGCTAGATACGTTTCCATATCTGTAAATCTACCACCAGAGCCTCACCGATATTATCCTATCAGAGCTGTAAATCTAACAGCAGATAACCACAGGTGTTATACTGAACACCGTCGGAGAAGCAAGGAGAACCAGCCTTTAAAAACCAACCTTATAAGAATACAGGTAAGTTGAAATTTTGCTTAAAATACATAACAATGCGTGTTTATTATCATAGTTTTATTAATGGAAATGAATTACGTAACATATAGGAACGTGTTCGGTAAGTATCGTAACGGTCACAGAGCAAAGCTGTTACGAAATAGAGTCCACATCGTCGTATCCTTTTCGTTAGAGAAGTCTAGGAATTTTTTCCAACCTCCGTTTTTTACAACCCAGTCTCCGAATAAGCCACCGATAAACAGCCCGGCAAAGAAAGCGAAGCTCTTTTCCAGAGAAGATATATCTGTATCAGAATCGGAAAAGCCTTTGACATGGTTCTTAATTAACCGATAAGCCAGCGTATAAATAATCACGAGGCGCCCAAAGTTTAAAATTCCATCTGAAACCATATAAACCACAATGGTCGCAAACGAGGCGTAAATATCCTTATCCCCGACTCCCAGAGTTATACCAGCGAATAACGAGTCATATCTCTCTGATACCGTATAGACCAGTTTAGCCATTGATTTATAAAACGTGGAAAGCTTCTTTTTAGTGTTATCGTAAGTGTGGATAATGTCAACAGCTAAGACCACAAATTCGTTCGAAATTGTAACCACACATATTTCACAATCATAATTAGTCATTTTCGAATCCATATAAGATAAAGTCAGAAGAGCGCGTGGTACGTGAAATCAATAATGTGAAACATGTCTGGACATGTTCGGCTATACATTACGCGTGAGTCACACAAACTGAGCGATGTGTTAAGTTTCATGAATCTTATAGTTCCAGTCGCGTTAGTACAAACACATATTGTAAAAGTGGTATGGTTACGATAGCGATATGAACATGATAGGGATAGAGACTCAAATATGTCGATAAAAGCTTTAGTAAACACCTAGATACCAGCTCACCGACAAAATATAATATTTAAAACTAACTGTTAATGGATGCGTGTTTTAGTTAAGTAATAAGTACGTAGATGTTGATAATGTGTTTTTGAGTGTAAAGATTAAAGTACTGATAAGGGAGAGCTAGAGCGCGAGAGAGATAGAGAGAGAGAGAGAGAGAGAGAGAGAGAGAGAGATAGAAAGAAAAAAAGAAAGAAAGGTAGAGAGAAAGAAAGAAAGAAAGAAATAAAGGAAGAAATAATCGAAGCATACTGATACAGCATTGACTGACGGTTAGAGGGAGTTATAATAGGATCAGGAAGATGGGCTTTATAACATAACCGCTCACTGATAAAAATATAATTTTTAAAAGTAAGTGTTAATGGATGCATGTTTTATTTAATGAGAATCATGTTCGTTATGTGTTTTGAGTGGAAAGATTAAACTATTGATAAGGGAGAGCGAGAGAGAGAGAGAGAGAGAGAGAGAGAGAGAGAGAAAGAAAGAAAGAAAGATTTGAAACGGTCTGATATAGCGGTGGTAGACGCTGAAAGACAGTTATAATAAACAAGCGAAAGCGGAGAAATGAGTCATATCTGGCTATAGCGTTTATGATAGTAAGAGCGACGGATGAGTGTTAAGTTGTACGAGGATGATGTAAGACATGAGAGCTGGTGAGGTTATGTGTGCTAACGAAGAGGTCGATAACTAATAACTGTCTAGTAACATATAGTATGTGTGCGTTCGTGTATGCGTTTGTGTGCGCGTGTATGTGTGTATGTGTGTGTGTGCGCGCGTGCGTGTGCGAGCGCATGTTATATATGTATACTATTTCAATGTATTTTTGGTACGCACACTAAATGAGTGGTTTTATCTCGTTGACAGATGGCCTCACGTAACGAACTTGTAAGCAGACCACGCCACGTGTGTGAAACGTGTGGGAAAAGCTTTACACGGCGACACGATCTAGCCAGACACGTAGATAGTGCGCACGGCCAACAGAGATACCCGTGTCCTATATGGGGCTGCATCTTTACAAGATCCACAAATCTTACCAAACATGTGGCGAAGAAACACGCAGCATGTGCATCTATATCACCGGCACCAGCACCGGCTACATCAAGGGCCCCGACAGTATTCTCTGCAACAGACAACAATGTTGCAGAGACCGGGGATGAAGAACACTCTAGAAAGAAACCCCGAGTAGATAACACTCGTGGGGGTGACCAGTCTACACCAAGAGACAGTACAGAGCACATATCATCTGTACACATTAATACTAAATACTCGTGTAAAGACTGCGAAAAAATATTTACTACCCAAAACCATCTAGATCGGCATGTAGACACTGTTCACAATAAACAGACATACCAGTGTCCTCTATGTGTATGCGAATTTAACAGACAGGACAATCTAAGTACACATATTAAAAACAAACACCAACTAGTGATATCAACAATTACAAGCTCAACATCCTCGACAAGACCATCAACACCATCAACCTCCTCCTCCTCAACACCGTCAACCTCCTCCGCCACCTCATCAGCGTCGATACCGACGACCTGTTCAAAGTCCAGAGCTGATCCAACAATTAAGAGGAAGCGGAATAATGAACAATCGATAGAGAGTCAACACAGCAAGAAGGCGCGAACGGATCTAGAATTAGACAGTTTAGCTAGTTTACCAGCAGATGTTAGACAGGTCTATGTCGACAACTGGTCTGCAATAAGGTCACATAGTAATAATAATAGGCATCTGTCAGTGCACACGGTCTTCCATAATCCAAATTCACACCTAAGGGCAAACTGGGCAAACATCCTAAATCCCATATTTAATAACCAAACACGTAGATTTAAAATAAATTATTCTCACAATTTCATCCTGAGGAATAAAGAAAACAATGACCTTCGGTTTTTCCATAGTAGTTTCAATAATAGTTTAATTCTTTCAACTCCGATGGTTATAAATAACAGAGCAGATTTTGATAGGTTCCTCACACAACTACAAAATAGCGACCCCTTAAACCACGCAAATCATAATAGACCGAGCACTAAATATAGCGTTGAAACCCTTCCCAGCACTTCGTTCTATTTCTATCATTTCGTAGAATATCCTATCGGCTGTCTAACCACCGAACTGCCACAACACATTACAAACAATAAATTCATTTATACATTACAAAATAACATAAACGGGCCAGCATATACTGATAATCTCTGTTTCTTTAGATGCGTAGCGTTATTTAGGGGTGCTAATCTCGGTAATTTACACAGACCCACCAGCGATCTCCTGAAACAGTGGCAAGAAAATCAGGGTTTAGATATTGACGAGTTCCCCGGTGTAACGCTAGCGCAGATTCCCTCTCTAGAAAAGTGTTTCGGTATTAACGTGGACGTCTTCGCTTTTGACAATGACTAAGCCCTGTCCCCAATGCTAAGAGGTAGTACGACTTTTAGCGACACCTTACGAGTTCTATTTTACGAGGAACATTTTATGTATATAGCGGACATAGATAAGGCGGCCCATGCTTTTTCTTGTCCTAAATGTGGAAAATTGTGGAAAAGTTTACGCCGCATGACAAGACACGAGAAGACATGTATCGGGGATAAGCGAAAAGACAAGTATATCGGAGGAGTTTATAGGAACAAAGAGGGTATACTCGAAACGATAGCTAATAGGGGTATATAAGTTCCTAATAATTACGTGTATCCCTACAGAGCGACGTACGATTACGAATGTTACTTTAGTAATGTACCGACGACAGATGGAAACACTAGTAATGTGACCGAATATGTAGCCCGGCATATTCCAATGTCTTGTGCCGTAGCCAGTAATATTCCGGGTTATGAGAAACCAGTATGTTTTGTGAGCGAAGGTGATTCCCAAAAACTAGTGAGTAAAATGATAGATTATCTAGAGACATTAGCGAAACGGTCGTATATAATCTTACGCGACAGTTTCAAACAGGTTTTTGACAGTTTAAGAGACAGGGGTGAGTGTAGTGACCTCATAGGGAAACTCGAGTCATACTTGAAAGAGCTCCCCGTTATAGGATTCAACTCTGGAAAGTATGACTTAAACGTTATCAAACCATATTTAATAAGACATTTCGTAGCTGGGGCGAACAAAGTAGAAAAAGCGAACGAAGAAGATGATGAAGAAAAAAGATGAAGAAGATGACGTTGAAGAAGAAGAAGATGACGATGAAGAAGATTTGAAAAATGATGACGATGAAGAAGATGATGACGATGAAGAAGAAGATGATGACGATGAAGAAGAAGATGATGACGATGAAGAAGAAGAAGAAAAGAGCCGAAACAAAACAAAACTAAGAAAGGGGTGACCTCGCCCTTCAAGTTTATCGTTAAGCGCAATAATAATTTTATGTGCATCTCCACCAGTCGACTAAAGTTCTTAGATATTATAAATTATCTCGCCCCGGGGTTCTCTTATAGTAAATACTTGGCGGCGTACAAGATTAAAGAGACTAAAGGCGTATTTTGTTACGAGTATATTACGAATCTAAAAAAGTTAGACGAAACCTCTCTCCCCCCTCACGAGGCCTTCTTTTCGACGCTTAAAAACTGTAATATTTCGAGGCAAGAGTACGAGTATTGTAACAAGATATGGGCGGACAATAACATGTCCACTCTCAGAGATTTTCTTGTTTGGTATAACAACAAGGATGTCGGGCCCTTCCTACTCGCATTAGAGAAACAGATCGAATTTTACGCGGGTTTAGGTGTAGATATGTTTAAGGACGCCATTTCAGTCCCCGGTGTGACGTTAAGATACCTCTTCAACACCATACCTAAAAACGTAGTCTTTTCTTTATGTGGTAAACGCGAGGCAGAGTTTCATAAAACACTTAGAGATAATATAGTGGGTGGCCCGAGCATAATCTTTCATCGCCACCATGAGAAGGACGAGACTCGAATCAGAGGTAATCCTGAAAACGTAGTAGAGAGTCTTAAAGGCTACGACGCAAACGCTCTGTATCTCTGGGCGTTGATGCAGAAAATGCCCACTGACTTTCCAATTATACGAAAAGTTGAGGACGGGTTTAGACAACGTAAAGTTAATTATTACGATCAGCAGAGTAGAGAGTGGTTGACGTGGGTAGCTCACAAACACAACATTGAGTTGCGAACTCAATACAACGGGGGTGAGGTACCACTGGGACCTCGTAGGATTAGAGTGGATGGCTTCTGTCAAAAGAGTAATAAAATCTGGCAGTATCATGGTTGTGTGTTTCATGGTCATATCTGTCACCTCACTGAAAAACACAAAGGTGTTAACCCTATAAACAAAAAACCCTTGTCCGAGCTATACGACAAGACCCGGGAAATTCGCGAATATTTAACCAATGACGTTGGAGTTGACGTGGTTGAGATGTGGGAATGTGAGTGGGAAGAGCTAAAGAAAACCGATAGCACAATTATTCCGTTTCTTAAACAAGCCCTCCCCAGATCAAAACCATCGTATACCCAGGAAAAATTACCACTAACCGTCGCGCAGATTTTGAAAGCTGTTAAAGACGAAACGCTGTTTGGTCTGGTAGAATGCGATATTCATGTCCCCGACTCTCTCAAGGAATATTTTAGCGAAATGACACCCATATTTAAAAACGTAGACGTGTGTAGAGACGATATAGGAGAGCTTATGAAGGAATACGCCGTGAAAAATAAATTATTGACGACCCCTAGACGTACCCTAATAGGTAGTTATATCGGGAAGAAAATTCTTTTGGCCACCCCCTTATTAAAATGGTACTTGGATCACGGTCTAGATGTAACCAACATCTACCAAGTGATCGAATACCACCCTGTTAGTTGTTTCAAACAATTTGGGGACACCGTATCCGACGCCAGACGAAAAGGGGATGTAGATGTGACGCAGTCCATTACGGGGGAGACCATGAAGTTGTTAGGAAATTCGGCGTACGGAAAAACGCTCACCGATAAAGCGAAACACTCGAACGTCGCGTACTGCGAGGGTGAGTCCGCTTCCAAGCTCGTTAACGACCCCCTATTTAAACATATGACAGATTTAGGAGTAGGGAATATATTCGAGGTGGAAATGTTAAAAAAGACGACGAGGTGGGACCTTCCGCTACAAATCGGCTACTTTGTATATCAATACGCCAAGCTACGGATGTTGCAATTTTATTACGATTTTTTAGACCGGTTCGTAGAGAGATCATACTTTCAGTTGTGTGAAATGGACACTGACAGTCTGTATTTGGCGTTAAGTAAACCTAGTTTAGCTGCCGCCGTTAGACCGTCTTTACTCGAAACTTTTTATAACGAGTACGATCAGTGGTTCCCCTCAGAGACCTGTAGCGTTCATCGGGAGGAGTTTGTTAGGAGTAAAGGTAAATTTAAGGTAGATTGTCGAGACTGCGAAAAAACAAAATTGTACCATAAACGTACCACGGGTTTATTTAAATTAGAGTACGAAGGGGATGGGATGGTGTCGTTATGTAGTAAAACATACCACTGTTTTGGAGATTACTCAAAAACTAGTACTAAAGGGCTTAGCAAACATCACAATAAACTAGACAAAGATATATTTATGAAGGTTCTCAAGACACAACAGGCGCAGGGAGGGAAAATGTGGGTTTTAAACGATATAAATCGAGTGTCTATACATATACACAGCACAGAAATTCTCTCTCCTATTTCTACATCAAACGCCGTGTGCACAACGACAATGTGACGACTTTCCCGTTAGGTATCTAGAGTATTTATGTATATTATTACAAAAAGTATGCAGTTTTTTTCTATTGTATATACATGTCACGTGGTACTGTCTCGTAAGAATAATATGGATACTATCAGTGTCCTTGGTGTACTACCAGTATACCTGTGTGTAAAACAGAAAAAAAAAAAAAAAAAAAACGAGTTACAACATCTATGACTTTCACACCTATACAATCCATTATATACGTACACATAAATGACAAATAGCACGAGGCATGTTTTGTAATTTATATATATTTTATTGATACAACACAACACAGATACTGCGTATGCAGTACATCTAGACACGACATAAAAACACAACATCTAAATGTTCAGCCTCAGTCTCTTTCTTCTTCTAAGATGACCAGGGACAAGCGTTGTTATTGGTTGAATCTTTTCAACGTTGTCAGTATCGTACACGGGAGTCCTGTAAGAACCATTATTTATCGAATAAGGTTCGTTGCATGCTGATGTAGATACTGGAAGTCTATGATCTGTCGTGGTCGATGGCTCGTTCGAGGGAAGAGGCTGTAGTTTTGTTGCATTAGCCTCGAGACGAGCACACTCGTCCAATAACTCGTCCTGCATAGCCACGAGCTGTTCGTTTCTACTAAGATGACCCGGAGATAGTGCTGGTATTGGCTGACTACTTTCGAAGTTGTCAGTATCGTAGAAAGGCGCCATGTAAAAGCCAGTATTTATGGAATATGGCTCGATACTCGGCGACGTGGATACTGGAAGTGTGTGATCTAGTCTGATGTCGGGTTCGTTCACTGTATGAGTTTCTGGTTTTATTGCAATGGCTTCGAGACGCTCATACTCGGCCAATAACTCGTCCTGCATAGACACGAGCTGTTCAAATTCTGAACGATTCAACGTGATCCCATACTTGGTGGGATATTTTAAATTCGATGTCCCGAAAAATTTTCGAATATGGATCATAGTCGACCCTCTGTATGAAGACACAGACGCTACTTTCAGCCCTGCAGCCAATGGTTTGACCATTTCACGATCTGCTGTAACGTAGACCCAGCTAGTGGGTACATCGACAACTGGTGCAGCCTCGACGTTTGTCAGCATCTTCTGTATCTCAGCACTGAGCGATGTGTGACTGGCGCTTTCTCACCCGCGACTTTTATAGCATAGGTCATATCCGGTTTAGTCCGGATTATTAAACACTAAAATTCGTGTCCAGACTTGTCTGCGATATTTTTAGCCACTGACGTCATTGCACTAGAAATTTTAAATTTTGCGCCACAAGCTTTGGTGCAAGTAGTCGATACACAATTCGATCGTTTATGTGTTGTCTGGTGGATGAGGTAAACGGCATTAAGACCCTTTGCATTGATCCTCCTCGTGTTTTAATCAGTAGAAAATACACAGAGTACAGTCCACACGCGTTACTAACAAGATCTTGTAACTGACGCGAGTTGTAGATGAGAGGTCTGTTCGAATTCCTCTCGATAAAATCTATGATCTCGGTATGTCTGGGAGAAAACCCGAAACTGTCGAAATACTCAAACTGCCCCATAGCGTTGAAGTAGAGGGCGACCCAGTGAGAGCCCGGTCTCCAACTAGGGTCGGTATTGATAACGAAGGATGCTGTTTTAGTTGGATCGATATAGCGTGGTAACCGATCGCGAGCCACTACGCTAACAATGGAACACCGTCTCACAAAAATGTCAGACATAAGTACGTTGAGAATATCTCTCGTATTCATTGTCGAAGTGTTTACGCTGTGTAATCTGTAAGAATCTGTCTCCTTTTAGAGATCTCCAGCATGGAGTCCAGTTCTGCGTAAACTAGGACCTGTATAGGATTAGGCGTGATCGTCGCAAATTTGAGCTCGATGGCGACGGGTCCTGATTTTGCCAGCTCAAATTGTTCGGCGTTCAAAAGACTAGGGCTGAGGTCGAATGCAAAAAGAGTGTAGGCGTTCTTGAAGCCGTTATAATCTATTCCGTTACCAGCGTCTGTTCCCACAAGACCCAACGCCAGCATGGACTTGAAGTAGGCGCGAGCGTACTGACCGCGGTCAAAATCGGTAGATAGAGGTTTACCCCAAATATTATGACCGGCGACCGTGACGTTTAAGTAAGTGAGGCCAAAGTTTTTAAAATTGAAGGGGTTGGTGTCGTAACTTCCATTAAATGCAGCCGAGTCCAGTAAGCCGAGGACTAGTCGCGTTGGTGTTTGAGTCAGGAAAAGGTTGTCTTGGGAATGAGATAACATACCTTTAGGAATGGCAAATGTTTTAATCAAAACTCTCTTCATGGGGTATCGCGCATTGCCTCGTAAGAGAGCCTTTTCGTGAGCCAGCGAAATGGCCGGATTAACTGAGGCTTTCCTCACCAACAGGGCGGCGTAGGTGATGACACTTTTATAACCGACAGTTTTGTCGTGAGCTATGATGTTAAATACGTCCTTTGAGGGGGTCAACTTAATTTTCACGTCAACCCTGTTTAGCATGTAACGCTCCTGAGCAAAAATATCAGAGTGAAGTCGCCCTATCATATCCAGCTCATGGCTACATCGGGCCAGATTTCGACGAGTTTTAAGACCTGTATTGGAGTCACCTTGGGTGTCATCCGCATGTTTGGGAGTATCGGTGTAGTAGAGCGCGCTCGTGAGATAACTTTTCTTAGATTCCTTGCTATGGTTGAGAGTGGCTTCTAGGTATGCTCGAAAAGGGTAGGTGTTTTCAGAAGCTGAAATCAAAGTATCGTTGAGAGATACGTCGACTTGCGAGATTAGACTGTGCAGAAAATAGTTCACAGGCGCAACTTCAACATCATTTGGTATATTTTCACCGTTGGACAGCGTGATTTTTGCTCTCATATGCAGATACGTGTTGGAAAAATCGATGTATTCGTCCGAATTTCCGCTGATGGAAAATTCTATAGGGGCCCCCGATGCCAGAGACGCCAAGGGGAAACTTCTACAAACTGGGCAGAATCAAGAGATGTCTGAGTCGGTGGAACGCTCAACAAATTTAGTCCAGAATGGAAACACTCGCAAGACTTGGGATGCACTAACGCCATATCGCTTAACAGAATATGTCCGAATAGTTTGTCCTCTTAGACTTCTTGGACGCGGAATGAGAGTGATCGCGTCGTTTCGTCGTTTTTATTCTTCTTGCCGGCATCCCAGGTGGAGCTGCTCGTCTTTTCCTTCTTCTACCGCTTCCGGTTTGTTGGCCTGTATCGCCACCGGCCAGATGACTGATGGCTCCCTGAATTAAACGCTGACCGGATTCCTTAGCTCTTTCTTTAAACGACTCTCCAATATTTCTTCCCGCCAATGCGTCTTGCGCGACTTGTAGTCCCGTGCCGACACCTTCTCTGAGTAATGCCTTACCTCCTGTTTTTAGCCACGGTAAAATTGCTCTTCCGATGCATCCGAAAAAACTTCCGATACCGCGCCCTCGCTGACTTCTACCTCCGACAAATACCGGGAGGCCGTGGCCGGCTTGATTAAAGCAACACTCTTCGTATAACTTAGCATTTCGATGAAGCGGCGTGTGTCTCACCATTATACCAGATCGAAGTGCTTCCGCGCTCTGAAATGTAACGTCAGTACCGACGTTCCGGATGTAAATGGGATCGCAACTCCCCTGTCGTTAGTTAAAAGAATTTCTAACCTGCTCAGGGGGACATAGAGCGGTTTGTCGTAGATGCAAAATATGGATGTGGTGGTTTTCTCCAAAACAGGAACTGCCCTCAGTAAGGGTACCAGAACATCCCCCACCACTCTAGGTGACACTAGATCGCAATAGACGTACACGTTTCTGGTTTGCGTTTCCAAATTTATTTCTTTCTCGCCGTGCAGGGCCACGTTAGCGTCTGTCACGCGATTCGATGGGAGGCTTAAGATACTTTTCAATTACTCGCTTATGGTAACCGAGTGTCCTTGGTCAAAGAGTTTAAGTATGGCCTTATTTTCGTTTTTTTTTATTAAAAAATCTCATTTTGATGGGTGGTGATTTTTCCAAAATCACTTTATTTAAAGCATCGATAAAGTTATCCGCTGTCTTGTATAACCCCGGCGCCAGTTCCATTGTTACTGCTGTGTTACTAGAGGTTTCGTAACGGATCCAGATATCGCCGGGTAGGACGTTGAAATGAGTGTTTGGAAATTGTATCTCGGCCAAACCGACTTCGTAGTTTGCATTCAGTTCGATAGTTTGAGGGAGTTTGACGAAAAAGTTTCCAGGACTATTTTCAGGATAAATTTGCATCGACGCGTTGCTAGGGGCTGTGATGTAAAAACTCATCTTCCTTGATTCACCGTCTCGTCTCTAGCTTGGGATTTGGAAGCATGTAACCCAGACAACTACTCAGGAGCGCGATACAAATCTTTCCGTTTTGACCCTCACCGTTTCCACCCGTCAGATTAAATAAAGCCACGCCGATTACGGCATATATAACGATCATTTGGCAGAGAAAAACGATTTCCATTCGCGGGAGCAGTTTACCGAAAACAGGCCAGAGAGAGGTTCTGCTATCGTGACTGGTCCCTTCGTCGTTCTTCGTTTCTTCTCGTTCAACTACCGTACTCAGAAAAGTTTGCACGTGTTCATCCCCCTCCATTTCGTCAGTCTCTGTATCTTGATACCTGCTCGCTCAAAATCCAAGTGTTAAATGCCGAGGTGTAACCGAACCATTTGACTAAGTACTGTTTTTTTCCACCAACTTTCCTCTCTTCTAAGATGGCTTCTATTCGATACACCCGTTTATCGCCGACTTTCTGAAGCTCTTCTGTATAAAACGACCCTTTCAACTCTTCACCAGAATCATCTTTCACAACGTAGGTTACCGGGTTAGTGTTTTTGTTTACACGACTGATTGTAAACAGTTCTTCCGTCCACGATGGTGTATACCCCTTTTTGAAATTAGCTCTGGCTTGGCTATCCTAACTCGATCACCTTCTTTATAACGGTTATTGATCGCCACTGACTGCCTATTGTCTCTCCCCGATAGTTTATTATACAACGTGTTCCAGACTTGTTCTTGATTGGCCAAATTTACGTGGACCGGCGCCATTTTAATGCTCCTGTGATACGAATTATTGTAGCTTCTGAGTAAGGCGGATAACGCATCCACATATCTCAATTTGTTCGTTTTCGTAAAAAATTTCCACATTTTCTCTTTTAACGTTCGGTTAAATCGTTCTACGATCGCTGCCTTTATATCCTCGTTCTCCGTTGTGAAGAAATGGACTCCATTTTCCTTGAGAAACTTTAGGAAAGTTTTGTTGACGAATTCGGATCCTTTGTCCGTTTGAAGATGTATCGGTTTGCGCTCGGCAAATATTTCGCTCACTGCCTCCACTAGATTTTTTGCGGTTTTCGACCGTATCGGAACTGCCCAAGCATACTTCGCAAAAACGTCGATACACGTAACGAGATACGAGAACGCGTCGTTGTATCTTCTTAATTGTCTCAGATCGATCAGATCAGCCTGGAACTGCTGATTCATACCACCCACGATGATGGGTCGTCTCTTAAATTTTCTAACAACGGGTTTGTGTAGAGTATAAGCATCCTGCAGACTCAGCCATTCTTTAATTTTTGCAGAGCTTAGTTGTGTACTACGCTGTAAACCACCCACACCCCCGTAGGCACCCGGTCGATTCGGATCGTAGTAACGGCTTCTTAAAATCTTATCTACTCGTTTGGCCATGACTCCCAGTTTGGTTTTGGAATTTTACTTTTTCTTCTTTTTCTGAGCCTGTACGTGCCCACAACTTCTTTATGAGTGACCGCTTTCGTTTTCGGCCTAGGCGCGCTTGGCGCTGACTGAGGAATTTTTTCGTCGACTTCGTCTTTAAGTACCGCGGTTGGTGGTGTTGTAATCGCGTCGGGGGATGGGGGTGCCTGTTTAATGTCCACTACGCCTAGAGGTTTGTGTCTGTACTGATCGAGACGTTGCAGATACCGTTGCAATGTCTGCTGATACAGTCTGGCTTTGTCGCGTGGTGACATGTCCTCTCTTTCCAGGACTCGTTGCATTTGCGTATCCAGATCTCCTAGGGTGTCTTTTAGTGACTCGGGTGGCGTATACGCGGGTTGGTGGTGATTTACAGACTCTAGCAGTCGAGGATCGATCAAAATAATTTTCTTTGCCATCGTTCACATGCCCAGAATACCGCTCAGGATACCCAGAACTGGTTTAATCAGAGCGCCGATAAAACCACCCTTTTGTAGAATCTGTTTTCTCTTTTTCACGGTCGTCTTTTTTTCGTGCGAGAATCCTCAGGTCGTGTTTATGGCGCTGCAACCGTCTCTTCTGAGCCGGCGTGAGCCGAACGTTACCTTTTAACACGTTGTGGCAACATTCGCACAGAGTTCTTATGAGATCAGGCGACGCTGTTTTCATCGCGGCCTTTACAGCTGGTGGTTTAGCCGAGCACAGAAAACGCAACATCTCTCCGTGTCTTTTGACCGACTCGCCCATGTTCCTTATTTTGGGATGTAGACTACCTGCTGTTCTTTAGGAAAAATATTGGTTCGGAGCCTTAGATGATCCGGCGTCTCTTGCCGAAGGTCAATTAATAAATACCCGTGTGGAGCCGATGTCGCGTCTTTAAAACTTTTTTGCACGTACGACACGCGCCCCGGGTACATTTGTTTGGCCAGATTCGTAATCTGAGACCCGTCTCTCGGGTTTTTAAACATAACTATGTAATGACTGTTGAGACTTATCGTCCGCTGTTCCTTGTTTTTGCTAAAGAGATTCTGTACTATATACACGACGCTTATATTTCTATGATGACTTCCCTTGGTAAATAGTTTCGTGACCCTATCGTCGGTTTCGTTCATCAGATCGTCTATGACCAACAGACGCGTCCTATCTCCTCGCCATTGGTCCATGTCGGGTAGCTCTTCGTTAAACTGAACACCCTTCATCGTATCGTACATCGATTGCCACTCGCCGTAACAGTAGATTATTTCCTCCGGAGCGGGTCTGACCATTTCTGACACGTGGTCGATAAATCTCCTAACAAACACACTTTTTCCGCATCCCGTCGGTCCTGCGACTAGCGCCGTAAACGGATGATTCCATGTTGGATCCATACCTACGACTGTCGCGAGGTAGATTTATGTCGTTATTTTATAACTTACGAACCTTATTTGATAACACGATACGCGTATCGAGACCATAAGTATTGTTGTTAACCTATGTCTTATTGTCTGCTAACCGCGTACCGAGACAGATCGCTCATTAGTTTACACAACTTGCTGCGTTTCGCGCTGGAGACAATAATCAATAACCTCACGCGCGAACAGAATTGATTGGGTCATTATGTGTCACGGTAGGAGAAAATGACTGTTCGTTAATACCGCCAGCAAGATTTGCCAATATATATATGTATGTATATATACCTACTTACGGTCCATATCTTAAATACGGGGCCCATTTACGTCCACGTAGATATAATAACTATTAACTTATTACTATTATATGTATATATATACTCACCATAACTATGAAATAACTAACGTATCACTACTCCCTAATATGGTAGTTTCACTTCCGGAGTGGGCGTGGTCTATAGCCGGACAACATACACACACACTAGTTCCTATTGGAAGTCACTTTGGCGGGAAAAACTGATGTCCATCACTCATGACTCAGTAATTATCCCTCAACCACCAACCCCTTCATGCACTATACATATATATCATTGCATCACTCTGGCTTGGCGCAGCTTGCCGCAGCTTGCCGCGGCTTGCCGTAGTCTCTATATAACTCCTGTACTCATAGGGTACTGGACTTCGTAGGGTATACCCTACTCTTTGGTCAACTAAAAAAGTAAGACCATTGTGTCCACGACCTACTACTACCATGTGCCGTCTGTGGTGTTAATGACCACAGACCAGGAGCCTCCAGTGTGATTGATACAACTGTTGCACCAAACACTTCATCAGCAGAACCATATCTATGGAATGTTAATCTGACATTGTTCTTGAACGATGTCCAAGTTAATGAGACATCAGAATCGTGTGGCGGCGGCTACAAGAAGGGAGCGGAGAACATCAAGTTCTGCTGCTATGGGGGAGACTTGCCTTGCTGTCCCAGAGTTGTCTTAAATGGAGTCACTGTAGTTGAAAACTTCTCCTCTTGTGTAAACTACACATTCGCATCTAAGAGTGAATCAGTGAAGGTCACAAAATCATATTCTCTCTGTGGTTTTGCTAACTACAGGTCATGTGGATTCTGTTGGATTGGAAATGACAAATTACCATCACTGTGTGTCTATATGTTTGGAATTGGAGTCATCAATGACGGCCTAACATCATCAAGTGCTATGACGATCATCATTTTCGGGAGGACGTGAGCTCCCATGGTGTATGGTGGATGGGCGGCAGGAACCATTGAAGGCTATGTCTGAAAAGTGTTCCTTCTTGCAGTTTCCTCATATTCCAGGTCCGGCTTGTTGCAGGAGCTACTGAGTTAAGTGCTCTGTGCACACCGTGAGCTGTGTGTCTCATCCGTTTTGATCCTGCTTCGATATCCCGCTTGTTTACGATGAATGATGATATCATGACAGGGAACAGTTGGCTGTGTTCACTTTCTGCGCGGTTTCGCCTTATGTCTTTTGGCGTGTGCTGAGACTGCTACGATGGGGACTACAGTTACCTTTCTTTGTTTGGGAGATGAGTTGGTGATTCGGATGATTCCACTGGCACGGGCGGTTGAGCAATTATGGATTTTAATTCGTTTGCTGTGATGCCGAGGCCTTCCATAACCAATAACCAATTACAAGAGAGAGATATATATGGCCCTTTTCGTCTTGTCAGACGGTCTAGTGGAGGCTATTGCGTATGGAAGGAAATTATCAGCCTAAGTAATTTAGGAGGGCAGCCTATGCCTTCTAACACCTTGTAGAGACCATCTCTGTTTACTGTGTCGAATGCCTTTGTGAGATCAACAAAGGCAATATAGAGCGGCATATTTTGTTCCCGACATTTTTCCTGCAGTTGTCTAAGAGTGAAGATCATATCTATGGTTGATCTCCCGGGTCTGAAACCGCATTGGGACTCGGGAAGCACCCGTTCTGCAAGTCTATGCAGGCGATTAAGTACGACTCTAGCAAAAGCTTTGCCTGTTGTGCTAAGGAGAGAAATGTCTCTGTAATTATTGCAGTCGCCCCTGTCTCCTTTATTCTTGTACAGCGTTATAATCTTGGCATTTCTCATATCATGAGGTATTTCTCCGTTTCTCCAGCATTTAATTAGCAGTTTGTATAGGTGTGGAAGTAGTACGCTTAGGTTGTCCTTTAGTACATCTGTGGGAATGTTGTCATTTTCTTCAGCTTTTCCTCTTGAGAGGGCATTTATAGCGTCAGCAAGTTCGTTCATAGTAGGCTCAACATCCAGTTCAAACATTAAGTCCAGGGCACATGGTCCTTACGTTCCATGTGCCAAGTTTAAACATTGGTAATTTCTTCCTCATTTCACTTTGCCTACTCTGCCTGGGCACAGGATATGGAGATAGTGCTTTACCCAGTCGCACTATCCCCCTCTCGACTTCGTTTCAAGGATTTCCGAAGGAGGGACAAAGTCCATACGTACGGAATTGAAAGAAGGTGCAGGGGATGCCAGAAAGACGATTAACGCCGTCCACTGCCTTAGGGTCCCTCCCTCCGGATTTTTACTCTGGGTGTACTCCCATAACCTTCGATACAAGAGATAAACAAATTAAAAAACACTGTATTCGAGTTCCGACGTAATGGATTTTCTTCAATATGGAATAATATTGAAACAAATCATTCTTCAGACAATGTAACAGAACCGCCACTAAAATGAAAAAATTGAGATGATGAGTTGACATGTAGGCAGCTATTTTACAGCATATTAGATAGAATGTTCATGGAAATAAATGACACATTTTCTAATTATGGAAAGTTTAATTTTACTCATCTTTTAGACTATAACACTTTTTAATATACAAAGATAATTTACCTAATGAGACACTGCACAAATTACTTCAATTCTATAACAATCACTTTGATCAAGTGCGGTTCTATCTAACTTTCGTTCGCTCTAAGTATTGTCTATATCTGCAATGTCGTTTCCTGTATAAATGTTACTGTCTTTTGTAATTCTTGCACTGGCCCCATATAGTTTTGTCTGTAGTGTTGTATCTATGGGTCAATGGATTTTCCTCAGTCTACTATATTCAGTGCAGTCTTGAAGTATGTGTTCAGCAGTCTGAGGCGCCGGTCCACATCTACAAGTAGCTGGGGTAAAAAAGAAAAGTAAAGTACCCCCGTCACGCCAAGTGGCTTATAGGGAATATGGTGTTAGTGACCATAAATTTTACAGACCTTCGGCACATGATTTTTGGGGTAATGTGGTCGGTATTAAGTAGTTGGGGTGCCGAGCGTGAATTTTGTATACATGTGACTATGGAGTCGATTGTGTCCTGTTTGAGGCGTATAATGATAACTTGTTCATATCTATTCATATTCTGAAAGGCATCCTGATTTGGGGCTTGTGGCCCTTTGATTGATTTGATTATCTGTTTCTTATGATGGGATGTAACCGGTGTATCTAGTTGTGTGCCTGTTGAACCTTCCTTTGCCAACTGATCTGCTTTCTCATTTCCTGGTATTCCACAGTGAGATGGGATCCACTGCAGGGCAACCCAGTGTGCTTGCAGAGTTCAGTAAATAAGGTCTGCAGATGTGGTAATTTTCTGGATTGTAGTGCCTGGAGTACTGGTCTTGCATCTGTCAAAAAAACCACAGGCTGCGTGCTAAGATTACTGTTCAGCAGTTTTTCTACTCCCAATTTTATTGCTTGTATTTCTGCATCATAATTGTGACAATATTTCCTTGTTGCTATTTTATTCATATCCCTAGTGTTATTTGGGTACTCTATATATGCACCTGCTCCCCCATTCGTTATTGCACTCTGTGCTGATCCATCTGTGTACACACGAATCCATAGGTCTTTGGGTATTCTTCATCCAGGAAACTGAGAGTTATTGTTTTTCGCTGTAGACTATATTCTGTTCCTCTTTGTAAACTATTCCTTTCACTTCTGTCCGTATTTGTATTGATAATCCTGATTCCTCTGTCCAGGGAGTCTTTTCTGGTATGGGCAGTAAGGGGTTAACAACTCTTGGCACGTCTGGTGTTTGTCTACTAATACGCTTGGCTTGGTGGATAAAACTGCTTCTCTTAAGTCGTCCCAATGCAAGATTTTGGAATCGGTCCTTCATTGGATGTCTCGGCATGCATGCACATTTTTCTGCCTGTATCAGCACCTTTGTGTCCCTCCGTTCTCTCAGTGCTGGTATCCTCCAGAATGTCTCCATCTCCAATATTGGTGTTGATTTCATTGCTCATGTGATGACCCTAAGTGCCTGGTTTTGTACTTTATCCAGTTCTTGCAGTGTGGTGTTTGATGCTGGCCACCATGCAGATGATTCATATTCTAAATGTGGGCGTATACTCTGTTGGTAAACTTTACTGAGTATTTTCCCACTCGCACCCCACGTGGTTTCACACATCTTTCTTAGTATAGGAGTTAAGGCAAAGAAATGCAAATGAATGCATAAAAATGCGAAGCTGCAGTAAGACTGAATCTATCTATCTATCTATCTATCTATTGACCTTTCGAGCCGTAACCGGCCCATAGGGCGTAGACCAAGATACACCTTCTCCTATATGAATTTTTGTTCTAGCAGTTTTCTTTTAAAGATATTTTATCAAATCTCGCCATCTGTCTCTGTTCTGTGCAAGCAGTTCTATCTCATTGAGGGAGCCGATTCCTGCTGCTCTTGCCTCTCTCATCAATGTTCTTCTCAGTGTCTCCCTGGGTCTTCCTCTTTTTCTTTTACCTGTTGTTTCCCATATGAGGGCTTGCTTTGCTATTCGATTATTATCTCTTCTCATCACATGTCCAACGTATGACCATCGTCTTTTCTTTATTACTGAAGATATTAGTGGTTGATTGGCGATTTCTCTAATTTCCTCGTTTGTTTTGAATTCGTTCCATTCTATACCAAGTATTTTCCTTAGACATTTATTTTCGAATGCGTTCAACTTTGTTTCTATATCTCTTGTTGTTTTCCAGCTTTCACACGCATACGTAAGGGTTGATAGTACATTTGATTTGAATAGCCTAAGTTTTGTGTTTGTGCTAATGAGTTTTGATTTCCACAACTTTTCAAGGCTTCTGAAAGACATTGCTGCTTTAGCCAGTCTGATTCTAATTTCTTTGCTCGTATCCCCTTCTCGATCAATGTGACTTCCAAGATAGATGAAGTGATCGATCTCTTCTACTGGTTTGTTTTCCATGTATATTTTGTCACTTGTTGGAATTAAACTTTTCATGACTTTAGTCTTTTCATGATTGACCTCAAGCCCAATTTTGCTGGCTATTGATGATAGTTCATTTGTGTTTTCCTGCATCGTTTTTATCTGATTGCTGATGAGAACTATGTCATCAGCAAAGTCCAGGTCCTCCAAATGGTCTCCTTGTATCCATTCGATGCCTTTATTACCAGTGCAGCATTTCTTCATTATGAAGTCCATAACAATTCCAAATAACAAGGGCGATAAAATACATCCTTGTTTAACCCCAGTTTCTATTGGGAAACATTCGCTCAGTCCTTCCTCTGTTCGAACTGCACATGTGTAACCATCATACATGTCTTTGATAATATTTATGATTTTTGATGGTAAGCCATATTGCTTCAGAATTTTCCACAAAGAATCTCTATGAATACTATCAAATGCTTTTTTGAAGTCGATGAAGTTAAGTACAAAAGGTTTTTGCTTTTCAATGTGTTCCTCCAATATAAGTCGTAGAGTGAAAATGTGGTCTGAATACGAGGAAAAATTAAAAAATACAAAAAATGGTATGTTAGAAGCTTTACGTGATAAGTGGACGACACAGACTAAACGACGTTTCGGCCCAATAGGCCTTCAGCAGGAACAAACAAGAAAAACACACACACAAAACTAATAACGAAACATTAAAACAAAAATATTCGAAATATGTTAAAGAAAATAAACTAAAAATGTCTATCCTGTGTGTATGAAAATGAAATGGTAACAAAAGTGTGGCTGTCGTGAATGTGTAGAAATGTGCAAAAATGTGCGCAAATGCACAAATTACGCCATGCTATTTATAGCTCTTCTCCTATAGTCCCTTATGAGACACTTCGGTGTTTTCCTCTATACCTTTTTTCTGTGCTCCTTACCCCTCATTGGTTTTTATTGTACCCCACTCTCAGACATCTCACTCTTACCGCCTTTTGAGCACCTGTCATACTGTTCTATTCTTTCTCCTTTGTGTTTGCACACTGACCCCTGTGTGAACTCCTCTGGTTCGGTGTGCATTTGCGCATATTTTTGCACATTTCTACACATTCACGACAGCCACACTTTTGTTACCATTTCCTTTTCATACACACAGGATAGACATTTTTAGTTTATTTTCTTTAACATATTTCGAATATTTTTGTTTTAGTGTTTCGTTATTAGTTTTGTGTGTGTGTTTTTCTTGTTTGTTCCTGCTGAAGGCCTATTGGGCCGAAACGTCGTTTAGTCTGTGTCGTCCACATATCACGTAAAGCTTCTAACATACCATTTTTTTATTTTTTTATTTTTCTTAGTATAGTCAATTTCCTCCGTGCTTTTTGGGTTGCCTTATTTATCTGCTGTTTCCAAGATAGTTTGTTATCAAATGTAACTCCGAGATACGTAGCTTGTATGTCTTCTTTCACAGGCTCATTGTTTATGTAGATAGCTCCTGCTTTTTGTGTTTGAGAGAGAGTGAAAAATGTAGTACTTTTGTCTTTATTGATGCTGATATTGATTTGTTTATGAGTTAAGTGCATTCATAGCTCTTTGCAACAATTTGGAGGCCACTGTTGCATACTCCTCTGTGCACCACATTATCAGGTCATGTGCATACATTGCCACTTTGATACCATGTGGTAGTTCAGTAACTAGGTCATTGATGTAGACTAGAAAAAGTGTTGGAGATAGTACCCCTCCCTGTGGGATGCCCTGGCGCAGTAAGACCTTCTTACTCTTAAGACCATCCAGTTGCACTCTGGCTCTCCTATTATGCAGGCATACTTTGATCCATTTGTACATCCTGCCATTTACTCCATAATTTCTCAGTTTCTTCAAAAGCCCTTCCTTCCATACCTTATCAAATGCTTTCTTTAGGTCTATCCATGCTGCTAGTACCAGTTTCTTTTCTGGAAACGCATCCTCAATTTCCTGGGAAAGATAAGTTGTCTGAACTTCGGTAGAGTAACACTGTCTAAAGCCTGTTTGTTGTGGGACAAGGAGATTTTCACTTTCCAGGTACCACTGCAGTCTGAGATTGATTATACGTTCCATTGTTTTACACAAACAGCTTGTAAGGCTGATTGGTCTATAGCTGGATGTCGCTGAACCATCTTTTCCTGGCTTTAGTAATGGTATCATAATTGCTTCTCTCCATGCCTGTGGCACTCTACCTGTGGTCCAGCAAATGTTGTAGATCTGCAGTAGTTTTGCTTTAGCTGCAGTTCCCAAGTTCTTAAATCATTTCATTGGACACTCCATCACTGCCTGGTGACTTTTTTCATTTTTAATTTGGATATTGTCAGCTCTCGCTCTCTTTGTGTAATGGGTATTTCCATGACTTCATGTGCGGTCTCTTCTTGTCTTGCATTTTGTTGTTTTAAACGGGTCTCTTGTCGTTTCTCTAGGCTAATTTCAATATTATTGTCATTTGCAAAGGAGTCTGCAAAGTGATTTGCTGCATGCTTACCTGTTAGGATGTTTCCATCCTTCTTCAGTGTAATTTTGATGATGTTCCTTTCTGTACCCTCATCATTCAGCTGTTTTACAAGCTTCCACACTTTTCTTATGTCTCGTTCAAGATTGAAGGACTCTGTTTTCTCTTTCTAGCTTCTCCGTCTGGCTTGTAGTTTAGCTCATTGAAATTTGGCTTTAGCATGCTGATAGTTATTGTGGTGTTCCTGGCAAGGGTTATTTTCTGATTGCTTTCCAGATGTTTCCATGTCATTGTGTAGTTGCTCTAGTTCACTACTCCAGTATGGTTTGTAATGTTTCCGTGCCCCTCTAGGTATTGTTTCACTGGCAGCTTGTATTATTAGTCTACTGAATTCATCAACTATTTTGTTGATGTTTCTGTCTGTATTTAGATCTTTAGTCAGTACACTGGTGTAATGGTGATACATTTTCCAGTCTGCCTTTTTGTAATTCCATCTGGAGAGAGTGCTGACGGCCTCATTTTGCACAACTAAAAAGACTGGTCGGTGGTCGCTGCCTCCAAGTTGTTTCCCAACAATACATGTGATGTTCCAATCCAGGTCTGGTGAATGGAAAGCAAGGTCTGGTGTAGATGTGATATGCCATGATCTGGAGTAGAATGTTGGTGGATCTGTTGTCTGGTTTAATAGTATAAGCCCATTGTCATCCTGCCAATTTTCAAGTTCTTCACCTCTCTTGTCCAAATGCTCATAGCCCCAGCTCTGTGAATGGCTGTTAAAGTCTCCACATACAATTATTCTTTCTTTTAATGTAATTGTGTCTAGTGCTAGTGGTCGGTCACTCGGACAGTAGTAGTTAAGAAGATGAAAGTCTGTAATTTCTGTCCTGAGGTGCAGTTTTTGATATTCCGCCCCATCCATATACACTTCAATCTGACATGCATTGATGTTGTTATTTACAAGTGTCAATTTTTCGCCCTTTTGTATGTTTTTTTCTGTTAGATCGGTAGCACTGGTATCCCCTAATCTTCAAGTCTATGCCGTTGTTTAGATGGGTTGCCTGCAAACAGCATATGCTTACTTGTTCTTCATGCAGGATATTTTCTAATTCTATCTTTTTACTGTACCCATCTCATTTGCTGTTAATGCCTTCAGCATTCCAGCGCATTATTTTGAGTGGTCTTATTTTGGATTGGCCAGTAGCTCTATTCTCTCGCCCCCTGACTCCACAGATCGGTTGAGAAGGGCATCCAGTAATAGAGATTGTGCCCTTTCGAGGCTGAGGGCCCGGCGCTGCACCTGCTTGAGTGTCAATCACAGAGCGAGTGCCATATCGATTTGCAGTTATAGACATACTTCCCATTGGCGTGAGTGCGTGGTATCCTGATTGTTGTAGTGCGTCTTTTGGCTAGTTGCCTCCGACTTCAGCACTTAAACTTGCTAGAGCAGACTGTGGTCTTGCTCGGGTATAAGAAGGCCTGTCCAGTCTTGGTTTTCAGTCCCTGGTGACTCTTAAGCCCCATCCCCACAACAAGGAGCTGACATTGATGAGGATCCTATGCGATTAAAAAATGAACTAAGTGCCATATACTCAGCAGAAATCTATGATTTCTCAAGCAAACCAATTCACGAAATTCTCACTACCATATATCAAACCCAATTATGTGAAATAATTCCGAAGGTATTCAAATTGGCGACATTTATAGTAACAATACCAGCTACATCAGCATCTGTATGAAGAAATTTTTCTGCTCTCAAGAGAATCAAATCTTATTGTTGCTCAACTCAGACACAATAATGATTATCTAGCTTGACATTAATGTCTATTGAGAAATCATTCCTTCAGAATCTTAGAAACCAACCCAACAGTACTTTCAATGACAAAGTCATCGAGACATTTTCGTCCCAAACAAGACAGATAGAATTTACATATAAATAAGTCATCATCATCATCATCATCAAATACCGGGCCTGCTAGCGTTCGTGATCATGTCTCTCCACAACTTTCGATCTCGACAGTGATTTATAATTTCTGTTGTTGACCTTCTGCCAAGCCATTCTCTTAAGCTGTCTGGTATTTTTTCTCTTTGCTTCCCTCTATCGCTTCGTCCCTCAATTTTTCCAGTTGTTACAATGTGTTCCAGTTGTTCTCTTCTCACCAAAAATGATGATTGTTTCTTCCTAAATAAAATAAGTAAGTAATTTAAAATGTAGTGATGTCATTAGCAAATATTACTTCATGATAGCCTACTGAATACAACGTATGTGTTTATTATGTCAGCGGTAGCCCAGACCCCAAAACCAATATACGCCACTGATATAAATATTTAAAAGTATGTAAATGGTCAATACTGTAGATAAAAATAAGGTGACTTGAGTGTTATATAAGGATAATGACCTTAAATGTTGGATGAACACAGCGACCGTTAAATTCTCCTAGACAGTGACATGATTGGCAATCATCTCGCATTTATTTAATGATATTCTGGGTGCGATCTAAAGGAAAACAGAAATCTGCTGCCAAAATATAATGTATACGCCGAGACACGATCAGTCACACGCAACGCAACCACGCATAGACTTCTGCACTCATAACGCAGAACTTGACATGAGAAAGCGAAGTAAAAGCTAATAATGGTGGCACACTGCTGGTAATTATAGATAGATTTGAGACGACTCGTCTCTGGGCTAAGCAATGGTACTGGAATTATTGATGTTTCACGCGGTTCGATGATTTCTTAAGATATCTAGTATGATGTGGTGTATGACCACTGTAGAGCAAAGGGTAGTTCTCTGAAATACTAAAGTCAAGCTATCCACTATAAGCCACATCGACAGATACACAAATCGGGAGGTTATGTTATTGCATAGCCTTTATCTCTATGCATAACTGGCAATCAAACCACGTGACACCCTAAGGTTAATCTTTATCTCACAAAAAGGTGAGAGTTAGACTAACGAACTTGTCTACTTTTGTTTGAAACCTACAGAATCATTTTTACCGATGACAGTATGTTAGTCTAACTCTTAACTTTTTCAGTCACGTCTAATTATAAGCGTGGCAGGTGACGGTGGTTCTCTTCCTCCTTTGACCATGTTCGAGACGCATGTAACCACCACACGATCCACTGTCATGCTGGAAGTTGGACATGAAGACAGTTTTCTTTCAGCTACTGCTGAGATTGAAGTTCACTTAGCTGCAATCTCACAGCTCCGCAATGGCGCTGGACTCGAGTTGTTGTAAACATCTGTTTACTTTTAGACCCTGAACATTTGATTGTGACAGGAAAATAAACGAGCTGCTAATTAGGTTGGAACTGCTGCGTTGGATGGAGGACGTATTATATATCGAGCTTTACGCCAAGGAGTAGGGTGTCGTTTTTTTCAAAACGATGTGGATCACGTTGCCAAAAGGCAATCGGTTGTTGGATAAACGGATGATGAAACTAACAGTTGTTGTTCTTTTTTAACACATAATCTACGTGTTGGTTGAAAGCAAGAGTTCAATCAAATTATATTCCGAAACACAGTGTTTTTCTGAATCATCACAACAGTTTTTAAACCCACTTTTACAACTATTGTAGGTGTGATGACAATATGCTTGCTCTGAGACTGAAGTTGCAGTTATATTCATCGGGTTCACCCGTCCTCCTTTCTCACAGCAACCTCTAAATAACCGGGCAAGTTCAGTCTGGCGTTCGCGCACATTGTGTCCCCTATCTCTACCTTCGCGGTAGACCAAAAAGCGTAAGCGTAGGAAAGTATGCTCTTTATATGCTTAGTTGACTCGCCTGTTAATTAAAAAAAACTTAGGTGTTGAAAAGTAGTGGGTTAAAGTCAAATCATTAGTCATGTGTCATCATCAGACCCGTGGCTAGTTTGGTGCAGCATCAGGGTCTCATGTATTTTGTGAGGACGGAGTCCATAGCTAATTACTTTCTTTATATTTTTTGCCCATGGCCTGTCAGACTCAAGTATACATGTGTTGATGATCTTATGGATGGTCAGCAGATAACCATATGAAAAGACGATTAGAGGCCACAGTAGATGGGATTTATCAGAAGGTTTTTGAGAGTTCCCTGGGTAACTAAAAACACCAACGAGAAAATTCTCAAAGAGGCCAACACAAAAAGGGGGCTCTTAATGAACAGCCGAAAGAAACAATCAACATTTTTTCGGGCACATCATGAACAATAGGAAAGTTTTAATACTTGGGTTCAACTGACAAAATAGAGAGAAAGAAAGATCGAGGACGCACTGAGAGAAGAAGCTAGATAGTTTGGTGTCATGGCATGGAAAACACACAACTGAAATTAATAAGTTGCACTGTGGACAGACACATATAGCAGAGCATGATGATTGCCTGCTCCAGTCGATATGGTACATAATGATTATGGTCCTATCACTGAATTCCTTACACTCCTAGATTTCCATGATGAAGTCTTTTTCATGATCGTTAACCAAATTTGACACTTAGGACATGTATCCTCTACCTGGAAGGAGACCTCTACATACCATACCTTGACCCAAAAAATTACAAAAAGGCTCCCATGAATTATAGACCCCATCATCCTCCTCCAATGTGTAGGAAAACTGCAGGAGAAGATGATCAAAAGAAGGTTAATCTGAAACATGAGAACCAACTCACTCCAACACACATATGGTCCAGGTAAAACAGAAGCTAAGATAACATATCTCATACAAAACATAGAACGTCACGACATCGGTCTCAGCGATGGTATCTCGTTATTCTTTCGCGACCAAAACTACAAACTCTAATCAAAAAATCGAGAGGCCGAGGCATGTCGAAATTACAAATTGCTTTCTCTCGAAACTAATAACAACATCACAAAGGTTTTCACATGTGTCATACACATTAGCTCAGTGTTATTGGTTATTGGTTATTGGTTATGGAAGGCCTCGGTTTCACAGCAAACGAATTAAAATCCATAATTGCTCAACCGCCCGTGCCAGTGGAATCATCTCAGTGTGTCAATTAGCTCAGTGTGTCGACATCCACGACATCTTGATCGATCGCACCTACGACAAAGTGTCGACTACAAGAGCAAATTCTTTTTCGAACGTGTCCCTGCCATTATAACGTAGTGTACAACATCTCTCAGGTCGACAACATGAATTTTTACATGCTCACCACCACAAACTTTGTTGTCAGCAACAAAAACAACAATTTCTGTCATGTCGATAACATGTTCACCCAGACATCACAGTGTTTCGACAAACCATCATAATTTTCACTTGTGTCATCGATAGCACAACCGGGGACAAAGTTGTAAGTTTAAATTTTTTTTAGATTGCAGAGGATAGTGCCCCGATGGCTATGGAAGGAGGCAGGAAGACGGCTCCTGTCAAGGATCTCATGGAGGTTGCGATCACGTTTAGTGGCATCTAATGGGGGGGGGGGGGAAGAGGGAATGGTCAAAGAAGAGTAGTAGTGAAGTTCAAGCGGACAATGGGGAGGTAGCGTTGAATTATTCAGATCACCGCGTAGTAGTGTGGGAGAGGACTATATTTCACCCTACTTGCCCAACGACAACTTGCGTAATCTCGACAAGCAAATGCAGAATATTCTCAACTGCGAGAAACCAGCCCCGTGAGACAATGTGAGACTATTATTATACTTTACAGCGTTTTATGAATCGTCTCGATCAACACAAACACAGACCACTGTGATTAGTGGTCATCAAATACCTCTAACCTCGGTCGAGTTATCATCTACTTCATCATCGTCCCTAGTACATAAAGAAAAAGTTGTCGAGAAACAACCCACAAAATCGCTCGAAGAGAAAAGAAGTTAGCTGTTGTCAGCAGCTCATGAATACCACAAGAAACCGATAATTTCGTAGTCTTAAAAGAAAAAAGGGTAATCTTTCGGTCAAAAATGGAAAGAATGGAGAGCAAAAAAAAAATAGTCAAGAAGAAGTTAAGAAAGTACTGCTGCAAAGCGAATCTACATGGAGCATAGGAGGAGCAGACGGGTTGGTTAGTATTTCCAAACTAGATTTAAAAAAACTGTTAATGAGTGATTGAGATACTTCATGATACTTATGTAACAGTGAGGGGGGGGGGGGTGAGAATGGGTAACAATAACATGAATGAGTGATTCAGATAAACGTGGACATTTCACAGAGGAGAGAATAATGGAATCAGCTCAGTTAGAATAACAAATTCTCGGGATTTTGAGAGGGTTCAGTAAGAGGGGAAGATCATGTAAGAAGGTTGGGGATTGGTTGAAGATGGAAGATATAGTTGAATCGCAAGGTTTGGGGAAGATTTTACTCATACGGTTGACCTGGGAGCAGGGTCGCCGGAAGGCAGTAGTCATTATGGCTTACCAACCATCAATTGTGTCGTGTTAAGTGTTCATGTTAATTATGTGTGAACTAAGAGTTCAGCCATTGATTTGTGTCGGTTGGACAGTTGAAGTCTTAATGTGAGGACGTGCGAGCCAGGAGCTGGCTAAATAATTCAGCTTCGGTTGAAAAGATGAGTATTTTTCATATTCATTATGCGTGAGCAAGGAGATCGCTGACTAATGCCGCTTTAACGGAGAGCTGAATATTCTATATAAATTATTTGTGAGCCAGAGTTCAGTCTTATGGTTAAAATCAAGACAGGATGTTTACGTAAGGGACAGAGTTTGAGTTATACAGTAAGAGGAGGGTTTCAGTGTGATCCATGGGAGTGCTAGAATGGATGAGGCACAAGTGTAATGAACGGTGCCTATAATATGTTTAATGTGTGTGAGCAGCCGAGCCCTGAGCAAGTCGCTGGTTTTGTCCACTTTGTGGTGTTACTGGTCAGATGAACTGTGAATAAACTCAGTCCTATTTTATGAGTGAACAATTTTGGGTCAGTCATTTCGTCAGTGTTCGTGGTTATGATCGTTATGGTGAAGAACGAATAGTAGGGTTACGGAGAATTCTGGGGGTCTGGACGTCTGCATGGCTGTCCATCGGTAAAACAGCGCGAGGTACAGGTATACGGAGATCAAAAGGGGAAGCTCAGCATTAGTTTCCTGACCATTCTTGGGCTGCTGTTCAATCAAGTAAGAAGTAGTCAGGCAGGGAGCAAATCGCGAGTCCATCCATCCAGCAAGGCTGTCAGGGAGAAGACCGACAGTCAGTGCAGTCGGCGACTTGCGTCAACGAGGACATTGATTGGTGTCCAGTGAGAGAGCGTGGCTCGTCACTAACAACGTTATTGTCAGTTTATGTCATCAGTGTGTGTAGACTAAAAAAAGGCGCAGTGTGAAGGAAACAAATGGAATCGTGACCTACACCGTAACCTGTCGAGGATAGGTGGGCATGACCAAGGCTACATAAAGACAGTGTGTCGCAGTGACTAAAGAACAGTGTTTATTTTCTTCCTGAAGAAGTGTGCCAGGGGAGTACACGACTACAAGGTCAAGATAGAAGACGAGCAATTAAATAGCAGTTCAAGTAAAAGAATGTTGTGAAACGTTTATATGGCTTGTTGCTTTTGTGTTGAATTGTTTCCACAGGGCAACTGATATTTAGTTAGAAGATAAAAGAATGAGGGATATGTAAAGAGTGTAAGAGATATCACGATCGTGTGTGTCCAGTAAATTTGTTTTTGAGCTAGTGAAGTAGGAAGGCAGTGAGTAAGGGAAGGGGAGATTGATAGATAAGGAAAAGAAACAGCGGATTAGTAAAGTAAGATTGTAACAGACGGGACACACATGGTGATGATATCACAGAATGATAACTTGTGACAATAAGATTAGGAACATGATTAATTGTGTTGAATTCAGGAATTGTTATAATATGTTTAAATATGCATTTGTTTTGTGTAGATTCTATATGATGAAATATTATTATGGTTGTAATAACAGAGTGGAAGTTGTGGGTGACAACAGGAGTCACACTCATAATTTTATAGGGACTGAATTCAGAAATTCTAATCAAATATCGGATATGAATTATGGTGTATGCAATGGGGAATTTATCTATAGGGTAAGAAGGGAGTGTTTGTGTTACTGACAACGAGTAAGGACGACAGAAGAAATGGAAGGAGTGAGTCAGGAGGTGTATATGTGGCAAGCCATGCATATGATGGGGGGACAGGCTATAGAAAAATTAGGGAGTAGTTTACAAATGCAGGAAGTGACAAGGAGGATTCTGGTATTTGCATGCGAAGTAGATAAAATTAACGAATGGACAAATGCCTTAGAGTATTGGGGGGGGAGGGGGGGGAGTAGACAATTGACACAATCAGAATGGAAGGACATAACATTAGTAACGAGTCAGGTGGTGTAGGAAACTGCATTAGACGAAGGATAGAAGAGGTTGAAGATGAAACATACCATGAGTTTAGAGAAAAAATTAAAAAATAGAAATAATTGGTATGTAAGAAGCATTACGTGAAAAGTGGACGACACAGACTAAACGACGTTTCGGCCCAGTAGGCCTTCGTTAAGAGTTAAGAGCATATTTGGCAAAGAGATATGCCAAATATAAGGACGCACAGCATGCTGTTATGAAATTAAAGTCGATTCAGCAACAGAATAGTGAGTCAGTACAAGAATATGGAGAAAAGGTGTAGAGGTGGCGAAACAGGGATTTGGACAAGGAATCGATACTGAGCAGGTAAATAAGTTGTTGGTAGCAACATTTATAGCTGGTTTAAGAAACAGAGGTTTAAAGTTGCAGTTGGCGAGGAGAGAACCGACAACGTTGTCACAAGTTAAAAAGTGCAGCCATAGAGGAGGAGAGTATTAGTAAAAGATTTGAGGAAGACCAGCAGCAGGGTAAAGAAGAGGTATATAGGCAAGGTAGACAGGAAAATCCAATGGAGATAGACCATATGAGGCAAAGTGATAATTAGTATAACTATTGAGAGGTGGTACATGGCATCCAAGAAACAGGGAGATGCGATAGGTGCAGTCGAATGGGACACATTGCGAGCTAGTGTCGGGCAGGAAATTACCCACAAGAAAATAGAGGAAGATATCAAATGGCGGGAAACTCCTGGTGTGTTCAAAAATACAGGTGGTTTTAAGCACAGATGGGATAAGGCCTGACCGGTTTGGAATGTATGGAAGAAGGGAAGACCCATGTTTGTGTATATTGCAGGTCGAGAATCAAAGTTTTAGGGCAATAATAAACACAGGAGCAAGTGTCAGTGTTATTACGGAGAGTGCTTACGGGTCCATAAGAGGAAAAGATAAGTTATATAGAACAAACAATAGCCTAGAATCCATAAATGGGCAATTGCTAGAGGTGGTACGAAAAAGATGTTAGAATTTAAAATGGCGAAATACACGAGGTAAGTGTTTATGGTAGTAAAAGGGATGAATAGAGTGATGGTGTTGGGGAGAGACTGGATGAATAGGAATAGGGTAATAGTAAATTATAAGACACAGAGATAGGGGATACGGAAGTACAAATGGAAGATGACATACATATAATTACATTGGCAAGGGCAAAAGACGATGCAATTCTGAAACCCCATAGGGTGCATTTCACACTTGCAAAAATGAGAAAGAACGATTACATAAAATCAGGGACAACGGTAGAGACGACAAGAGCCAAGACCGAAATAATGGAGGAGCCAAATATAAAAGTAATAGATGGCATTGTCAGAATAGGGAGCAACAACGTTTTTCCAGTTATGTTGATAAATTATTCAGGAAGAACGGTGAGAATAAAGAAAGGCAAAGTAATAGCACAAATACAGATACCACGTCTATGGATAATAACGACGTATACAAGTAATGAAGCAAGGAGTAAGACTCAATGTCATAGGAATATGCAGTGGAATGAGAGAGAGAGAGAGGAAACATAGAAACAGTTTTCGTACATGGAGAACAGACAAGAGGAGGAGTCAAATATAGACGATAAGAAGAAGAGAGAGACAAGTAGTAAAGGAGGAAGATACTAATCCGACATGGATAGATATAGAGGAGGAATACTGCAAAGAGCAATAGAGGATATTGCTAATGGCCAAAGATTTTGTATATAGCGGTGAAGTGTACATATAGGAGAAGAGGAGAGACGTCAAGATGTCTTACTTAATAAGACAAGAGGAAAAAAAGTGTAAAGGCGGGATTGTTAATCCAATGGCGGTGCACTACACAGGGGATATGTTGCAGGATGTAACATAAGATACACTGCGGAATGCAATGAGTGTACATATGGATGGACAGTGACGTCAAAATGTAAATAAGAGTTGAGAGGTGTAGTGGGGAGATAGCCAATCCAGAAGGGATAGGCTACACAGAGGACCTATTGAACAGACAATAGGGAGACACATTGCAGAATGCAATGAGTGTACATATAGCGGGCCTAGAGCAGTAACGTAGAGTTCGGGGAGAAGCTATGAAGAAATATTCTGAAAATAATAGATATTTAAAAAGAGGGAGATGATGTAGGACTAGACTAGTTTAGTGACCAAACAATGGATTATCGGAAATAGATGGGTGACTGAGGCCTAGTCTGCGGGTTCTATAGTGTCTAGTATCATAACCTTTGGACAATGCTGACGGCATAAACTGATGGAGACGCTACATCAAGAGAGAGGAAATAACTTCACAGCAAAATAGATGAGGGTGAAATATACTTAGAAGGGGATAGATAGAAGAAAGAGGTCTCTGATGGGGACACTATAAGTCGTAGAAAAGATAGAGAAATGACGAGGCTAAACGGGCCGTCCTCTGTCAGAAAACAGAAGATATAGTACATAGAAGAGATAGAGTAGGGGGGAGGCTAAATAGGCCGTGCGATGGAGAAGTGGGAAAGAGAGGCTAATGTAACATAGAAGAGAAAAGTAATACATAATGGAGTTTAGTGAGGGAGAAGGGTAACAAGTAGTAATGGGATAAGTAGAACATAGGGATATTTCACAAAACTGAAGTAGTATGGACAGGAGGTGAAGGGTAAATAAAGTAGGAGTGTGAGGGTAGAGTGGTTTGATGGTGCGCTTTAGTCGTTAGGTTAGATAAACGACTAAAATGGATTGGGGGCAAGTGTAACAGTGGAGGGGGGGGGGTGAAAATGGGTAACAATAACTTGAGTGAGTGATTCAGGAAACGTGGACGTTTCACAGGGAAGCTAGTGAGGGAATCAGCTCAGTTAGAATAACGAATTCTCGGGATTTACAAGGTATGGGGCAGATTTTACTCATACGGTAGGCCTGTGAGCAGGGTCACCGGAAGGGGTTGCCATTATGGCTTATCAACCTTCAATTGTGTCGTATTAAGTGTTCATGTTAATCATGCGTGATCTAAGAGTTCAGTCATTGATCAGTGTTAGTTGGACAGTTGAAGTCGTAATGTGAGAATGTGTGAGCAAGGAGCTTGCTATCTGATTCAGCTTTAGTTGAAAAGCTGAGTAATTTTCATATTTATCATGTGTGAGCAAGGAGTTCGCTGACTGATGCAGCTTTAGTGGAGAACTGAATATTCCATATAAATTATGTGTGAGCCAGAGTTCAGTTTATGGTTAAAATCAAGACAGTTAGGGCGTAGGGGATAGAGTTTGAGTTATCCAGTAAGAGGAGGGTTTCAGTGTGATCCATGGGAGTGCTAGAATGGATGAGGCACAAGTGTAATGAACGGTGCCTATAATATATTTAATGTGTGTGGGCAGCTGAGCGCTGAGCAAGTCGCTGGTTTTGTCTATTTTGTGGTGTTACTGGTCAGATGAACTGTGATTAAACTCAGTCCTATTTTATGAGTGAACAATTTTGGGTCAGTCATTTCGTCAGTGTTTGTGGTTATGATCGTTATAGTGAAGAACGAATAGTAGGGAGAATTCTGGGGGTCTGGACGTCTGCATGTCCGTCCATCGGCGAAACAGCGCTAAGTGCAGCTGTACGGAGATCAAAAAGGGAAGCTCAGCATTAGTTTCCTGGCCACTCTTAGGCTGCTGTTCCATCTAGTAAGAAGTAGTCAGGCAGGGACGCAAGTCGCGAGTCCATCCTTCCAGCAAGGCTGTAAGGGAGGAAACCGATCGTCAGTGCAGCCGGTGACCAGCGTCAACGCGGACATTGATTGGCGTCCAGTGAGGGAGCGTGGCTCGTCACTAACAACGTTATCGTCAGTTTATGTCATCAGTGTGTGTTGACTAAAAAAAGGCGCAGTGTGAAGGGATACACTTATACTCTTCAGAAACCGATTTTGTAAAAAAAAATACAAGTAGTGTTACGATATCGAGTGGTGTCAATCAGCAGTTCCAAGCTAATCTGATAGACATGCCGCTATTTTACTAGTTGTTATAATATATTCCAGCCAAATATATATATCGAATTATAAATACAGAGGATGAAAATCCTCTGAGGATGAAGAAGAAAACGTGAAAGCAGCAGTGCTGCGGGAGCCAGATAGGGAGGGTGAGGTGGATACGATAACAGCGAAACGTATTGGTATTGTTATATATTTGGTTTTGGCGAAGGCTTTGGTTATTCTCCGGGTACTCGATTCCTTGCCTTGAAATCGTCTTCGTCTGTCAGATGGGGATTATATACACCGTTGTCTGCTGGCGTATCGTTATTCAGTCTGGCTTGTGGAAACGAGGATGACACTACCAAGACATGGATTGATTTGGTGAGCATTTGTCTGTGAAACATGCTCTCTAATCCCAAAATAGAGAGCAAGCAATTAGTTTCAATGGGACGTTACACGGCAGTACCTTGACCTCGATATACCCCGATAATTATCCTAGTAACTTCTTTGTTAAAGTTACCCCAGACAACTGAGATAAACCCGCAGAATGAAGCGGGTCTGATGAAATTCATTTTCCAAACGTTACATCAATGTGCTCCCAGGTGAGGTTTGATTGGAATATTTTCCACTGCAAAGAAAGATTATGGTGGAGGATGTCGAACTTAATTAACCCGTTAAATTTACGAACAGTAAGTGGACTCACAGGAGGAATCTGAGACGAACGAGTTGAAGAGGTTGAATCTCGATGCTTTTCACAGGACAGTGAATATATTTAATGCTGTTAGTGACCATTTAATTAATATATATGTAATTTACTCCTGAGGAACCACACACGAAAGATGAGTAGGCACCATGTTAGATAGAGAAAGAAGCAAAACAGTGAAAGGGTTTTGACCAGTCTCATTTGGAATTCTGCTAATAAAAATGAGAGTTAGACCAATGGATATAAATATAATTCTCTCTCTCTCTCTCTCTCTCTCTCTCTCTCTCTCTCTCTCTCTGCGATTAAGACTCAATCAGAGTAGGATTCCAGACTCTCTCATGAAGTCAGCTGTATGTTTAAGCGGATCGATTGCCCCATATAGTTTTTCTTCCAGGGGGGTGGGTGTGGACCACATTGCTCTTCTCAGGTCTGTGTACTGGGGACAATCATGTAGAACATGTTTTGTAGTCATAATGTCCAGTGTACAGTGGCATAGGCTGGTTGTACCTATTTTGAATTTGGTGAATATGTTATTTCTCATTATATTGTGGCCAGTGCGTAGGCGAAGTATGATGACTTTATCCCTCCTTGATAATTGTTGGTATCCGTCACTCTCGTTATGCTTTGGGTGTTCTCGTTTCCATTTTTCATGGAACTGACCCTTGAGGATGGATTTGGCTTCATCATAGCGGATGGTTCTCTTGTGGTAATTTTCCTCCATTTTTAGCTAATTTGTCTGCGCGTTCGTTCCCGTGTATATTACAATGTGATGGTATCCACTGAATGACTATTCTCTGGAAGTTATTGCATAGTTGGTCCAGGGTTGTTCTCAAGTCATCTCGGTCATTGCTCTTGGGGCTTTTTAGAGCTGATAGTACTGACAGTGCATCAGTCAGAATCACAATTTATTGTGCATGTTATTTTTGTGTTGTGTAGCCAGTGTTGCAGCATCTCTAATGGTCTCAGTTTCTGCTTTAAAGTTGTTTGAAAATTTTCCAGTAGCTATTGACTTGGTGATCTCGTCTGGTTATTCAGCGCCAAGAACACACCTCCCCCTCCATTTCTGGTGTCATTTGTAGCAGAGCAATCTGTGTATATGTGGGCCCAAGAGTCCTGTGGGTACGTGTATGTGTTTTTCTGCTACATGTTTTCTTTCTGTGTCTGATTGGGTGCCTTTTTTGTGGTTCCTGTTATATTTTCCGTAAGTTCAGGTATTTTATGTTTTCCATGTGAGACATATCAGATGGGCCCAAGGGTTTCGATATTGTTTGGGAAAGTACTGGGTCTCCAGTAATTAGTTCATTGGCAATTGCAGCGAAGTTGCTCCTCTTTAGTCGTGCAATTCCGGAACCAGTTATTCTTTGGTGCATGGAGTGGCTAAGGAGCCTTCTATATTTCTCCATTGTTACAATACTTAAGTGACCCATCTGTCATCTAAGGGTTGTAAACCTGTTACTGTTTCTAGAGTCTTGATAGGTGTAGATTTCAAAGAACCAGTGATGATACGGGCAGCTTGGTTCTGTATTCTGTTAATTTTGCTAAGGTGTGATTTGGAAGCCATAGCACAGGCTGTGACTCCATACTCTAGAACTGGTCTGACTCTTCCTACGTATAGTCTTTTCAAAATATTGATGTCTTTCCTCCAGTACGTTCCTGCCCATTTCTTCATAATTTTTGTTCATTTTCTGGCTTTTTTGCTTGCTCTGTCTATCTGATTTTTCCACGTCATTCTGCGATTCATGGTGGCGCCAAGATATGTTGGGTTTTGTTCAATAGGGAGTGTATGGTCTTTTATTTTCAAGTTTGCAGAAAGTGTGTTTCTTGATAGGCTGAAAATTGTATATGTAGTTTTTTATTTCGTTTATTCGTAAGAACCAGGTGTTCGTCCATTTTTCAAGTTCACCTAGGGCATCTTGCATCCTGGGTCTAGCCACCGATATACTTTCCTCGGTAGCCCATAACGCTAGATGATCTGCGTATATTGCTGAGTTGCTGGGTGTATTCTTGGTAGAATGTCCATAACGATGTCATTTTTGAAAATTAAAAAAAAGTGTTGGGGACAAGACTCCGCCTTGGGGGACACCTTGTTCGATACAGACCTTCTTACTTAGTTGACCTTGAACTTGTACTCTGGCCGTTCTATCCCAGAAGGAATTGAAAGACCCAATTGTATAAACGACCATGGATGCCAAGTCTAAAAACCTTGTTCTTTAATCCCTCTCGCCATACCCTATAAAAAACATTCTCCATGTCGACCCACACTGCCAGTGTGTGTTTCTTTTCTTGTAGAGCATCCTCTATTTCCTGTGCAATGTTGGTGACCAGGTCTTCAGTTGATCTGTGCTGACGGAAGCCACTTTTTTGTGGTAAGATTTGTTGTTTTGTCTCCAAATGCCACATAAGTCTTCTGTTAACCAGCCTTTCCATGAGTTTACTCAGGCAGCTCAGTAGGCTAATTGGTCTATAGCTACTTGGGTCTAGTGGGTCTTTTTCACGCTTGAGGATGGGCATCATAATAGCTTCTTTCCAGATTGCCGGCACATGACCTCTCTTCCAGCTAGCATTTATTATCCTTAGAAGCTGGCTCTTGGGTTTCTGTCTCAGATTTAGGAGCATTTCGTTGGAGATTCCATCTTTACCAGGGGAACTTTTGAGCTTCAATCCTTTGAGGGCAACATCTAATTTAGTTGGGGTAAAGATGGTCGTCTGATGCTCTTCTGGTGCTGAAGGCATGTGTTTTGCATCTTGGTTTTCCCGCCTTGCAGCTTTCTGTTTGTCTATTGGAATGTTTATTCTACTAATGTTTTGTAAGTCTCTATAGATTTGTTGCCCTTTTTCCGGTGAGGATGTTCTGATTGTGTGCTAATGATATTGGAGGTCGGCAGTTGTTTTCGTCGCTCAGAGCTTTCGCAAATTTCCATAGTTTATGACCATTTTTGTCTAGATTAAGGTTCTCTGTTTTGTCTATCCAGCTCTGTCTTGTTGATATCATGATCTCACGTCTGTATTTGGCCGAGGCTGCTTTGTAGGCAATGTTGCTCTCTGTGCTGTGTGATGTTTCAACTAGTTCTCTGGCATAGTCTAGTTCCTCTTCTAGTCTTTGTTTTTCCTTGCTCCAGTATGGCTTGTAGTTTCTTCGTGCTCCTGTATGAATGGATTCTTTAGCAGCTCTCAGGATTCCATTTGTTAACCGCTCTATCATATTATTGATCTTCGTTTCGTGGGTGTTGATAGGCGCAGTATATGCATCAGTGAGCCTTGCAAACTTTGCCCAATCTGCTCTCTTATAGTTCCAGCATGGAAGAGGTATTTGCAACTCCTATTTGTGAGCAAGATCCACTGAAAGTTTGACTGGTCTATGGTCACTATCTCCAAGTTGGTTCAGCACTTTTCTGGTTATTTTGAAAGATATGTCTCCAGCTGCAAATGCTAGGTCGGGAGTGGAAGTTGTTTTCCATCTTCTTGAGTAGAAGGTTGGGGGATTCTCCCTAGAGTTTATGAGGAATAATGTGAAACATGCTCTCTAATCCCAAAATAGAGAGCAAGCAATGAGTTTCAATGGGACGTTACACGGCAGTACCTTGACCTCGATATACCCTGATAATTATCCTAGTAACTTCTTTGTTAAAGTTACCCCAGACAACTGAGATAAACCCGCAGAATGAAGCGGGTCTGATGAAATTCATTTTCCAAACAGTTACATCAATGTGCTCCCAGGTGAGGTTTGATTGGAATATTTTCCACTGCAAAGAAAGTTTATGGTGGAGGATGTCGAACTTAATTAACCCGTTAAATTTACGAACAGTAAGTGGACTCACAGGAGGAATTTGAGACGAACGAGTTGATGAGGCTGAATCTCGATGCTTTTCACAGGACAGTGAATATATTTAATGCTGTTAGTGACAATTTAATTAATATATATGTAATTTACTCCTGAGAAACCACACACGAAATATGAGTAGGCATCATGTTAGATAGAGAAAGAAGCAAAACAGTGAAAGGGTTTTGACCAGTATCATATAGAATTCTGCTAATAAAAATGAGAGTTAGACCAATGGATATAAATATAATTCTCTCTCTCTCTCTCTCTGCGATCAAGACTCAATCAGAGTAGGATTCCAGACTCTCTCATGAAGTCAGCTGTATGTTTAAGCGGATCGATTGTCCCATATAGTTTTTCTTCCAGGGAGGTGGGTGTGGACCACATTGCTCTTCTCAGGTCTGTGTACTGGGGACAATCATGTAGAACATGTTTTGTAGTCATAATGTCCAGTGTACAGTGGCATAGGCTGGTTGTACCTATTTTGAATTTGGTGAACATGTTATTTCTCATTCTATTGTGGCCAGTGCGTAGGCGAAGTATGATGACTTTATCCCTCCTTGATAATTGTTGGTATCCGTCACTCTCGTTATGCTTTGGGTGTTCTCGTTTCCATTTTTCATGGAACTGACCCTTGAGGATGGATTTGGCTTCATCATAACTGAGCGGATGGTTCTATTGTTGTAATTTTCCTCCATTTTTAGCTAATTTGTCTGCGCGTTCGTTCCCGTGTATATTACAATGTGATGGTATCCACTGAATGACTATTCTCTGGAAGTTATTGCATAGTTGGTCCAGGGTTGTTCTCAAGTCATCTAGGTCATTGCTCTTGGGGCTTTTTAGAGCTGATAGTACTGACAGTGCATTAGTCAGAATCACCAATTTATTGTGCATGTTATTTTTGTGTTGTGTAGCCAGTGTTGCAGCATCTCTAATGGTCTCAGTTTCTGCTTTAAAGTTGTTTGAAAATTTTCCAGTAGCTATTGACTTGGTGATCTCGTCCTGGTTATTCAGCGCCAAGAACACACCTCCCCCTCCATTTCTGGTGTCATTTGTAGCAGAGCAATCTGTGTATATGTGGGCCCAAGAGTCCTGTGGGTACGTGTATGTGTTTTTCTGCTACATGTTTTCTTTCTGTGTCTGATTGGGTGCCTTTTTTGTGGTTCCTGTTATATTTTCCTTAAGTTCAGGTATTTTATGTTTTCCATGTGAGACATATCAGATGGGCCCAAGGGTTTCGATATTGTTTGGGAAAGTACTGGGTCTCCAGTAATTAGTTCATTGGCAATTGCAGCGAAGTTGCTCCTCTTTAGTCGCACAATTCCGGAACCAGTTATTCTTTGGTGCATGGAGTGGCTAAGGAGCCTTCTATATTTCTCCATTGTTACAATACTTAAGTGACCCATCTGTCATCTAAGGGTTGTAAACCTGTTACTGTTTCTAGAGTCTTGATAGGTGTAGATTTCAAAGAACCAGTGATGATACGGGCAGCTTGGTTCTGTATTCTGTTAATTTTGCTAAGGTGTGATTTGGAAGCCATAGCACAGGCTGTGACTCCATACTCTAGAACTGGTCTGACTCTTCCTACGTATAGTCTTTTCAAAATATTGAAATATAGCGATTCATGGTGGCGCCAAGATATGTTGGGTTTTGTTCAATAGGGAGTGTATGGTCTTTTATCTTCAAGTTTGCAGAAAGTGTGTTTCTTGATAGGCTGAAAATTGTATATGTAGTTTTTTTTCGTTTATTCGTAAGAACCAGGTGTTCGTCCATTTTTCAAGTTCACCTAGGGCATCTTGCATCCTGGGTCTAGCCACCGATATACTTTCCTCGGTAGCCCATAACGCAGATGATCTGCGTATATTGCTGAGTTGCTGAGTGTATTCTTGGTAGAATGTCCATAACGATGTCATTTTTGAAAATTAAAAAGAGTGTTGGGGACAAGACTCCGCCTTGGGGGACACCTTGTTCGATACAGACCTTCTTACTTAGTTGACCTTGAACTTGTACTCTGGCCGTTCTATCCCAGAAGGAATTGAAAGACCCAATTGTATAAACGACCATGGATGCCAAGTCTAAAAACCTTGTTCTTTAATCCCTCTCGCCATACCCTATCAAAAGCCTTCTCCATGTCGACCCACACTGCCAGTGTGTGTTTCTTTTCTTGTAGAGCATCCTCTATTTCCTGTGCAATGTTGGTGACCAGGTCTTCAGTTGATCTGTGCTGACGGAAGCCACTTTTTTGTGGTAAGATTTGTTGTTTTGTCTCCAAATGCCACATACGTCTTCTGTTAACCAGCCTTTCCATGAGTTTACTCAGGCAGCTCAGTAGGCTAATTGGTATATAGCTACTTGGGTATAGTGGGTCTTTTCCACGCTTGAGGATGGGCACCATAATAGCTTCTTTCCAGATTGCCGGCACATGACCTCTCTTCCAGCTAGCATTTATTATCCTTAGAAGCTGGCTCTTGGCTTTCTGTCTCAGATTTAGGAGCATTTCGTTGGAGATTCCATCTTTACCAGGGGAACTTTTGGGCTTCAATCCTTTGAGGGCAACATCTAATTTAGTTGGGGTAAAGATGGTCGTCTGATGCTCTTCTGGTGCTGAAGGCATGTGTTTTGCATCTTGGTTTTCCCGCCTTGCAGCTTTCTGTTTGTCTATTGGAATGTTTATTCTACTAATGTTTTGTAAGTCTCTATAGATTTGTTGCCCTTTTTCCGGTGAGGATGTTCTGATTGTGTGCTAATGATATTGGAGGTCGGCAGTTGTTTTCGTCGCTCAGAGCTTTCGCAAATTTCCATAGTTTATGACCATTTTTGTCTAGATTAAGGTCTCTGTTTTGTCTATCCAGCTCTGTCTTGTTGATATCATGATCTCACGTCTGTATTTGGCCGAGGCTGCTTTGTAGGCAATGTTGCTCTCTGTGCTGTGTGATGTTTCAACTAGTTCTCTGGCATAGTCTAGTTCCTCTTCTAGTCTTTGTTTTTCCTTGCTCCAGTATGGCTTGTAGTTTCTTCGTGCTCCTGTATGAATGGATTCTTTAGCAGCTCTCAGGATTCCATTTGTTAACCGCTCTATCATATTATTGATCTTCATTTCGTGGGTGTTGATAGGCGCAGTATATGCATCAGTGAGCCTTGCAAACTTTGCCCAATCTGCTCTCTTATAGTTCCAGCATGGAAGAGGTATTTGCAACTCCTATTTGTGAGCAAGATCCACTGAAAGTTTGACTGGTCTATGGTCACTATCTCCAAGTTGGTTCAGCACTTTTCTGGTTAGTTTGAAAGATATGTCTCCAGCTGCAAATGCTAGGTCGAGAGTGGAAGTTGTTTTCCATCTTCTTGGGTAGAAGGTTGGGGGATTCTCCCTAGAGTTTATGGGGAATAGGTTGTTGTCTATTTCCCATTCTTCCACATCTTCACCTCGACTCTTTATATCCCCATCTTTCAGAGTGGCTGTTAAAGTCTCCTACTACCAGACACTTTGATGGCGTTATTTCCATTGACTCCAGCTTCAGTAATTTGTCATTTGGACAGTATATATTAAATATCCTTATACTAGCAGAGTTAATGTATAGGTCTGTACCAATGATGTCTGCCTCTCCGTTTGTGACTACATATATCAGTTTTGCTGGGTGGAATTTTTAATAAGTATAAGAATTCCACCCTTGTGACCATCCTTGTCTTGTCTAAATGTTTGGTAGCCCCTGATCATAAATCTGTGCTGAGGGTTAAAATGAGTTTCCTGGATGCAGGCAACGTCTCCTCCTCTGCTAGTCTGATTGTTAGAGCTTGTTTTTTGTGGTATATGCCCTCTGCATTCCAGTGTATTATATTCAGCTGTTTCTTGAAGCCTTTCCGGTCAGCGGTAGTTTCTATCATAATTAGAGTCTGTTAGATCCAGTCTGATTGATACTTGTTAAAACGTTGCAATGTGTTCTGCGCCAGTGGTCCAGTGCATCCGATTTCAGCCAGCATTTTATTCAGGTTTGCTTTCCTTTGATTGTCCCCAATCTTCCTGCAAGGCAGCAGATTGTCTTTTCTGTAGGGGGATTCTGCCCTTAGATGGTCGACCCTCCCAGGTTTACGAACACCATCTGCCCAAGATTGATGTAGTAATTAGTTGGTGATTTGACCATCACCATCATACATCAAACAACAGATTATAAGACCCTCCTAACTATCACGAACTTCCGGGAGTATCGCCGATGCTGACAAGTCATGTTATGACAAGTATTTTAAACTAAACGTTCTACCAGATATATACGAATATATGATGAAACATGTAATTTACTATTTGGATAGTTTGTCAAAGAAGGTGTTGATCTCCTCCTACGTTAGTGGACGCATGGTTGTTTACTAATTTGGTTCATTTAAGACAGCGTCCACAAGAGTCAGAGTGAAATGAATCTCTATTGTCGCCAACCTTCGATGCATTGAGAAAGAACGACAAGATTGTGTTCTGAGCTTATACTCCAGGCATTGTGCTAGTAAAAGCTAAACTATAACTATTTATAGATTGGGCAAAGACACATGAAATGATTATAGGTGGTTCAAACAACACCCTAAGCGACTATGGACATGGCAAAGCCCAGACAAAAAAGTTCAAAGTCAAATTGATTTTATACTGTACAGAGAAGATTCAGGAATGGACTAAAACAAGGCCAGGAGAAGATTGCAATATTGACCACGTACCAGTAGTTGGAAAGATAAGAATAAAACTGCGGAAAACATGAAAATCCCCAAGAAATATGAAATTAGAACTAGATATGTTTAGAGTAGATAGACAGATGAGTGATAAGTATAGTACAATAGTACAAAATAGATATAATGCTATTGAGAAAACACAGGACATCGAGGAGCAGTGGGAGATGCTCAAAGAATTGATTAAACAAACATCAAAAGAAGTAATACCAGTGACTAAAAGAAACAACATAAAGAAATGGACCATAGAATAAATATTAAAACTAATGGACGAATAATGAAAACATAAGAAAGAAGAGCGGACATACACAATATTGCACAAAAAGATCCAAAACAAATGCAGAGAATCAAAGGAAGGATGGTTAAAGCAGAAATATGAAGAAACGGAAAAAAAACAACAAAAGAAGGACTCACAATTTCTGCACAATCAAGTAAATGAATTAACAGGAAGAAACAGTCAAAGTTTCAGGATGTGTGAAATCAAAGGGAGGAAATATAATAATGAGACAGGAGAAGACAATGGAAAGATGGACAGAATATATCAGTCAACTCTATGATGATGAAAGACCAGAGTTAAAGAAATCAAACAAAGACACAGGGCCACCAGCAATGCAGAATGAAGTGGAGAACGCAATTCAACACATGAAAAGAGGCAAAGCTCCAGGTCCCGACAATATAACAATTGAAGAGATTAATGCATTAGGAGAGCTGGGAGTAAAAGTCATAACAAAACAACTCAATGACATATATAACACTGGAAACATACCTGAAGACGTACTAAAATCTATCTTTATAGCCATACATAGCAGAAGTCAGGCGCCACTGATTGTGAAGACCATCGCACTATTAGTCTCATGAGCATATGACGAAAATATTACCAAGAATCATCACGAGACGTGTAATAAGCAAAATAAAACCAGAAATAAGTGAGGAACAATGTGGATTTGTGGAAGGAAAAGGTACCAATAATGCAATATACATCTTAAGAACATTGATAGAAAGATCTATAGAGGTAAAGAAAGATCTATATAAGTGCTTTATAGACTACACAAAAGCATTTGACAAAGTAAAGCATATGGAAATAATCAATATGCTGGAGAAATTAAACATTGATGGTAAGGATCTGCGAATCATAAAAAACATGTACTGGCAACAAACAGCAACTATACGAATTAACCAAACAGGACAATTTAAGTTTATAAAACAAGGAGTCAGATAAGGCTGTGTTCTGTCACCGGATTTCTTTTCACATTCTATTGACCTTTCTAGCCGTAGCCGACCCATAGGGCGTAGACCAAGATACTCCCTCTCTTATCTGAATTTTTGTTCTAGCAGTTTTCAATTCTTTTAAAGATATTTTATCAAATCTCGCCATTTGTCTCTGTTCTGTGCAAGCAGCTCTATCAATCCACATCAGGGCACCAATTTTGGGTTTGATTTTCTCGTGGCTAAGAGACCTCTTTGTGTGTTGCTATTAAAACTAGAACAAATACTGGTGTATTTACGTGACCAAATATCATAACCTTGTTATGTCTTATTAACACATAAGTGAGCTGCCATCTGTGATTAGTAATCAAGAGACAGAACTTTGTATGTTATGGTCGGTCAACCCCAACTCTCTAGCTACCTACTCCGACAGCTACGGGACCTTAAACTCCAGTATGGCTTGAGACGTGTACGTATTGTCGTGACCAGCCACTCTCAAATTATATCCCACTTTGACACCATACAACAATAATCCTGTCCCAACTTCAGATCTTCACCACGAACTTTCGTGGCTCTCCGTCTTATCCACCACTTCAACCGATTACTCTATGACTTTTTGTCCTCTCTGAAAAAAAGTAAAATCTCAAACCTCCGACCTCACCCTCTCCCACTTCCATCACCCTAGACTGTCTCTGACTCCAAATCCCGCGTCGTATGTATCCCGCCCGACTTGCATATTTTTTTACCACGGATGCTCTCTTCTCAGCAAGGGTTTTAAATTTGTCCCTCTTCGCCCCTCAAGTGACTCACAATCTCTCCTACGGAACGTTTACGAATACTACAGACGACTACGGCTAAGTTTAATTTCTATCTTCATCCTAACTCTTACGCTCAACCTTAACTTGATGACGAATTTGTCCGTTTATTCTCTTGTAAAAATGACTGACTCCTTCCGCAGGCCAATCGCAGGCTTTGAACCTGTTTATTAGTACAACCTCCCGGACTTTAAGGCACTCAATTCCCCTAGACTTCGACAATCGAATCTCAGCCCGAGGAATACCAAGCCCTCCATGATCTTAGCCACCGCGAGGACATTTGAAGCAGGGAGGTAACAGTGATACGGAGAAGACGAGAAAATTGGAGTGAGGTAGTAGAGGTCAAGGTTAGAGAATGGTTGAGGGTAAAATAGAAGCAGGGGGAAACTCATGGTCCACGTGAAGCGTCTGAACAAATCATGAGGCATGAGAACTGTAAGGAATGTAGGAACGGGGGTAGATGTAAAATGAATTATGATTGGCGGGACAAAGAATAGGTGGGCAAAGTCATTCTTAATGGGGTGATGGTTCAATCCGGATGACTGTATGTTGTGTTACAGCCGACACCGGGAACAACGAGAGTTGGTTTCGGTCATTTTTCGATAGCAGGTTAGTTGGTGTGTGGCCGTTGAACTGGTCAGATGTATTTCAAGGAGAAGTGATAGGATAGGTGGTGTAGTGTAACAATAGGATAAGGTGGCCATGGTAGCGCCGCGGATGAATTAGCAAGTATGAGTTAGCCCAACAAGTCATGTTAGCTAGCAGTAGACATTTGAAGAGACATTATTGAAGTAGTTAGTAGCTACAGCCATTTACAGAGATTTGTTAGAATTGTGAGTGTTCTCACCACTATTAGGCTTCGTGTAAGTCGTGAAGAGACATTATTGAAGTAGTTAGTAGCTATAACCATTCCAAGAGACTTTGTTAGATTGTGAGTATCTCTCACCAACTTAAGCTTCTGGCGGAGCAATGAATACAAAATGGCATGCTAAGGGGCAGCTACGTTCAATTCAGGGACAGTACAGTAGATGTCATCATAAAGATGTCAGGCTTGTGTAGAATCGACGGGAGTAACATCGCTGAGTATACCGGGACACGATCTACAGGCCAAAGTTGTCATCCAAGGAAAGAGAGTTCATCGCGGCGACAATGCTGGCAGTAACCTGCTATATCAGGTAAGGGCTCGACTGGTCAGTTGAGTAATGCAGTCGACGTTGTCATGTTCAGTGCAAGTGGGTTGGTATCCAGGGTGTTCTGTCTAGGCAAGTCCAAGGCGTGTTAAGACAGTTGCCTGTGCAGGGCGGACCGCCCAGAGTGGGGTGAGGGCTCATATCTTAACGAGCCTTCACAGCGTCAACAGGATTCCAGTTCTGATGCACGAGGGCTCAGATCTCGACAAGCTTCACAGCATCAGAAAGATCAACAGTTACGGTGCAAAGAAATAGAGAAAAAGACCCGTTACAACTGGGCTGTGACCAGCGCTAGGTCACATTCAGACAGAATACAGCATCAACAAAGCGCCGACAATTACAAGGATCATCAAAGAAGTGCCGTGTTAAATGGATAATTAAGGAGTGAAAGGAGTGTAGAAGAGTATTAAAGTGATAAGTATTTAAAAAAGGAATGAGTAGTGTGAAAAGTGTGTCCACAGGTGTGAAAATAGAAAAGGAGGAAAGAAGTGTGGCAAGGAAAGTTATCACAGTCGTGTGTCAGCCAATTTTTTCTTAGATAGAATAGGAGAAGTAACTATTGAATAAAGGAAGAGGGAGAGAAGATAGGGAAAGAAGTAGGATTATAACATTGGGCACTCATGGCTGGGATACGGTGAGACTGAGGTATTTTTGTTGAAAATGATATGAAGAAGATGTTGTAAACAAAATGCTTGTAATACACTGTATAATTTGAATGAATATTACAATGTAAACAAATTGAGTAAGTTAAAAAAAAGTACCCCCGTCACGCCAAGTGGCGTATAGGAAAATATGGTGTTAGTGACCCTATATTTTACAGACCATCAGCATTGATTTTTGGGGTAATGTGGTCGGTATTACGCCCGTGCTGCTTTACTTTCCCAGAAAAAATCCGGTACCCATTAAGGCTGGGTTAACCCGGAAGCCGTCGGTTAGGATCGAACCCTACCCCTTGTTCTTTGTAGTCCAGTTCACTAGCCACTGAGCTATCGCGGTCCTAAACAAATTGAGTGCAAAATGTTAAACAAGTGATGAACAAAAGTATTAAGGTTAGGGACATAGGATACAAAGTGTGGAACAGTAGTGTGAGAAGTTCACAGGGGATCGGACACTGAAAAAAGAGGAATAACAAAATTGTGTGGATTAGGGTAGTGGGAGTATAAAGTAGTGGTCAGGTACAGTGAAGATAACAGGGTATTACGAGAAAGGGGTAGATAAAACAGAGGCGTAGACGAAGATGGAGGGAATGACCCAGGAGGGATATATATGGCAAGCCATGCAGAAGATGGGGTAAGTGGTGGAGAGGTTAGGAAATAATCTACACATGCAATAAATAACAAAAAGAGTTCCGATGTTTCTGGGAGAGCCAGAGAATTTAATGAGTGTGTACACGCCATGGAATTATGGGGAAAGAGTAAACAGCTAGGGCAAACAGAATAGAAAGAATTAGCAGTAGCTATTAGTCAGGGTGGAGTAGCGAATTGTGTGAGAAGGATAGAAGAGATGAAAGAAGAGTCGTGGCAGGAATTTAAAACATACTTAGCAAAGAGGTATAGAAAATTCAAAGATGAGCAACATGCCACCATGGAACTGACAGGGGCACAGCAAGGGAGGAACGAAACAATACATGAATATGGAGAGATGATAAGACAAATGGCAGAGCAAGGTTTTGGAACAGGATTAGAGACAGAACAGGTCAGTAAGTTATTGATAGCAACATTCATAGCGGGGATAAGAGATAAAGGACTGAAGGTAATGTTAACAAAAAAGTTATTTGCAACAATTTCACAAGTAATAAATGCAGCGATAGAAGAAGAAGGTATAACAAAGAGATTTGAGCTGGAACAGGGACAAGATAGAGAAGCGAATACGGGGGGTAGACAAGAAAGCCCCATGGAGATAGATCACATGAGGCAAATAAGGGAACAACAGAGAGATACACAATTGGTAAATGTCATTCAAGAGACATGGAGGTGTTACAGGTGTGGGAGGATAGGACACATTATGAGGCAATGTAGAGAAACGATTAGTAGATAGGGAAGAGAAATAAGATATCAAGGAGCGGGAGACATAGACAGTACTCAAAGAGGCAGGCGATTTTGAGAACAGAAAAAAAGCCTGATCAATTTGGAAGAGGATTTCGTGGCAAGGCGCTGTGCCACTGAGTACGGGTTCGATCCTGCCTTGGTACATATTTTTTCTGTTGTTGATTATTTGTCATTTTTTCCAAAGTGCTGTAAACTTCTTCCTCTGAATTGATTCATCAATTTGGAAGATACGGGATAAGGGAGGATCCATGTTCTTGCATAATACAGATAGATAAGCAGAAGTGTATGGCTATTATAGACTTCGGGGCGAGTGTGAGTGTGATAAAGGAAAGTGCATATAGGTCAATAAAAGGGAAGGAGACGATGTATAGGACAAAGAACAAACTGGAATCCATAAGTGGGAAGCTGTTAGAGGTAGTAGGAGAAACATGGATACATATGAAAATAGGAAAATGTAGAGTTGAACAAAGGTTTAGGGTAGTTAGAGGGATGAACAGAGTCATGATACTGGGTAGGGACTGGATGAAAAGAAACGAAGTAATAGTAAACTACAAAACACAGACGTTAAAGATAGGAGAAACAGAAATACAAATGGAGGATGATATCCATATTACAACGCTAGCCAGAGTAAAGGAAGATGTAATTTTAAACCACACGGAGTACACATCAGCTAGGACTGGTGATTAATAGAGATAAGACCAACATTATGAGAATTAATACAGTGGCAATAACCAAATACAACTATGAGAATTACCTCTATTAGATGTACACTCATACATATATCTGGCCAGTAATATAGATAAAGAGGGAGGAACAGAAAATGATACCAAAATAAGGATATCAAAAGCAAGAGGAGCTTTCATTGCACTGGGAAACATTTGGAAATCCAATGAAATTTGGTTAAATACTAAAATAAAAATTTTCAACTCAAATGTTAAGGCGGTCCTGTTATATGGCTGTGAAACATGGAGAACAACAAAATTGACAATCACGAAGATACAGACTTTCATTAATGGATGCTTACGCAGGATAAAAGGATGAAAATGGCAGGGCAAAATTACTAACATAGAATTATGGAAATGTACCAGTCAAACACCAGTGGATAAAGAGATACAGCGAAGACGATGGCGCTGGATAGAACACACACTACGGAAGCCAACTGAGAGTATTACACAACAGGCCCTTTTTTGAATCCCAAGGGGAAAAGACAAAGAGGAAGACCAAGGAATTCTTGGAGAAGACAGATAGAAGCAGAGAAGAAGATGATGGGGAAGACATGGAATGATCTTAAAAGAATGGCAAAAACAGAACGAATTGGAAAGTGTTTATTGAAGACCTATGCTCCACTGGGAGCTAAAAAAAGGTAGAAGAAGAAGAATTTGGTAGATACGGGAGGATCCATATTCTTGCATAGTACAGATAGATAAGCAGAAGTGTATGGCTATTATAGACTTCGGGGCGAGTGTGAGTGTGATAAAGGAAAGTGCATATAGGTCAATAAAAGGGAAGGAGAAGATGTATAGGACAAAGAACAAACTGGAATCCATAAGTGGGCAGTTGTTAGAGGTAGTAGGAGAAACATGGATACATATGAAAATAGGAAATGTAGAGTTGAACAAAGGTTTAGGGTAGTTAGAGGGATGAACAGAGTCATGGTACTGGGTAGGGACTGGATGAAAAGAAACGAAGTAATAGTAAACTACAAAACACAGACGTTAAAGATAGGAGAAACAGAAATACAAATGGAGGATGATATCCATATTACAACGCTAGCCAGAGTAAAGGAAGATGTAATTTTAAACCAAACAGAGTACACTTCACAGTAGCGAAAATAAAACAGAATGATTATATTAGACCAGGGACGACAATAGAAACGACAAGAGCAAAACCAGAAATAATGGAAGAGCCAAACATAAGAGTAATTGATGGCATCGTAACAATAAATAGGGGGAATAATTTTCCAGTGATGTTAATCAACTATTCGGGAAAAACAATAAAGATAAAGAAGGGAAAGGTAATAGCGAAGATAAAACGAGAACAACTAAATAAGATATATATATATGGAAGAAAGAGCAAAGAGGACGGGCGGAACAGGAAAGAGAGGAAAAAGTGAAGAGGAAGGAGGAAAGACAGGAGTACCTGCGATGGATAAGACAAAGATTTAAGGAAGAAAAGGGAGTGGAAGAAAAACACAAAAGAAACACAGGTCAAACTAACAAAGGAAAGAAAGGAACAGTTGGTGAAACAAATACAGACAAACGAAGGCTATAGAGACCAAGTACAAAAACTAGTGTTAAACAACCATGACATGTTTGCTTTAACAGACTTTGAATTAGGAAAAAACATAAACAGTGGAATTAGAGATAGACACGGGAACAGCACAACCAACAAATATAAGAACATTTAGGATAGGGAGGTAGTAGAGACGACTGTAGAGAAAATGTTAAAAGCAGGAATAATTTCCAGAACAACGTCACAATGGTCGTCACCAGTGGTAATAGTACAGAAGAAGGATAGAACAAAAAGATATTGCTGTGATTATAGGGCGTTAAACAAAGTGACGAAGGATATCAGTTATCAGATGCCAAGAGTGGGTGATATAGTGGCATTGTTCCAGGGTACAGATTACTACTCCACGATGGATTGCAAGTCTGGCTATTAGGCAATCCAAGTAAATCGGAATACCAGGGATAAACTTGCGTTTAACACACATCTAGGAACGTTTACATGGAATGTAATGCCATTTGGACCAGCAACATACATGAACTTGATGAACCAGGTATTACAAGGGCTAGGGACAACTCCACAAGCATATGTAGATGACATAATCATTTTTACCAAAGGGACAAAGGAACAACACTTACAACACATTAAATTAGTATTTGAGAGACTACGGCAACATGATATAAAGCTAAAATTAAATAAATGTCAATTTCTAAGAAAAGAAGTGAAATATTTAGGTTTTGTAGTAAATAGAGAAGGAATTCTACCAGATACAGATAAAGTACAAGTGATCAAAGAAATGAAACCACCAACGAGAATGAGGGAAGTGCGAAGTTTTCTAGGGATGTGAGGTTATTACAGGATATTTATACCAAGGTTTGCAGAAGTGGCAGAATCATTGACAACATTGACAAAGACACTTGTGAGGTTTCAATGGCATTGGCAAGGATAATTTTGAATCTATGAAGTGGGCTCATTTTGTGTTTAACTCAAAAGCATTTGTGCTTTTTAACCAAAGACGTTTTTTGCTGGGGGGGGGGGGGGGGGGGGGGAGACTCAAGGAAAATATCCCCGATGAAAGAATAAATTGTACTATTAGTCCCATAAATGATTCGCTTCCAGAGGTTTATGATGTAAACAAAGCAGTTTTGTCATTGCAAGTGAATAATGTCCACACCTATAATTGGTTACGATTGTGTAGCAGCAGCAGCTTTATAGCGAACACAGAAAACATCATAGGATTGTGCTGTTCTGAAACAGCTATGCCATGCTACCCTAGAATTGCCTTTAATGGGATTACTGTGACCACAAACCACTCTCCATGTGTGTGCCACATATTTACACCACAGAAAGAAATACTGAATATAACAACATCATATGCCGTTTGTGATATTAATGACCACACACCAGGAGCCTCCTGTATGATTGATACAACTGTTGCACCAAGCACTTCATCACCAGAGCCAGATCTATGGTTGTTAATCTGACATTGTTCTTGAATGATGTCCAATTTCATGAGACATCAGAATCGTGTGGCAGCAGCTACAAGAAGGGAGCAGAGAACATCAAGTTCTGCTGCTATAAAGGAGACTTGCCTTGCTATCCCAAAATTGCCTTAAATGGGATCACTGTAGTTGAAAACTTCTCCTCTTGTGTAAACTACACATTCACATCCAAGAGTGAATCAGTGAAGGTCACAAAATCATATTCTCTCTGTGGTTTTACTAACTACAGATCAGGTGGCTTCTGTTGGATTGGAAATGATAACTTACCACCACTGTGTGTCTATATGTTGGAATTGGAGTCATCAACGATGGCCTAACATCATCAAGTGCTAAGACGATCATCATTTTCGGGAGGACGCAAACTTCCATAGAATATGGTGGATAGGCGGCAGGAACCATTGAAGGCTATGTCTGAAAAGTGTTCCTTCTTGCAGTTTCATCATATTTCAAGTCCGGCTTGTTGTAGGAGCTACTGAGTTAAGTGCTCTGTGCACACCGTGAGCTGTGTGTCTCATCCGTTTTGCTCTTGTTTCGATATCCCGCTTGTTTGCGATGAATGATGATATCGTATGACAGGGAACAGTTGGCTGTGTTCACTTTCTGCGCGGTTTCGCCTTATGTCTTTTGGCGTGTGCTGAGACTGCTACGATGGGGACTACAGTTACCTTTCTTTGTTGGGAGATGTGTTAGTAATTCGGATGATTCCACTGGCAAGGGCGGTTGAGCAATTATGGATTTTAATTCGTTTGCAGTGATACCGAGGCCTTCCATAACCAATAACCAATAACCGTTGTTAGCGCACCCGAACAAGGAGGGAAGGATGATTGTATATATGGATGCGTCAGACATCGCAATAGGAGCGTGTATGGTATACGAAAAGGTAGAAGTTGATAAAGTAACAGGGAGAAATAAGATAGAGGAATGGCCGATATATTTTCTATCCCACAAATTAAGCAGAATACAAACGAGGTGGCCCACCATAGAGAAAGAGGCATATGCGATTCATTATGCGATTCAGAAACTCCATTTTTACATATACGGACAAAAAGTAGTGATAAGAACAGACCATAAACCACTCAAGACAATACTTGAAGCACCGATTAAGAACAGGAAAATAGATATGTGGTCTCCAACATTACAAAATAGTGGAGCCAAAGTAGAATATATAGAAGGAATTAGGAATATTTGTGCAGATCGGTTGTCTAGAATGCCAAGAAAGGAAGGTGAAGAAATAGAACAAAACGACTCAGGTACGGATGTGGATGACAGAACATTCCAGATCAATATAATAGATAAAAACAAAGTAAGACAAAGGGGAAGTAATACAGAAGAGGTGGAGGAACAAGAGAACAGTGAAGAGGAGAAGGAAGTAGACATACCAGGAGAAGTACAAAGTAAAAATGATGAGTTAGGGGAATTAATGAGAGATATAAAAAGTGGAAAAGCGAAGAAATGGAAGAAATTTAGTATAGATGAAAATGATGGAGTACTATTATATATAGGAGACGAAGACGAAGTACAACCAAGGGAGTGCATCCCGCAAGTATACAGGAAGCAGTTGTTAACAATGTATCACGAGAAAAACGGACTCATGGGAAGAGACAAAATGTTAGACGCATTAAGATTAAAATATTATTGGTCAGGATTATATAGATCAGTAGACGAACACACTAAGAGATGCAGGATATGTAAAACAAGGAATTTGGTAGAGAAATAGGGACCAGTGATGTCAATGGAGAAACAATATTTTGCGATGCAGAAAATCAGCATGGACATAACGAGTCCATGCCCCACAACAATATATGGAAATAGATATATACTACATATAACAGATTGTTATAGTAGATGACCAGAGAGCATACCAATAGCGAATAAGAACATAGACATCATAATAGATATATTATTAAATGAAATTATTCCCAGGTATAGTTGCCCGCAGATCATATTAACAGATAATGGAGGGGAGTTCACAAGTAGAAAGTTTCGGCAACCATTAAAGAAATTGAACATTCGACATATTAGAACATCGGTATACAACCCCCCCCCCTCCCCCCCCCCCCCCCCCCCCCCCCCCCGGCAAACGGGATCAACGAAAGACAGCATAGGGAAATGGAATGGGATGTAAAATTAGATCATGCATTGGCGGCAGTCAGGATAAATAAAAACGAGAGTACACAATTTTCACCATTTTTTTACTATATGGTAGACACCCGATGTTACCACTAGATAATGTGTTGCAACCGAGGAGAAGATATATGGTGGAAGAGATTGATGAAATAATCCTTCAACAAATGCACGACATACAAAGAATGGTGTGGAGGAATTTAAAGCGAGCGGAAAAGAAGAACCAGCAGAAAAGTAAAGATAAATAATGGATAGAATATAGAGTTGGGGATAGGTATATTATAAGAATCAAACAGCTACGTCAAAAATTAGTCCTAGATGGAAAGAAAGATATGTAATAATAAAGAAAACAAGGGAGGCAAATTATGTAATCAAGCACATATATGGCTGGATGGAAATACGAACACAAAGGAGAAACATAAGAAAAGATGAGTCATTATGGTCAGAGAACGAACAGGAACAGAAGGGTAGGCCAAGGAGGAAATGTACTATGTATGGAGAAAAAGAGTCTACAGAGTACACAAAAAAGTGAAGGACACCAAGTGGTTAAGACGGAGGCAAGGAAACAACGTATAGAAAGAGAGGAAATACAAGATAGGAGCAGCGAAAGTAAATAAGAACAAGGAGAGAGTAGTGATGACACAGTAAACAGCACGGAAGAGGATGCACCGTATAGGAACACGAGGTAGATAAATAACTAGCAGGAGATAGGAGGCAGTGAAGCAGGAGGTAGCAAAGATATGGAGAGGACGAGAAAATGGCAGTGAGGTAGTAGAGGTCAAGGTTAGAGAAAAGTTTAGGGTAAAATAGAAGCAGGGGGAAACTGATGGTCCACGTGAAATGTGAAGAGTCTGAACAAATCATGAGGCATGAGAACTGTAAGGAATGTAGGAACGGAGGTAGATGTAAAATGAATTACAATTGGCGAGGCAAAGGGAAGCTGAGACAAAGAATAGGTGGGCAAAGTCATTCGAGATGGGGCGATGGTTCAATCCGGATGACTGTATGTTGTGTTACAGCCGACACCGGGAACAACGAGAGTTGGTTTCGGACATTTTTTGATAGCAGGTTAGTTGGTGTGTGGCCGTTGAACTGGTCAGATGTATTTTCAGGAGAAGTGATAGGATAGGTGGTGTAGTGTAACAATAGGATAAGGTGGCCATGGTAGCGCCGCGGATGAATTAGCAAGTATGAGTTAGTCCAACAAGTCATGTAGCTAGCAGTAGACATTTGAAGAGATTTATTGAAGTAGTTAGTAGCTCCAACCATTCCAAGAGACTTTGTTAGAATTGTGAGTGTTCTCACCAATATTAGGCTTCGTGTAAGTCGTGAAGAGACATTATTGAAATAGTTAGTAACCACAGTGACGTTGTTAGATTGTGAGTATCTCTCACCAACTTAAGCTTCTGGCGGAGCAATGAGTGCAAGATAGCATGCTAAGGGGCAGCTACGTCCAATTCAGGGACAGTACAGTAGATCATAAAGATGTCAGTCTTGTGTAGAAGCATGACACAATTAACTAGGTGGTAGATAGTGCCACAGAGCCAGGAGAGTGACTCTGAGCGAGAACAACTGGCGGGGTTACATCAACTTAGAGAGGGCTCTATAGGGAGTATGACACTCCAGGAGACCACGACGTAGGCGAGGTTGAGGAAGACCAGTATCATCACGTGGGGGTTAGCCACAGGGCTATTTGGGATGCGAGTGACAGCATTCCTACATATGTATTGGGAGAGAAAGGTAGGAGAAGTGTGAGAGGCTATCAACAGACTTTTGCTATTGTACTTGTGAACTTGCTATGGGAGGTGGTCATTGTGTGAAATAAACTTCAGATGTGTGACTTTTTCACTGGTGTTAGTATCTGTTATATGTTACTTTGTCGAGTGCTAGCTGTATTGTCTGCCCTAGCGAGGAACGCACGCTGGGGAGGTGGGGGCTATGAACCGACGGGAGTAACAGCGCTGAGTATACCGGGACACGATCTACAGGCCAAGGTTGTCGTCCAAGGAAAGAGAGTTCATCGCGGCGACAATGCTGGCAGTAACCTGCTATATCAGGTAAGGGCTCGACTGGTCAGTTGAGTAAGGCAGTCGACGTTGTCATATTCAGTGCAAGTGGGCTGGTATCCAGGGTGTCCTGTCTAGGCAAGTCCAAGGCGTGTTAAGACAGTTGCCTGTGCAGGACGGACCGCCCAGAGTGGGGTGAGGGCTCAGATCTTAACGAGCATTCACAGCGTCAACAGGATTCCAGTTCTGATGCACGAGGGCTCAGATCTCGACAAGCCTTCACAGCAAAGACAGATCAACAGTTACGGTGCAAAGAAATAGAAAAAAAGGCCCGTTACACATTGTCATCAAGCCTGCATATAAGGGTGGATCTGTGGTTGTCTGGAGGAAAGACCTATATATTCGTGAAGGACAAAGACAATTATCTGACCACACTTTCTACCAATCCGTCTCCGACGATGCCACTGTCTCTAGTAATGCCGTGGTGCGGAAGACGATTCTGAAGTTCACTCAGGAGGGCCTACTCCCTGCTAACTTGTCCTGTATGATCCTCCCTGATAGTAGGTCGACTCTCTTTCTACATGCTGCTCAAGATACACAAACGTATCTCACTCGGACGGCCTATTCTATCTCCTGTTTTCTCCTGTCATTCTATCTTCTGTCCCACAGTACACATGTCTGAATTCATCGACAGTGTCTTTCGATCAATAGTTACGAGCCTCATCACATGTGTTAAAGACATCAACGCCGTTTTGAATATATTTGTCTCCATCACACTTTCTCCTGACCGTAACTACCGTCTCTTTGTCGTGGATGTCTGCTCCCTGTACACTTCCATTCCACACACCGATGGCCTTTGAGCTCTCAATGTTTCATTGATAAGAGAAGGCAACCTTCTATCGCTACCGACGTCCTCGTCTCGTCTAGCGGAACTAGTTCTCAACCTCAACTCTTTTGAGTTCAATGACAACTTCTTCACCCAGATCAGTGGGGTGACGATGGGCAACAAAATTGGCCCTAGCTACGCTTGTCTTTGCATGGGTTACCTGGAACACCAGATCACCCACAGCTACCAGAGTCCTCTTCCCCTTATGTACCGTAGGTACATTCACGACTGCATCGGTCTGACTGACCCTTGGGGGGTGGGGGGGGGGAGGAAATCTCCCTGTTCATCGAGCATCTGGGACAAATTAGCTCCTCGATCCATATCATTTCCTACATTTCCACCTACTCTGTCTCCTTAGATATTGCAGTTTCCTTAGGTGTATCTGGTCTGCTTGCCTAGGTCTTCAACAAACCTACTGACTTTCGTAGTTTCCTCCGCTATGACTCTTCGCATCCGACATCTTGAAAGAACTCTCTTCCCTATTCGCAATTACTCAGGCTTCATCGCATTTGGTAGGATTAAGATTTTCTACATAATGCCCACCTGATGCTAGCCTTCTTCCACCAACGCTTCTATTCACAATCAGCTCTCCTTCCTGCTCTCCAACAGGTTCTCCGTATCTCAGGCCAGGCTGCACTCACCCCCCTCTACCCGACCCCCTCTCTGACAAGACAGTATTTGCTCTCACCCATCACTCTCACTACTACGCGATGATCAGATTTATTGACCGCTATATCCCCATTCGCCGCTCCGACTCCATTACCCGTCTACTCTTCCCAGACCCACCCCCCCTCCCCGCGGTTCCCAGTAGTCTGATTGCAAACTCCGTGACATGCTTGTTAGGAGTCGCCTTCCTCACTCCCTTCACTGACATCGGGGTACTAAATAAACGTTGCAATCTAAGTCAATGTAAAATTGCAACCACGTCACCGGACGGATTCGGTTCTCTTCGCTAAAAGTTTTTTAGGGATCAGAGAAGGATTCACTTGTACATCGCGCAACATTAGCTTTGACATCATATGTAAGTGATGGAAGATGACCTACATAGGCGAATCAGGACGCCGTATTTGTCATTGATTACGGGAGCATCTGTATGACATCACTTAAGGTGCAGACACCCCACTAGCATCCTACTTCAACTCTAAGGCCATCAGGGTAAGGCCGATGTCCACGTTACTGGTTTGTTGCCATGTTCTTCTGACAGCCGAATCCGATTCAGTAAAGAGAATCATCTGATCGTCCGTACGGGTTGCCTCACAGCCTCGGGGCATCAATGTATTTCTTTTTCACTGATAATCTATTACCTCTTTCTCTCCCCCTACATTTCCTTCTTTCAGTCCCATCTCCCCCAGTCCCTCTCTCCTTTCTTCCCGCCCAGTCCTTTATAACCCCCATATTACGTCTTACTTTTATCGTCATGTTGTCTGTGTAATGTCTGGCTGTGTTTGCCTGTCTCACTCCATATTTACCTGTCTCACTCCATATCTACACTTCCTTATCTCTAGTGATTACTGTGTCACACTTGGCTGCACCTCATTTTTTCTAACACCTGATTATCACATCCAATCAGATGACTGATTTCCCAAACCTCCTTTCGCCCTCCCCTCCTGCATTCCATTTGATTCTCAAATATCTATCTACTCGCTGGATAATTTTGGATTTTGCTTCAGTTAAGTTTCGTTTTCATTTTATATACAATTTAGAGTACTAATTTTTTTTTTATTTTATCCCCGAAACGTAACACATCGCTTACATCATTATGCTTTGGGTGTTCTCGTTTCCATGTTTCATGGTACTGGCCTTTGAGGATGGATTTGGCTTCATCATAACTGAGCGGATGGTTCTCTTGTGGTAATCTCTCTCACTCTTTAGCTAATTTGTCTGCGCGTTCGTTACCGTGTTTATTACAGTGTGATGGTATCCACTGAATGACTATTCTCTGGAAGTTATTGCATAGTTGGTCCAGAGTTGTTGTCAAGTCTTCTAGTTCATTGTTTTTGGGGATTTTTAGAGCTGATAATACTGACAGTGCATCAGTCAGAATCACCAATTTATTGTTTATGTTATTTTTGTGTTGAGTAGCCAGTGTTGCAGCATCTCTGAAGGCCTCAGTTTCTGCTTTAAAGTTGTTTGAGAATTTTCCAGTAGCTATTGACTTGGTGATCTCGTCCTGATTATTCAAGGTCAAGAACACACCTCCCCCTCCATTTCTGGTGTCATTTGTAGCAGAGCCATCTGTGTATATGTGGGACCAAGAGTCCTGTGGGTAGGTATCGTGTATGTGTTTTTCTACTACGTGTTTTCTTTCTGTGTCTGATTGGATGCCTTTTTTCATGATTCCTGTTATATTTTTCCTTAAGTTCTGGTATGTTATGTTTTCCATGAGGAGACATATCAGATGGGCCCAAGGGTTTCGATATTGTTTGGGAAAGTACTGGGTCTCCAGTAGTTAGTTCATTGGCAGGAAACAAAATAAAATAAACACAAAATGGTATTAAGCAGCTAAACTAATAGAGAGACGAGACAAACTACGACGTTTTAGCAAAAGTCTTCATCAGGTACAAAACAAATAATGTACACAGATCAACAAATACTATTCTAAAATAAACAATTTTTCAGATCAGTGTTTCACTTTAGTGTTCACATTAAAAAAAAATTTAAATAGTATGTGCTGATCTTTGTATATTTCTTGTTTTATATTCTGACTGATGGAAATGAGTATCAAGTTTGGACATTGGAGAATAAAGGACTGTTTACAATTTTGAATCTGTCAGCTGAATTACTTATTGGCAAGCTAGACTGATCTATTAAATGGTTATAGATTGTATACTTACACCAACTGTCATCTAGAAGGAAGCTGCCATGGACATTATGGCTATAGAAGCACTACAGAAGCTTTGCGCTTTGAACAATTTTGGTTTTTAAAGGTTGATGGCGAGTTCATACGTCTTGGAGTATGCGGCAAAATCAATGTCACATAATTTGCAGCTCACTTTTGAATGAGTGAATCTTAGTACATTTCCTAAATTAGTGGCAAACGTTTTTAATTATTTGTTTTCAGTTTAGTACGAAGGCATTCACTGTTGATATCTCAAAAGAATATTTTGACGAAGCAGTAATGAGGAAGACTAGCCCGTGTGTTACCAGGGCCCCATTATGTGGGATGTAAAGAATAGTGACACTGTGACCTTCCAGGCATGTCGTATGAGGTGACTAAGGAGGTTGATCGATGGCTTGACAAGCTGTCATTGTAAAAAGCATTGTTATGGAAACAGACCATAGATTTTAGAAGCAGTGATCTCTGCAATATGTGCCATTTTGGCACGCAAGGTTTCTATTTTTGAGATTGTGGTTCTGCCCTATGTGCCGTCTTCGGCTCGAAAGGGCAATAGATAGTAATGAGGATACACAATAGATTTGAAACTAAGATGCAACTCTGTTAGTTTCTACACATGTGCGTGCGCGCTCCCTCCACACACACACACATACATCATTTGCAATACAGAACTATTTTATTTTTTCACTGCGAAAAATAGTTTATGAAGTATAATGTGACACACTTTTGTTGACAATTTCGTTTTAATTCAAGGCTGCATTATTTAAGTGGTGATCAAAAGACAAAGTGACTTTCATTTACTTCAAAGTAAGTATATGTCATAAAAAAATAAACACTCACCATTAGAATATCCATGGATACTGCATAGCCATCTTTCCCATCTTCATTATTTGCAATACAGTCATTATATATATAGTCCTTTTGCAGTGGAAGGTGGTTGAAGGCTTTTTCAAGTTTTTGGCTCAAACAAAGATCATCTCGAATATCGAGCACAAACCCTTTTTCAGCACAAAAGGTTCGTAGTGGCATAAACACTTGTGACCATAGGAGAAAGCGCTCTGACATGCTCTCTGTTCAATATACAATATATATATATATATATATATATATATATATATATACATATATTTGTTATTGTGTAATGTAACTTTAGGATAAAATGTAAATTCAAAGTGGGATGTTACTTAGAATTGTAAAAATATACTTTAGCAAGTATGGGAAACTTAGGTGCGATTTCTCCGGGCGCTAAATTATGTAGGTACTGTTACATAAAAAAAGTGCTCACCCAAAGATTAAACCTAAAAATTGTCAAACATTCTACTTAGTTTTTAACTTGGCGAGACAAATAAACGTCACCACATAACATTGTTCCAAATTTCCCATTTTAATTAAGCCCATACTGTGTTCACGTAGCATTATAGAGTAACACATCATTACATAATAATAGTGCTTTTTTTCTGACGGTACGCAACGGTATGTAGAACCAGAACCTTTTTTTAAATATTAAAATTCCAATTTATTGACAGTAAATAATATACTCTGCTGTCAAGGCGTCATTCTTGGCCACATGTATGTGTGTCACAAGTGTCAAAATATTGCGTCAGCGTGCAGTGACCACATGGGTTCATATGTTTGAAATAACGTACTCCCTTGTAGTCCCTTCTCGACATAATACTTATCCACGCACTAACATTGTTAAAAACTGCCCTGTTTCGATTTATTTATTAGAGATATGCCTGAATATGCCATGGCCAAGATGTTAGATTCTAAGTATTGTTGAGAAAATCGTGGTAAGCACCTGATATTTGGTGTAGCTGAGATTAGTAAGTTAGCACAAAAATTCCGCTTAATTGAAAGAGAAGCAGTTCGTGGTTTAGGTGAACCATCATCATCATCATCATCATTGAGTGCCGTCTCCGCATCGAAGTTTGGATACCACAGAGCGCCATTCCACTCTGTCTCTTGCTTTGATGGTGCAGATTATCATAGGGTTACTTGTCCATCTTTTGATGTTACTCGTCCATGTTAGTCTTGGTCTGCTTCTGCCTTTTGTACCTTGTATTTTCCCTTTCAATATTACTTTTATTAGTCTATTGTGTCTTTTTAACATGCCCAAAAAATTCATTTGTCTTGTTCTAATTGTGTTTAGTAGTTCTCTTTTCATTTCTAGTTGTTTTAAAACTTCATTGTTTGGTTTTTTTTCTTTCCATCCAATTCTACCTATTCTTCTATAAATCGACATTTCAAAGGCTTCAATTTTCTGTTCTTTTTTCTTGTCTAATGTCCATGTTTCTGCACCATAAAGGAATATTGAGAAAATTTAACATTTTGCTATTCTTAGTTTTAGTCCTGGTGTTGTTTGTTTTGATGTTAGTATGACAGTTTTGGAGAAGCCATGTTATATTCAGCAGTGTAAATGAAGTTTTTGTTAATAGATGCAGTAGTAGGCATTTTCTGCTCCGTCAGGAATTCACGAAAAGCTCTTATAGTTGGTCATTGTGGAATTCTAATCCTTTTACACAAACTCGCACCGAAAGTAACATTGCCTTTTTTTTTAAATATATGGATCTCTTTTTAGACAGAAGCCAGTTTTTAATATTCGTCATAATAAAACATTCCAGGATCCACTTAAAGCTTAAATTTTCATCTGCTCGTTAAGTTAATTTTTAAAAAATGCACACACTACTTTCTACCTTCAAATAACCAAACTCATTTCTCAAGTGAAATCAAATTGGTCTGTCGATTTTTCTTTGTGGGCAGAATACGAGTTTCATTCACTGCGCTCAGTAATCTATCTTTCTTACACATTTACAGGGTTTATTTCATTCCTTAGCCGGTATGGGGTAATAACACCCCCTCCGTAATTTAGAGCATTTTAATTGCCAAAGAAAACATACGCCCAGACCAAAAAGAACTGAGATAAAAAAAAAATTGAAGGACACCACTGTTTTAAAAATAACATCAACATAATATGTAATTGTTGAAAAAAATCGACATGTTTTATACATAAAATAAAGAAGATTGAAGTAAGAGTACGTATGGAGTAAAAAAAATGTTAAAATGATATAATAATTATAAATAAAAAAGATTTATTGAAAAATATCTCAGAATCTGCGAAAAATAATTTTTTTCTCAATTTACCTACCACATCTTGCCATATAATGGATCATATTTGCGTTTTGTAATTACATCCTTTCAGAATTAATAAGTTTAGACAAACACGCCACTTTCCTTAACAATTAGCACAAAAAAGCTAAAAAAAAACTTATATTTGTATGTTTATAACGTTATGTTCCACACGACAAAGACAAAAGTAGATATCATTACTTCTAAAAACATATGTATGAGTTTTTAAAAAGCGGGTTTCTTTATTTACTCTGAGATAAAACCATTTTCGAATAATAAAAAAATGTTGTGCTATGTTTCGTTACAAACATTAGAATCTATTCTAAAATTGTTTGATGCAAATCGTCTTGAGAAAGGATGTGATTTTGAGGGTCGTCTGTGAAAGCAAAGGGAAACCATATCTCACGGAAATATGTTATGTTTACTACAAAGTAATCGAGCATCATTGCCTAATGTCAAATTATGTTAGAACACACAATTAATTTTGCTATAGATTTTAACTTGTTTCACGTTTAAAAAGTGTCTAATTAAGCAAGTAACAAAGCAAGCACCCATGTGGGAAACAACAGGCAAGAAGAAAAGAGGCCGACCCAGTGAGACACTGAGAACATTGATCAGAGAGGCAAGAGCAGCAGGAAACGGCTCCCTCAATGAGATAGAGTTGCTTGCACAGAACAGAGACAATTGGCGAGATTTGATAAAAGATCTTTAAAAGAATTGAAAATTGCTAGAACAAAAATTCAGATAAGAGAAGGAGTATCTTGGTTTACGCCCTATGGGCCGGCTACGGCTCGAAAGGTCAATAGATAGATAGACTAATAAGGGCAATGAAGGCTATTGCTGAGTCAACTTGGAACTTGCTGGCTCTGGTGAAACCGAGACATATCAATAATTTCATAATAATCTGATGTTCAGACGATTAGACTACTAATTTACACATCGATCACTTCAAACTCCCACGTAAGTATAGAACAATTACTGAAATATCCATTTCGTCATAACTTTCTACACAATGAAAATTAAAGAAAATGCAACCTCCTAAGTTATCAAAACTTTTTGCAGCTCATAAAAACAAAAACAAAGAAAGGAAGTATATTCGACACTTTCAAACATCACTGCAGACGGGGCATTGCCATGATGTTCAGCCTCCGTTCTAGCAAACAGCAAAGTGTTCATCCTGATTGTTCATACCGTTCCATTGAACGTTTTGCTCTCTTTATAAATTTTACGCAGCTCACGATGCACACTTCAGGATCGCTGTAACGACCGTCTCGGGTAGCATGATCTTTATGTGTATCGTACCATATGCATGTAACTTCATGATCTGTGTGAGCGTGCCCCAAGAATCGCTGTCCCAACAAATGAAGTCAAATCTCCACTTTGGTGTGACACTCGATCCGACCGCAGTCCACCTGGTGGCAAATTAACAGTTGAAAGCTAATTGCATATTCCGCTCCAAGGCGAAGCCTGGCCTGATATCGTAACACTTTAGAAATGACCAGTCGCCTGCAGCACTAATTCAGCGCGTGGCGCCATAACAAACAGGAAGTCCAAAAATGGTTATAATAAATCTGAACAATTAGCATAACGTCATTAGTAAACATTGAAAAGTCGTATGCAAACACCTTTAGTTTCCTACAATTTAAATAACCTGGGTTCTGTCGAATAGACTCGCAGTTGAATAAGCAACACCGTGTCAGTGTCGAATATGGAAATTATAAAGAGATTTACTGACATGGTCTGCTTTTCAGACATACTCGAATTATCACTTTGTGGTCAGTCTGAAACTGAAGAGGTTGCTAACAAAGGAGCTTGTAGGGTGCATTCAACTGCCTTGCAAAATATGACACAACTGTCAGTGTGTAACATTTCTTTGTAGAAAAAAATTGATTTATTAGTCATGTTTAACTCTATTTATCAAAATAGAACAAGGTTGTGTACTGTCACCAGATTTGTTTAATATTTATAGTGAGATTATTTTAAGGAGCATGCCTGGAATAACAATTGGAGATCATAATATAAATAATCTAAAGTATGCTGATGATACAGTCTTAATCGCTAAGAGTGAAAATGAGTTACAAGAAATGTTGGACATTATAGTGAAAGAAAGGAAAAATAAAGGATTCAGCCTTAATAACAAAAAGACAGAAGTAATGGTAACAACAAAGAAAAAGACATCACCTCAGTGCAAAATAAAGACAAGTAGAACAATATTAAAACAGTTAAATGAATTTAAATATTTTGGAAATTTGTTAATCTCAAACGGAAGATGTTCAAAAGAGGTGAGATGCAGAATGGCTCAGGCAAAAGCAGCTTTTCAAAAATGAGGAAGATACTATGCAATCCATTTTTGACAATAGAAAAAAGAAAAAAAAGAGTTCTTAAATGTTATATAGAGCCAGTCTTAACATATGGATGTGAATCATGGACAATAGGACAACAGACAAGAAAATCACTGGAGTATGTAGAAATGCGGTTTTACAGAAGAATGTTGAGAATACCATGGACAGCTAAAAAGAGTAATGAAAATGTACTGAAAGAGGTCAAAGCAAAAAAGAGAGCTAATTTCCAATATTAGGAAGAAACAATCATCATTTTTTGGCCATGTAATGAGAAGAGAACACCTGGAATATATTGTAACAACTGGACAAATTGAGGAACGAAGAGATAGAGGGACGCAAAAAGAGAAAAAGTACCAGACAGCTTAAGAGAATGGCTGGGCAGAAGTTCAACAACAGAAATGATAAATAACTGTCGAGATCGAAAGTTGTGGAGAGACATGATCACCTACTCCAGCAGGCCCGGTACTTGATGATGATGATGATCAAAATAGAGGTCATTAAATTCAGAAGACAAAAGGCGCAGGAGAAAGAAGACGAGACCAGCCAGGAACCACGAATACATCTTGCTCGTTCTGCGGATGGATCTGTCTATGCAATATTGGCACATTTAGCCACGAGAGAAGCTGTTCAGCAAAGCACGTCCATCATAATGCAGTACTATTTTTTTTTACCAAACTGCTAACGTATCATGATTGCTTGCTACCAATGGTCTGTCAAGACGCCAAAGACCATATTATCAGGCAAATAATCCGAAATATTTTTGCTATGTATCTTCGTCTTTTTAATGGTTTAAAATAATTAAGAACATGAAGAAAATAGTTCTACAACGAAGGAGTTGAGTATTAAAAAGTAAAAACAGAACAACGCATAAAAATGAACAAATATTTTTGTCCCTACTCTTCACACGTCTACAAATGCCGTGTCAACCACGATGACAAACAAAAAAGAATCAGGGATACATTCTTGGAGAGACGGAAGTCAGAACAAAAGCAAGAGGTCAAACACGATGGATGTCATGTCAGATTTCGTGTGAATATTGCTGAAAGTACACCAGGTTTTCCAATATCATACTAGAGCCCTAAAGAGTGGTCTAATTGAGACTATGAACATTTCCGCTATTCCCTTAGAAGCAGAGGCAGACTTGCCTGAGTATACTTTTACTTTTACTGCTCAACGTCTACACAGTAAGAATCACACGCGAAATATTATAACGGTGTAGGACAACTATCTGGTTATGCTTTGGTATATCGCTTGGGCAGAGAGACAAAAAATGTTACAGGAGAACTTTAGATTGAACTTAACCGTACAGGTGTGTGGTATGGGCATATAGGAGAACTTGTCAACCAACCACGATAACGGTGACATTGTTATCTTTGTATAATAACATCATCATCATTAAGTACCGGGTCTGCTGGCTTAGGTGATCATGACTCTCCATAACTTTCGATCTCGGCAGCTATTTATCATTTCTGTTGTTGACCTTCTGCCAAGCCATTCTCTTAAGCTGTCTGTTATTTTTTCTCTTTGCTTCCCTCTATCTCTTCGTCCCTCAATTTTTCCAGTTGTTACAATATATTCCAGTTGTTCTCTTCTCATTACATGGCCAAAAAATGATGATTGTTTCTTCCTAATATTGGAAATTAGCTCTCTTTTTGCTTTGACCTCTCTCAGAACATCTTCATTACTCTTCTTAGCTGTCCATGGTATTCTCAACATTCTTCTGTAAAACCCCATTTCTACAGACTCCAGTGATTTTAATGATGATAATAACATAGTCAACAAATTAACGCCAACTGTAAGTCTGGGTTCAAGGGTTCTGGAAAGAACTCGTGCAATAATATAACTATAGTCCATTCAGAAATTCATAATCACACCTGAATTAGTATTGCGTGATAACCGCTTGTTATTTTGGTTTCAAATTTTGCATGCAATCTTAGAATATTGATGACGCAAAGATTTTTGTATTTTTTATTTCACAAACACAACAGATTTTGCACATCAGCGAATTCCTTTGATCTTTTATGACGATATAACACAAGTTAAATTCAAATTTTAGAGCTTACAGTAATCGTGTTACATTTTCCAGTTTACTGCAATTCTTGTCAGAGGCGTATCTACATTGTGCTTAATTGTGGGTGTTGTTCGTTATGTGTATTTGCAAACATGAATTCAATTGGTTACAATTAGTCTTGTCCTTCGGTCACCATTAGACCCCAGGACGTCCTAACTGCAGCTGGAATTGAATTCATCTTAATTTTAATCATTTCGAATCTGACGATTCTAAGAGGTTGATAATCATTACTGGCTGGACAAATAGTAATCCATCTCGTTTCCAGTACTCATCTTCCACCCGCAGCACATGTTCAACACACTTCTTCCAGAACGGAATGTCTATTTTTGAGAGAGGCTCGCGTGTCAGAACTTCAACATCACACATTTTAAACGTCCTGTTCTGTTCTGCAACTTGTCCTTTGACGTGACCCCAGACAAGTTCGATTGGATTAAGGTGCGCATGATATGCAGGGAGTCGAAGAGAAGTGTGGCCGTATTTCTCAATGATTTTGTCAACATGGTACACCTTTTTCTTATTCGTATTCTTCACAAGTTGTAACAATTCAGGTTTTAAATATGTGTCGTCAAATTTGACATTTTCATTCGCAAGCCATGTCCTAATTTGCTCTTTTGTATTTGATGCAGTAGGTACTTTGTCTTCCTCTGATACGACATTGTGGTATGATGCATTATCCATGACTATGCATGAAGGTTTCTCCAGGATTGATAAAAGATCGTTCTCCAACCAGTGCCTGAAAATGTTTCCATTCATTTCAGTATGGTAGTCCCTACCGTCGGTACATTTTGATTGGAAAATAAGTCCCGCATCACGGACAAGGCCGTTTTCAGTGCTTCCAGCATGCGTTAATATAATGCGCTGGCCTTTGCTGCTCGGAATTGTTCTTCTGAGTTTGCCATTTACTGACTGCCATTCTTTAGCATAGGTGTGGTGTGCGTTGACCCATGATTCGTCCAAATATACAATATCATACCGTTCACTGGGCCGCTCACTGATCTGTCTCAGGTATTTGCTTCGAGCAATGACCAAGTGTGGTTTTTCACAAATAATATTCCTGCCCCCAACAATTTTTCTGAAAGTGAAGCCGGTTCCTCGCACAATATTCCATAGAGTACTTTTAGAAATGTCAATATTGCAGTCTGCATGCAATTTTAATTTCAAATTCCTGAGAGTAACAAGTACATTATTAGCAAACATTTTCAATATCTCACGTTTTATGACATCCATGTCAAAGCTGTCGACTTTCCTTTTCCTTCCTTGATTGACATGAGTGCACTCTGAGTCTTGTTTAATCCAACGAGAAAATGACGATCTATTAAGACCAAGCGCGAGTTGCGTTCGTCTCTCTGGGTCATGAATATCACAATATAAATGCCCCATTTTGGAATCCCTAAGGAAGTGCTGATATAGTAAAACAGTAACCTTTTGCATAGTTATAAATTTGCATTTCAAACTCATTGTAATTTAGATATAAATGTTGGTATTTAAAGTCAACAAATTGTCTACTGAGTCTTCACAAAATTAATAAAGATACGCCTTCCCTTCGGTAATTAATGCCCAGGCCGTGGTGCGTCATGTCGTTCAATAACAATTCAGTTTTGTGCACGGGATTTTCCTGAAGTTAGTGTTTCTGCAATAGCCAAACTATTTTACGTGAACGACCGCACCAAATTAATGTATATATCCTAAAATGGTGTCAAATTCGAACAACGTGAATTTAATATAGCCTAAATAAGAAAACTTTTAAACTAGATCAAATTTCTCAGAGCAAAAAATATTTCTATAACGTCATCAATATTCTAAGATTTCATGTAAAATTTGAAAGCAAAATAACAAACTGTTATCACGCAAAACTGATTCAGGTGTGATTATGAATTTTTGAAACTGACTATAGGAGTGTGGTTTCATCGGGGTTTTGCTTTCATCATACAAGTAGTATTGAAAGCTAGAAAAACTCTATATGTAATTCTTGATCTTGATCCTTTCAGCGCCGCTAGACGTTGAATAGGGCTCGCAGTGCTTTACACCATCCATCTCTATTCTGGGCAAGATATTCGATTTTGTCAAGTGAGTATATCCATGCCAATTTTGCTTCACTTATCTCTGTTCTTTCCAGAGTCTCTCAAGGTCTTCAACCTTTTTATATCTTAATGTTTCCCATATAAGAGTCTGTTTTGAATTTAATTTTGTTTTCTCCACTCAATACATGCCAGACGTATGTCCACAGTCTCTTTCTAATTGTAGATGAGAGGTTTGCCAAACACTTGCCTACCTTCGAATCTGTGCACACATACAATCCGCTATGCCATGAATGTAAGAATATAAAAGGCAAAGTCATCATACTTCGCCTACGCACTTGCCATAATAGAATGAGAAATCACATGTTCACCAAATTCAAAATAGGTACAACCAGCCTATGCCACCGTACACTGGACAATATGACTACAAAACATGTTCTACAGGATTGCCCCCAGTACACAAACCTGAAAAGAGCAATGTGGTCTACACCCACCTCCCTGGAAGAGAAACTATATGGGGCAATCGAATCACTTAAACAAACAGCAGACTTCATGAGAGAGTCTGGATCTTACTCTGATTGAGTCTTGATCGCAGAGAGAGAGAGAGAGAGAGAGAAACAACAGGCATAAATGAGAAAAATCAAGCAATGATTCGGCTATGATAATTGTTCAATCGAGTATACAGAACCTGGTGAAGATAGAATTGCCGTCATAGTGCAGTAACTTTCCTGTAGTTATCGATGTCAACAATAAAACCCCATGATCGTTGGGACAAAAGTGTAGGCCATGATTTCGATAACTCTCCTGAGAGTGACTGGTTTGCTACTCAGTACGTAAAAGGCTTGTTGGCTTTCAATGCTCATCTTGAACAGATGAGATGAGATTGAAGGCAGAACTGTGAAGGAAGACAGTAGTGCTATAGAACTGACTACAAGTAGTTCGACTATGGAAGTTATGGCTGTGACTAAAGCATTGGTATGACTTGAGACACAGACTTATACACTTGCGTAGTTTCTCTGTGACTCAAAGAACTCTGTAAGAAAGCAACTGACTGGGCTCGACGGCACTGATTGGAGTCGTTGGAAAAATATATTTTGCCGAAAGTCTGCTTCATTTTCGTTCAAGGGAATGCAGGTGTAAGAGGTAATGAGCGTGATGACATGTTTGCCAGTTTGGCTGATGGTGGGTGCGGAACGGCAATGGAACCGCATTGATATTCTAAATGCCCTAAAAGACGCTGAAAGTTCGACTCAAAAGTTCGACTTTGCATTCACAACCATGTAAAGACTGCACGAATATCATGTTTAAGTGGGAAATTTCAGACGTTAGCGTTACGCAGAAAGACTTGTGAACCAACAAAATATGTCGTAGTTGTTTCACGTTGAGAGAATATATTAATATATACTTCATAAGATATTTATGCACTTTGGATTTGTCAGATGTGCAATGAGGATGACCTGTGAACTAAACTAAATTAAACTAAACTTTTGCTCAGCCAAATATTCTGAGACAAAGCACTGTCCTAAACGTTTTCAATGAACGGTAATCTGCTTAGCAATATAAAAGTTAATGAAAATATTGAAAAGTAAAGTAAAGTAAAGTACCCCCGTCACGCCAAGTGGCGTATAGGGAAATATGGTGTTAGTGACCCTATATTTTACAGAACTTCAGCACATGATTTTTAGGGGCAATGTGGTCAGTATTACGCCCGTGCTGCTTTACTTTCCCAGAAAAAAATCCGGTACCCATTTAAGGCTGGGTGAACACGGAAGCCGTCGTTTGGGATCGAACCCTACCCCTTGTCCGTGGTAGTCCAGTTCACTAACCACTGAGCTATCGCGGCTCCCTAAAATATTGAAAAGCCTATTTTAAATATATTTTTAAAAAATAATCCAAAATCACAATATTCTCCAGATGTAATGCTCTCAGAGGAGTTGGAAATCAAACAAGGACAAAATAATTAAAGACATGTGTTTTAAAAATATGGTAAAGCCGCAGGGTCGGATAAAGTTCACTCAGAAGACATCAAACCAGGATATCTTATAGTGCTAGACAAAATATTTAAGAGAGAGGAAATACATAACGACAAAAAAAACGGTTATATGATTAAACTACCATGTTCTGAGGATACTACCATTTTCATCCGTATCGTGTTTAGATACTCCGATTGTCTATGATAGATGATGATATCGTATGACAAAGGACAAGTTCAGCTGTGTGCACTTTCGGTTCAGCTTGGCCTTATGTCTTTTGCCGTGTGTTGTGGTAGCTATGATGGGGACTGTAGCTGCCATTGATCCTTGAATGAGATGAGTTGTTAATTCGGATAATTCCACTGGCACTGGCGGTGGAACAATTATGGATTTTAATTCGTTTGCAGTGATGCCTGTGGCCTACGACTAACCACTAACATAGAAAGAAAATTTACCGGAGCGCATATTACAGTGGAGTGGTGCTGCTATCAGTGACAGGAGATTATTAAATTGAATCATTATGAAAATAAGCCACAGAAAAACATTATAAAGAATAACAAGGAAATTATTGGAACAAAAATGCGTGTTCTCACTAGATAACGACATTGCTAAACAACTGCAGAATTTGCATTTGGGGACTGATTAATTTCGGCTCTCCAATGCAATTTTCTGCGTTAAAGTCAGTCTGATGTTCCCTTAACAAATCTGCACCGGTAATGCGGAGTCGTACACATGACAATATTCCTCTTTGATAAGTCAAGTGTTGTGAATGCGACCTTCCCACGTCTTGAGTTGATATGCGGTTTACGTCAAAACATTGAGTGTTGTTCAATGGCCGTCGTTGGAATTGTTTGACGCCAATTATTTACATGTTACAACACATTAATATGGGCTGCTCTGCCAAGTCAACCGAAGGTTTCATTTTAGGGATTTTGCAGTGTTTCGTGCATTGTTGGTTGCATTTACTAAAGTAATTGGTAATTTATGGGCGCATCCATTGTTGTGTGTGCCACGTCATCATGATAGCTGATTGTTATTGAGTTATTTAATTATTGAGTTATTAGCGGGTCATCATCATTGCACTCCGAACATGTCCATAGGTGCTCAGATCCCCTCCTCAGCAAGTCTCGAAGTGTCCAGCGACTGACGACTCCAGTTCTGTGTTGGTTGATTAGTCTTCTTACACGCCCACTAAGTTTCTCGTTTCTGGCTGTGTCCATCCTAATTCCCATATCTTTCATCCGAAGGAGTGACGTGGACTCATGGTTGTCGAAGTCCTGTCTCCTTCCCACTTCCCAGAGGGCATTGATGATGTCCGACCGATCCATTGGTTGACCGTACTCAACAATAGCGCAGCTAGCCAACCTGTCCGTTCTTTACTTACTGTCGTCATGATTGATATGGTCGCTGAACGTCGATGCTGTGGATGGTCTAGACTCACGTGCACACACTCAGTCGCAAGGTCCAGAACCCGTTTCCTCGTTATAGTCTTGCCAACTCCAGTCAAATAGCTCTACGGCACGTGGAGGCACCGTATACGATTGATTTCCGTCCTGTAGAAGCTCACAGAAAATTACCAGCTGATCGTATATCCCTACACCGGCCGTACACTAACAATGAAAGGCGAAATGACGGAGTTTTGTTCAAGACTTTGCAGCCCTGGTATAACTGGCGAAGCTTCATGTTAGTCATGAGAGATGTTGTCTAGAGGGCTACTGTGAGATCGAGGGTAGACTTATGAACTAGTTTATCATTTCACAAATTGTTGCAGTTTCCTCACATTCCAAGTTCGGCTTCTTGCAGGAGCTACTGAGCTAAGTACTCCTTGCACACCGTGAGCTGTGTGTTTCATCCGTTTTGATCGTGTTTCGATATTCTGATTGTTTACGGTGAATGATGATATCGTATTACAGGGAACAGTTGGCTGTGTTCACTTTCTGTGTGGTTTCGCCTTATGTCTTTTGGCGTGTGCTGAGACTGCTATGATGAGGTCTACAGCTACCTTTCTTTGAGAGATGAGATAGTAATTCGGATGATTCCACTGTCACGGGCGGTGAGCAATTGAGCAATTATGGATTTTCATTCGTTTGCAGTGATATCGGGGCCTTCCATAACCAAATAACCATAACCATTGCAGAACAAATCAAACAAAACTTGAAACTAGTCCCCACTTTATATTGTTACGTAGATTATAAACAGACACTCGATAGTTAGGTCAGAGGAATAATATGGAAGTTGCTGAGTATTTATGTATGGGAAAGATCATCATCATGTGCCATACTGGTTGGCGTAGGTGATTATGTCCTTCCACAATTTTCAAACCACAGTGCATCGTATCAGTTCTGTTGTTGACTGTTTTCCATGCCATGACACCAAGCTAACCAGTATTTTGTCTCTTTGACGTCCGCGATCTCTCTTTCCTTTTATTTTGCCAGTTGTAACCAAGTATTCCAACTTTCCTCTTTTCATGATGTATCCGAAAAATGTTGATTGTTTCTTTCTGATGTTTTTTAGGAGTTCCCTTTTTGTGTTGGCCTCTTTGAGAGTTTCCTCATTGGTCTTCCTAGCTGTCCAGGGAACTTTCCAAATTCTTCTGAGAAATGTCATATCTGTTGCCTCTAATCGTCTTTTCATTTGCTTGTCTACTGTCCATAATTCGCTTCCATATGTCAGAATTGGTTCTATATAGCACCGATGGTGCTCTTTCTCACTTCTATTGACATAGATTTGTTGCATAAGATATTTTTCATTTCCTGAAATGCAATTCTGGCCTGAGCTATTCTGCTTTTTATATATGTGGTGCATCTTCCGTCTGATGTTATTATTGTGCCCAAGAATTTGACGCATTGTACTTGTTTCAGGTTAATCCTGTTTATTTTTATGCTGCATGATGATGATGATTGTTTCTTTGATATGACCATTACTTCTGTTTTCTTACTATTCAGACTGAGACACATTTTGTTGCTATGGAAAAGATGCGAAGCTTATTAATCTTATAAAAGCAATACATGAAGGAACGAAATGAAGGACAGCTACAGATAAATTTGAAATAAGAACCGGGCCAAATTATCACATAGCTGAAAACCTAAAGAGCAATTCCCAATTTACGGATACAAAGAATTAAAAAAAAATGTTTAGAAGCTGAATACTTGATTATAGAGATATAGACCATCCTGACGACGAGCCAGCATATTACTCAAGAGCATGTAACAGTACCAGCGTACCTGTTCTAACTATAACCACAGATGACATCCACAAACTTACAACCAGAAATGTAAATGGGATACTATGAAGAAACTGTCATAAGTCAATCATCCTGCACATCTCAAACAATACAGGCACAAGAGTGTATAGTATGGCTCCCGTCTGAGATTAAAAAAAAAAAGCATATATACTTTTTTAAAACAAATAAACTTTCAGAAAACATCACAATGACACAAAATATAAATAATAACATCACAACATTCAAGCTGTAAAACAAACTATCATTCATCATCATCCTCATCATCCTTCTCATCATCATCATCACCACCATCATGTGCCATATAGGTTGACGTAGGCGATCATATCCTTCCACAATCTTCTATCCACCGTGGAACGTATCAATTCTGTCTACAGTGCATCGTATCAGTTCTATTGTTGACTGTTTACCATGCTGTGACACCAACCTATCTAGTATCTCACTTCGTCGTCCGCAATATCTCTTTCCATGTATTTTTCCAGTTCTAAACAAGTATTGGAACTTTCTTCTTCTCATGATGTGCCCGAAAAATGTTGATTGTTTGTTTCTCATATTTTTAGGAGCTTCCTTTTTGTTTTGGCATCTGAGAATTTCCTAATTTGTCTTTTCAGCTGTCCAGGGAACTTTCAACATTCTTCAATGAAATCCCATCTCTGTAGCTTCTAATCGTCTTTTCATTTATTTGTTTACTGTCAATCATTCACTTCGATAGGTCAAAATGGGCTCTATATAGCATAAATGAACTCTCTTTCTCACTTCTATTGACATAAACTTGTTGCATAAGATTTTTTTCATTTTCTGAAATGTTATTTTGGTCTGAGCTATTCTACTTTTTATGTATGTGATGCATCTTCCATCTGATGTTATTATTGTTTCCAAGTATTTGACGCGTTGCACTTGTATTAGATTTGCCCTGCATATTTTTATGCTGCATGCTGGTGATGATTGTTTCTCTCATATGACCATTAATTCTGTTTTCTTACTGTTCAAACTGAGACCTTTCTTGTTGCTCTCTTTTACTTTTATGTCTATTATTTCTTGTAGTTCATTCTCTGTATCTGCTATTAAGACTGCATCATTCGCACATCGCAAATTGTTTATGTTGTGACCGTTGACTTCAATTCAGAGATGTTAGCACGAGAAAAAAAAATCCATAAACAATTTGTTAACAAACACAACCAAACTATGGAGACTAACCAACATTTTATATGTTGGCACACAAATCACGCACAAAAAGATAGACCATGAGAAGGGTATCAAGCATTATAAAGGAAGAATGACGCGACTAAAGTGGCAGCTCCCTACAGAAAAGTAAGCACAACAAAAGTGTTCAGAGTGCGCATCCAAGAAGTACAAACTGAAACCAAGAAGAAAATTTGGTGCAAAGAACAAGAACTCAGCATGACATTAGCGTTCACTAACAAAGAGTTATCAGAAGCAATATACAGGGTGTTTGTAAAGTCTCACTACACTTTGTATATAGAACACGTTTGAAAAAAAAAAGTAAATGACGTCATCAAAAAAATGTGCTGCACAGTCCATCGTGAAGCAAAATGCAGTGAATGGCTGTCGTCTGCTGGAGTCATTCTTTGCACTCAAAACAGAATGATTGAGTTATTGAGTTATTTGTAGTTCAACGGAAGAATGAATTTCTTTTTGTTGAACAAGTGTTTCGAAATGGTCGATATAAGTTTTCCTGATAAACAACCTCCTCTTCGCATTACGGTTAGAAATTTGTTAAATAAGTTTCGTGCTACTAGAAATGTGGAATATGCTCAGGGATCTGGTAGGCCTGCTGTGCCTGAAGAAAAATGTCCAGATATCCAAGACTTCATCTTGAAAAGTCCAAGCAAGTCCTTAAGGAAAATGTCACAACAAGTGAACGTATCAGTGGGCACAGCGCACACAATTCTTAAACATCGGTTAAATTGTTATCCACACAGGATTTCTGTTGTTTGAGCTAAAAAAGTGTGACTATAAATCCAGGGTCAACTGCAGCAAGTGGTTTCAAGCATTTTTAACTGAAGAAGACGAATCGATTCTTGATGTATTTTTTTTCTCTGATGAGGCATCTATCTGGATGCGTCAATATCCAAAATAATCGTATTTAAAGCAGTTTTAATCCCAATGCATTTCATGAAGTGACTCTACACGATGCAAACATTGGGGTATGGTGTGCCGTCAGTAGAAAACGTTTAATTGGACCAATTTTGTTCAACAACACTATTAATGCCGATCGGTACCGTACTGACCTACTGGAACCTTTTTAAAAACAGCTGAATGACTATGAAAATGAAGAATGCTTGTTTCCAGCAAGATGGTGCATCTGCACACACAGCTAGAGTATCACTGCATTTTTTGGAAGAAATTTTCGGAAATTGTAAAATATAACGTGGAAATTGGCCTGATCGTATTCCAGATCTAACTCCATTAGATTATTACCTATAATTCCAGATCTAACTCCATTAGATTATTACCTATGTGGTTTATTGAAAGGAAATATTTTCAAAAATAATGTACGCAAAATTGAGGACCAGAAAGAATCAATCAGAATTACCATTCAAGAAATAAAAACAGACATGTTACAGTAGGTATTTGACAATATGAAGAGATGTATACAGTCATGTATTGAAGCCCGAACTGATATATATCGAATCGATAATATTCGAATATTCTATTGATACATTTTTTATGACGTCATTTGCTTTTTTCAGATGTGTTCTGTATACAAAGTGTAGTGAGGCTTACGAACACCTGTACACACTAAGAAACAAGAACCCATAAGAAAATAGGAATCCCACATGAGATGACAAAAAGTATAGGACATATAGTAAGGAAGAGACTCCTCGAAATAATAAACAAATTTTGAAACACTGTTTATCTTTCAGACAGTTGGAGAAAAATATTAATCGTTAATAACAGGTGACGCGGATGTGGCGCCTCCGTTTCGGAGCACATTTTGAATGACACCTAAGAACACGGTTAATGTGACGGACAAGGCGGAAGGGATTGTATGAGCGGTATGTTAAGGGACACCTCTCGGATGGACACCTTTCGATGGTCACTGCTTATGAGAATGCACCTGGAACAATCTAAAAATCAGCGAGACATCATTTAAAAAAAGGAGGGACACCTTTGAAAACGGTAAGGGGAGAGAATTGTGTAAATTAAAAGATTGTAAGTGGAAATAATCGTGAAATTTAAAACTGTTGATAAAGGGGAGATAATTGATGAAGCTATAATAATAATAGTGAATACGATAACAAGAACCATAGCTGATCGATTGATTTTCTAAAATAGTATTTTTATGAATTTTAAAAGAATGTTAAGGGTGAGAATTGGCGGACTGGTAGGTGGTCGGGTTATAGGGACGGAAGGCATAGTATGGTAGAAAAAAGTGATAACTGAATCATAGCTAACTGATTGATTTATTATATTGGATTTTAATATCTTTTAACGAATTTTTAGGGTGGCCGGTATTTAATTTTGTAATTACTCTTTTAAAGAATTATTAGAGATTTTAGGGACAGTGTGGTGTG